>CALYLW010000033.1:3339266-3572296 GCA_944989445.1 Ampullaceana balthica | reverse complement strand
TTTTATTTTTTGTGTGTGGAAGAAGCCGGGAGGGGGAGCGTGTCGAGTGGGCGTGGGGCGGGTGCTATGACTTGCGGGTGAGAGTGAGCGAGTGCGTGGAGCGAGCGTGAGAGAGGGGGGGGGGGGGGGGTGGGGGGGGGGTGGGGGGGGGGGGGGGGGGGGGGGGGGGGGGGGTGATATACTCAAAGGGGGGGGAATATCAATGTCATACATGTTTCACTGAAAAATCAGAGGTTCTAAGATTATTGAAAGAAACTGCAGAGGCAACACTGAAGTTAATTTAAACACGATTTTACGGTTTATCATTGAAAACATATTAGACTAAAAATAGCAAATGGAAACATAAATGTATTTTTTTTAACGAGTAATTTTTTTGAAGAAACACTTTGTCCTCTTTGGGAGTTTGGGAATCTTCCAAAATCGAGATACTCGAAGGCTGGAACACCAAGGGTAACTATCACCGGAAGCGTCATGGTATTTTTAATGGCCAATAAAATTGCAGGGATTATCTAGCGTGGGAAGTCAGAGATTAACATGTGTCAAACATCGTTATAGTTCAGCGGCTTAAAACTAGTGCGCGGTCTTGCAGCTAGGGGGTTAGAACTAATTGACCATCGAATACGGATGAAACTTGTAAATATGATGATGCACGTTTTTGTCATTTTTCTCACGTAGCTATATTGGACGGACAATATTCACATATCTTCTCGCCAGTCTTCATAAGAATGGTCATATATCTCTCAAGCAGTCTATGACTATCCATAGTGATGTATTTTAAATTTCGAATTATACCCTTATGTTTGGTACGATTAAACTTGTTAAACTTAAAAAAAACAAAAACTTTATACCCCCTAGGGCAGCGATTGGGAACCTTTTTGGCGCCTCGTGACCGAATTTAAAACCAAACCCCACTTATTTATAGTAAAGTGCCAACACTCCAATGAAACACGACGATGGGGGTTTGGCTTAGCTGGTTTGAGTAAGAAAGTAATATTTTAGTCGCGTGCCGGCTGATGAGGCCCTGCGTGCAGACAGTGGCGTCACTAGGGGGGCGGGGGGGGGGCCGCCCCGGGTGACACCCATCAGGGGGTGACACCCGAGCCTAAAATTTTACTGTGTACGATTTTATGTCAGAAAACAAAAGATGACAAATTTTTTAATCTAGAAAGAAATTAAGAAATACAATGAAATACGTTAAACGCGAAAATTCTTATTAAAAAAGTATCAGTTAATTTGCAATAATAAAACAGTCCCAACACACGAACAACATTAAAACAAATTAGGAAAAAAAGAAAAGAAATAGTCGCAGCAGAGAGATCTTTAAAAAAGGCTGGAATGAAAGAGGCAGTGTCTTCTGTTTTAAAAGATATAAAGCCATTTGGGCTTGGACACACCGACAGCATGAACTAATCCCACCTCACGACTCCCTCCACCACAGTGGGGTGGGGGGAATACGATTTTTATCACCACCCAAAGAAAAAAATCAAAAGATGGGTTTTCTTGGTTGATGTTCTTCTTGAGGAAAATTATGATTTCAATGTCTTTGAGTTAATATTTTTATATATATATATATATTTATTAAAGGCGTGAAAGCATAGATATGCATGCTTATATACATGTTACGGTTACGACTGTCCCATCCCGACTTACGCTGTTTAGTGCTGACAAACGCGCCCCCGTAAATAATAGTATTACGCGTTATTCCGTATTTTAAAAAAAATTTCATGAGTTAACGAATTCTTTTCTCTATTTGAAATAACAAAAATTATTGAAAAATATGTATGATTATTATTTCAACCTACAACTTTCGTTGGCGAATTTTTCAAATGGCGAAGTTTTCAATCAAGTCAATAAAGCTGAGTAAGCTTACAAGTTCCTTTTCAATTCTCATTAGAGAGAGCATATTCAGCCTTTTTCGTCCCATGCAAATTCTAACTCATTATATATTCTTTTCAACTTTGAAAAGGATCGCTCTCAGCTGCAGTTTGATGTCATCATTGAAATATAGATGCGAAATGCGATGTGTACATTTGTAAAGGACTGTGTGAAATATAGCTCATTCAAAAACAGCAGCAACATTTTTAGCTCTGTGCAGTTTTTTGAGTTTCGCTTTGTGCTAATTCCTTTTCCTTACCCTGAGCCTGGGGTTAGACAATAACTTTTTAAAGAGTTCTGAACATTGGACTAATTCTGAAGGTAAGCAGTCTTCGAAATCACTCATGAACCTACATGTGGAAGAAAATCAGAAGCCCCGAGCCTAGTGCTCTTTATGGGTCTTCCCGGAAGACCCCCCTTAGCCATCTGGCCACCAAAGGGACGTAACAGCTGAGGAACCCCCAAAAAAAAAGCGGTCGCTTCTGAAGCGGCCACCTGGGCATCCAGGACATACAGTCGAAGATGCCTCCCACTAAGTTGCCCTCACAAGGAGGTGGTGGAATTTCCTACTACGACCCGCTACCACTTTGGCGCCATCCCGGCAAAGCACACGGGTCTCCATGGTTAGGACCGCCACAGACCGGGGGATCATCAAAGACCTACCTAGGGTGCAACCCCCACTGGAAGGTTTCCCTCAGAGCTGGCGTCCAATGCGTTCTTCGCGGCACTTTTTGCTAATCCGTACTGGCGCTCCTGGCCCTAAACCGGCACCATTCGATGGCGGTGCTAGTAAATTGAGGGGGACGAAACGGTTGCTTCGGATTTACCCGACCCCTTCTTCGAAATCACTTGAATGTTCTTCCATTAACTTGGCTGCTGCCCATCGGGTGGCGAAAGTGCTGAGCTCAGTTAGGTTTGTAAGAAAGCCAAATTTCTCATGGATGTATTTATATGCACCTAACCAATGTTGTAGGGCTTAAGAAAGTTTGTCAATGATTACCAGAAATACCTCAATCTTGAATTTTTTTCTCCAGGAGAATACTGTTTTGTTGATGTCCCTTTATCAAACTGACGCTTTCTTTTTTGTTTGATAGTATTGAAGATTGTTTACACTGTTTTTACCACGGACTTTTCCTTTCCTTTGTCTTCATAGGAATAAAATTAAGAATGCTATTTTTTAACAAAGCTCAATGAGAGACTTCCTTTCTAAAATTGTTTCCCAAATTTCAAGTAAAATAGCGACTTCCAGTTGTTCAATTTCCTTTAGAAATCCTTCTTCAAGTCGGCAGTCACGTGGCTGATTTTCATTCGTTGCTAATTCTTCTAGTGCTGCGATATTCTCATGGTATGAGCTATTAACAGACCTTACAGCATAATGTCAGGCTGACCATCTTGTGTCAGACAAGGCTTTGTTAGCATGTATCAATTTCATATGTTTTTGAAGTACCTGTCAACGATGAGTAGATGCAACAAGTCGGGTATAAAGATTTTGCAGACGACAAAAAAAATATGAACGCAGTAGGACAACCTGCTGCTCTTTTCCCAACCAAATTAAAGGAATGAGCTGTGCACGTCACATAATGAGCTACAATGCACTTCTCACGAAGAATAGCCTGGTTTCCGTTATACTTCCTACTCATTTGCAGCATTGCCGTATGACTGTCCAAGGCATTTTCAGGGATTCGTACAAACATAATGGCCTGCATCTTTATTATACACTATAATTCATAAAAACGTTTGGGGGCCCTTGAAATTATTGGGGGCTTTAGCCCGTTCAGCACCCCACCTTTTAATCCGCCATGGGGGGGTCCACGCATCTGTGACGATGTGGTACGAGGAGGGGTGTGTTTAAGAAATGTGACGTCACATCAAAAACGCGAAACTTTAAATAAAAGTTCCACTTAAATATTTGATTGTTTACCATTTATTTAATTACGTTTTCAATGACTTCACGCGTTTTACGATATTACAGTGCAGACTTACCCTAAATACATATTTAAATGACAAAAAATAATTTGCAACATGCTAATTTTTATTGAGAAAATACGGCTGGGGGAGGGGTGTCAAAGCTTTGTGACGTCATATCGTAAAAAGGGGTGGGGTCTAAGTTTTTGTGACAAAGTATAATGCTGGGGGAGGGTGGGGTAAAAATCGGCAACCTCATGTGACGTCATTTATGGACGGCCCCTTCAGTCGTGAAGGGGTGACACCATGACCTACCGCCCCGGGTGACACCAACCCTAATGACGCCTCTGGTGCAGACTGTGGCACGCGTGCAATAGCTTCGCCATCACTGCCCTAGGGAGTTTGTCTTCTAGAAATACATCAGGGTTTTAAAAAAGTCAAACGTGAAGGGACTCCTTTCAGTTGGGGTCCAGGACGAGTGCCCCCCACCCCCCCTTTTTTTTAAATCACACTCTTCCGGTGACGGCGACGGTGCTGTCAAGGGTTATGAAGTCATCCAATCTCACGCAGTCTCTAATATTATATGGTCGGGCGATTTCATGGTTGGTGGTCTGCAGTTGAAGAAAACCCGTTCAACTTTAGAAAGGGGTATAACACACAGTCTGGTGCCATTTCCGTTACGTCAGTGCGTTTCCGTTCGTGTGCGGGAGAGGTATAGCGGTGCACTGGTAAGAGTGGTTTGGCGCTGGCTGAAAAGTATCCTTAGCTTATAGTTAATAGCAACTTTAGTTTACGTCAGTGTTTCACTGAATTGGGTTGGGAAATGCATAGACTCCATTTGGGCTCACGTTGTATCAGCATTTTAAAGTTAAGAGGTAAAGGCGTCAAAGTCCACACATTTTTGGTTTTAAAAGCATTAAAAGATTTCATTTAAAAAAAAATATTTTTAAAAATTCATGTGTGTCGATTAAAACGGAAATATGTGTCAAAGAAGAGTCAAGTGTGGTCAAAAAAGAAAAAAAATTGTTTCATGAAAGATTGACAAGTGTTTTATCGAAGTGTGACATATGTCATGAAATTGGGCAATTGTGTCTGTAAAGACTGACAAGTGTGTCACGAAATGTCTGCATGTTTTTGTGTCAAGAATGATTGCCAAGTGTGTAATAATTGATTGCCAAGAGTTTCACTAATACTAATATAAACACGTGTGTCACGGATGGTTTGTTGTTGAAAATGCGCTACTGGTTCAAAACTGGTTCAAAACAGGTCAAGAAAAGAGACAAAACTATATTTATGGTGTTAAACACTTGAAAAAAAGTAAGAAAATCTGAACCGTCAATTGAACGAAGCGTTCTCACACCGTAGAAAAAAAAAGGGGGGGGGACCTAAAATACTGACCAGATATCCTCTACCAGTGTTGTATCTGCAGTTTTTTGGTCACTAAATCTCTTACAGTGGGCAAGCAACAGGTTCTTCATTGGTGCCAAGAGAAGGGAGAAACTTCTGTCCTGTTATATAAATGAGTCCACCCTCACCCCATCACACACTTATACCAACCTGTCACTGTGATTCAGAGATCACGTATTCAGTAAAACTACGTTTAACGCGAAAACGCTAAACAAGAAATAATAAAACGTTCTCGACAAACTGCTTTTTAATTTCCTACTTTTTTTTCTTTTAACAAGAAAAAAAATCGCTTAGCACAAAAATATTTTCCTTCTTAGCGTTAAAAATACTTGGGCATTTTCCAAGAAATGTATAAATGTTATACATATAGTTCATCACTTTTTTAAAAATTGGAAATTATGTATTAAATCCCTGTTAGCTCTTTTTAATCTTTGTTTTATTGATTTTTTAATTAAATAAATATATATCCATGTAAAAATAAAATGAATTCTAATAAAAGTAAATTTTTGGGGTATTTGTACGTTTAATGATATCCCTTAACTTGAAATTATTTGAACGTGAAACATTATTTCAGTCACCTTAGTTTTTTGTACGACTTTCCAGAATGACTAACCAAGGGAGCATATCCATGGTGTAAGATCTGATGACAGATCGACTAAAGAGTTATTCGCTCTTTGATCACGTTAATAGCTCAACACAAGCCAGTGTTGTCTTGTCTTATCTATACAGACGCTCCTTCGATACTGAAAATTATTGTGTCCACAGATCATGCCGGTCTGTTGGCAAGTGACGCATCGTTAATAGGCCATGTCTTTTGAGGGTTTCATGCCTCACACAGCCGCCTTTGTTTCCCTAACTAGTGTTAGGTACCCATTCGAAGCTGGGTGGACTCCGGGACGCCCTTGACCCCGGGAACAAATCCTTGCTTTCACATGGATTCGAACCCGTGACCATCGGTACGCCAGCCGAGCGCGTTAAAAATTTAATGTAATGAACAGAAATACCATGTCACTGTAACACGCTTTCGAATGCTTTCAACAACGTTGATCTAATCTAAAAAAAATAATTGTCTGACATAAAATAAGAGCAGCAGAATAAAACCAATGAATAATTTATGTACTCCATTGCCCGCCAAAATCATACACTTGGGGATATCTATTTTATGAGATCGCACAACAATCAATATATAATGAGCCCATTTGACACATTCATAGCGCAGAGACACACTCCATCGATCACAATTTTATCTGCATAAACAACAGCCAAAGAGAGTGGTATCTATAAGGGTCACATGTAAATGACAGAGTATTGAAATTTCATAGCGATAGGAGAGCATGTAAAACAGACAATTTGAAAAGATGAAATGACTTAATTTCCCCAAATTAAAATATGCGTCGGTCGATCTGTTTACAAAAATTAAATACGAAAACACAAGTTAAGGGGATTCATAAAAATGAAAAAAATTCATTTCTAGCGCAATATTTGCTCAGGTTATGACAGATGTTTACATTTTGTTGTCATACATCGGGGTGTTATAATGTGAATACATGACAGGGGCGTGATTCAAAAATGTGTGGAATATTAAAAAATGTAAGGAGACTTATTTATAACGATAAATTACGTCAAGTGAATGTCTGCTTCGTCATGTAATTAGAAGAAGATGAGGTCTTAACATTTTTCCGACACCTGACAAGTTGTTTGTTGTTTTGTCTAAAAGGAGTGGGGACGGGGCGAAGGAGCCGTGACCATACAAACATGCCATGACGCTGTCTCTTAACATTTTAGCCAAGTTTTGTATAGATCAAGATTTTGTTTTACATGATAATCCGTTGTCGTAGCACACGATAGTAGAATATATATACATGAAAGTAGAAGATAGCACATGTCAGTACAAAATAGCACATGAAAGTACAAGATAGCACATTGCAGTAGAAGATAGCACAGGGCAGTAGAAGATAGCACAGGGCAGTAGAAGATAGCACAGAGCAGTAGAAGATAGCACAGGGCAGTAGAAGATATAGCACATGATAGTAAATAATAACATATGACAGTAGAAGATTGCACAGACCAGAAGCAATATCAGACATAAAACAATCGTATACCCTAAACCATCTGTGTAATAAAAATTCCGAGACGACCAACAATCTGAGTCAACCAACAATCTGAATTAACCAACAATCTGAATTAACCAACAATCTGAATCAACCAATAATCTGAATTAACCAACAATCTGAATTAACCAACAATCTGAATTAACCAACAATCTGAGTCAACCATCTGAGACTTCCAGCAACATGAGACCCATAACGGTCTTACAAAATCATGCAGTTTGTCAACAAATTAAAACGTATTTGCAATGTAAAACTTATCATATCATTAAACAATGAATACACGCACATGGTCGCAGTTCTCAAACAGATGGAGCATGAAGTTTTCAGATAAAAGCGCCCTGCATTACTGCTCTCCTTGACACTATAATTTCTTTATTGTATCAATAACGCTCACGGGTAGATCAAACATGTATTTATGAATTTATGAATAAATAAATCATTATTAACTCGGTAGCGTTTAGTTGTTGATTTTATCCAAAAGCACTTCCTTGTTTTCAGGTACAAATAAGAGATAAAGAGTAATAAATGCGTAAAACAATTCAATATTAATAAATATCATATCAGTGAATTAATATACTAATCTGTACCAAAGACTAAAGTTTTAAGTTTTTTTCTGTTGCTTTCAATAAAATTTATAGAATGCAGAGATTATTTGAAACATTCAAACTTTAATTTTTTTAAAATCTATGTTTTTGTAATAAAATGTATAGCTTTAAAAAAAAAGTATTATTATTATTATTAATTTTATTTTTACATCAATGTTTTTGTGGCCCATCAAACAACTCTATTTAATTGATCAATGGAAAATAGGGAGAGTAAAAGTAGGGGAAAAGGGAGCGTACGCATCTAAATATACTTTATAGTTGAAGGCGGTTATTGATTTATGATTATTTATTTCTTTAAAAAAATGTTTCCGTCATTAAATAGTGTGAATCTGAAAAATAAAAAAAAACTCTACTCGATCTAAACACCATTATCTCATTTCTTATGATATGATTATGATAAAATAATGTAAACTATGATGCTATAAATAATACGGGTGAAATTCTCGAAGTGGTTGATGTCACCAATATCGCGTCATTTGCGTATAATGATTAAAAATTTTTTTTAAAATACAACTCAGGTGCTAGTTTATATTAATGATATTTTTTAAAAGACATTAAGATGTTGCTTTAATTCATATCTAAAGTATATCTGGGGGGTGGGACATTCATATATTTTAGACATCAGATGCATGAAAAAAAATCCCAATGGGGTAGCTCAAATTGGAATGCTTTTTTTAGTACTCTAATGGATTTTTTTATATTGAATTTTTTTTGTGTAAAACTCTCAAGTAACTTTCATGGCACTGAACAATAACCAGAGAAAAAAATTCATGAAACACGTCTGTATGAACTGTTTCGTGGGAGTGGTCTGGGGATTTGGACTGGCGCCTTTAACGCCAGCCACTCGTCCATCACACAAGCTACACCCAAATAATCAATGAGCACATGCAGTGGCGTATCTGTGGTTGTTATCGTCCTGGACAAACACATATTTATATCACTACCCTAAACCCATATCCCCCAACCCCCCACCCCAAAAAACAACAACAACACAAAACAACAACAACAAACCAAAAAAAATATTCGAAACTGACAAGAATAACACCATTAGTTAAATCATTAAACCTTGAAACACTAGAGGATAGAAGAACCAAGAGCAAAGTAGTAATCATACATAAAGCAATTAATTCTAATTTAGAAATACAACACAAAGATAACTTAATACAACCCTCAGATAGACATAAGGATAAAAACACCTTTCTTATTCCGTATGCAAGAACAAACACATACAAGTTTTCCTTCTTCCCGTCCGGAATTCGGGCGTGGAATGGGTTGCCTGAAGAATCCAGGAAAACCAACACTTTATCAACATTTAAATCTCTAATAAAAATGCAGGACTAAACACAAACCATAGATAAGCGTAGGACGCAATAATCTTCTGTATAGAAGGAGCGTCTGTAAACAGATAAGATAAGATAAGATAAGATAAGATAAGATAAAAAACAAACAAATCAACTTCCTTTTCTCCACCACTACACTGTGGTAGTATTCTTACTACAAAGGCATTCAAGACTGCAGTAAAAAAAACAACAACATGTCTTCAAACTGTATTTTCCAAAGTCATTATCAAACATTGGTCTGAATTATAGGCGTAGCATATGTGCAACCTCATGTCATTATATGATCATTGTAACTTTGTAATTAGACAATGAATGTTTTAAATTGAATGCATTTATAATATATATATATTTATATATAAATTGTGTGTGTGTGTGTGTGTGTGTTTATGTGTGTGTGTATGTACGTGTGTGTATGTATGTGTGTGTGTGTATGTATGTTTGTGTGTATGTACGTGTGTGTGTATGTGTGTGTGTGTATGTATGTGTGTGTGTGTAAGTACGTATGTGTGTATGTGTGTGTGTGTATGTACGTGTGTGTGTGTATGTGTGTGTGTGTGTGTATGTATGTGTTTGTGTTTGTATGTGTGTGTGTGTGTGTGCGTGTGACTTAATAGTTTTATGTGAAGCGCTGTGTGCCCAGCTTCTTGGTGGGATACTGCGCTATACGAATTCTCATATTTTTTTTTACAAATTTCTATTATTATTTTCCACGGGAATTCCGCCCCTAACTAACCCCAAGCCATTTCTTCGAAAATGCAAGAAAAAAGGATCGTGATAATAAATAGAGATAAAAACAAAGATCACTTCCCCTTGCTGACCGCTTATCTGACCCACGCACGCCACCTATGCCACTGAGCACACTTGTCCGTTGGCCAGCTTTTGTTATCCCGTTGAGTAGCGACACACTGTTGCAAACTCACTTCAACACGCTGGCGGTGTACTGCGCGGCAATCTAGGAACAAAATTCCACTAAATGGCAGGACGAATCTCATATTACACCTATTATTACCGTGATTAATTGAGCGGTTCTCAAAAAAAAATTTCTTTGTGGATTTTAGTTTACAGCATGTGTTAGATTTTGTGTGTAGACTGAAGATAGTCCGACATAAAGAACTAACAGCTTTGCGTTTAATAAATAGCTGATTATAGTTAGTTTACATAAGAAAGTAAAACTCATTCGTAAGTCTTATGCATTTGTATTTTCCCCATATCTGGGTAAATGTTTAATTTTAGGTACTCCCTGTAAAAAATTACCCTGTGATTTGCGGTATATGACGTACAACCAAAGTTACTCGTTTCACAGGGAAACGTTTGTACTACACATCAACTAACACCATCATGGATTCAAGCAACAACAACAGCGAATGTGCGAAGCTGGTCCACCACATGGCCATCACAGACTACACGTACGTCCTGATCCCCTTTGCCACTCTGACGTCACTCCTCGCTGCGTACGTCGTGACGGCCAACGTCACCATCATCACCGCCATCGTCCGTCACGGTGTCGAGAACTACAACACCATTCTGCGCACGTCGCACACCAGCCGCAGCATGACGCAGCTCACCATGGCGTCCATGGCCGTCGCAGACGCGGTCATCGGGCTGGTCAGCATGCCGCTGGGCATCTACGTCGTCGTCAACAATGGGAAGTGGGGGCTGGGGGATGGCCTGTGCCAGGCGTGGATATGCCTGGACAAGATCCTCTGCACGGTGTCCATCTACCACGTGGTCTGTCTGGCCGGAGACAGGTACACGGCCGTGTGCCACCCGCTCAGGTACCGGCTCGTGCACAAGAGGACAGCCTACATCCTCATCGCGGTCTGCTGGACGGTTCCTGTGGTCGCTAGTGTCGTCACTCTGTCCGGCGGGTGGCACCACTCGGGGGTCGAGGTTAGGGTGGCCCAAAAAACTCAACTTTAGCCTACAGAGCAAGACACCCTCTAACTTTTTTCCTTATTGCAAACCTTTAATTTAGGCAAAGTTTCAGCCTCCTGTGCCAACTGCAAGGTGATGCTCAATGACCATGGATTTTCAAAATTTCATCGAAAATTGCCGAACTTTCATTAATTTACATTTTGCATATTTACTTACTCTACCAAGTTCTTTGTGTTATATTTTACTTACATAGGGTTGGCTGTTTAACTATTCCATGTCATAACTTCCTGTTTAGTGTTAACTCCTGCCATATTTTTGTATATTGCACATGCTGATCCAATGACAAATATCAAAATTTAACAGGATAAGGAATTTCTCAATGATCAGAGAACTGAGAGAAGAATGATAATGATAACCGAGGATAAGGAGTTAGCTGAAAAACAACAAAGATCAGAATTGAGGCGACAAAAAGAAGAGGAAAGAAAGTGCAATGCTTCACAACCTCCAGCATCTACAGCAGCAGCCGCCCTTGTCCAGCCTGATGATGACTGTGCATTTGCAAGCAAAGTTCTTGATGAAACTGAATATGACGATGAGTACATACCTACCAAAATTAGCAAATCAGGTAAACAGAAAGACAAGATAACTCAAGTAAAGAAAACCTCTCGAGACCAATTGTTCAATCCAAGTGTAACAAGTGCCTTTGACCGTAATAAAATATCTGATCGTGAAGCTGTTCGACTAGTTATTCCTATTGCTGCAGCCCTTGGTCATGATCCAAATGCACTCCCTATTTCACATAGCCCTATTCAACGAGCGCGGTCATGAAATTTCTAAAGCAAATGAAAGATAATTTTTAGCCATTAGTAATCCATTGGGATGGAAAGAAACTTCCAAAAATATTTGAGGAAGGCTCAGTTGACAGGCTACCAGTTTTAGTTTCAGGTGATGGGATGGACAAACTGTTTTGTGTGCAAAAGGTGTGCTCTGGAACTGATGAGAATGAAGCAAATGCTGTTCACAAATTTTTGGTGGAGTGGCAGCTGGTTGAGAAGGTTCAGTCTATGTTCTTTGACACAACCTCAGTAAAACCCGCAGAATAAATGGAGTATGTGTTGGCCTTGAAAACAGGCTAGGTCGTGAACTTCATTGGTTAGCCTGTCGTCATCATGTAATGGAGATCATCTTGTAAAAGGTTTTCACCATCTGCTGTGGACCTTCAAACTCCCCAGATATCCTGCTTTTCAAACGATTTAAATGCTGTTGGAGTGTCATCACAAAGCAGAATTTTTCAGAATTCCAGGTGACACCTGAAGCTTCCAGTTTATCAGATGCAACCATTGCAGTCAGAGATGAATACATGGAGCTCATTGAGTTGACTCTGACTGTTTTGGAACATCCGCCTAGTACAATCCACTGGAGGGCTCCAGGACAAGTACATCGTGCTCGCTGGGTGGCAAAATTAATTTATGCCATGAAAATATATCTCTTCCGCAAGCAAACAGATGTATTCAAGCTTACGAAGGAAGAAGAAGCCCAGGTTAAGCACTTTGTTAAGTTTGGTTCCATTAATTTACACAAAGCATTGGGTAACTGCTCCCCGTGCAACTGAAGCTCCATCCAGTGATTTAAAGCTGTGGACTGATCTCAGCAGTTACCAGATCATCGTTCCTGACATCAGTACAGATGCAAGAAAGGTCCTAGAAAATCATCTCTGGTATCTTTCAGACGAGCTTGTTGGATTAGCCCTGTTCTCAGATCATGTGACAGCAGCTACAAAGATGGTAATTGTACAGGGAATGACCCGTGAGGCTGGCGAACGAAAAGTGCGTGGAGATTCATCAATTATAATGAAACCATATTTATGTTTAGGTGACTTTGTAACAACCAGAATGGGGAACCTACTTTGTTGTTATAACAAAGATTGATTTCTTGATTTGCCACCACAAGAGTGGCCTGCAAGTAAGCAGTATCGATATGGCCAGATACGATTCAAGTCATTACGTGTTGTGAACGACACTACAGAGCGAGCGGTGAAGCTTTTTGAAGAATACAACACACTGCTTACTAACGACGAAGAAGAAAAACAACTTTTATTGCAAGTAGTGGAAGCAAACTGCAAGGCTGTTCCAACACAAATCACCAAAAGGTCTGCTGTTCATGCCTTTATGTCAGAATGACAATAGCATTGACTGATAATGCATGCTTTTGTGACTTGAATTTGAGTTAGTTAAATTTCTAAGTTTTTCGATGGAACAGCACAATTTGACCTTATAATTGTGACTAATGCCAATAAACATATGTTTAAGCTAAGTGGTAAATTTGCAAAAAGAGTGTTGAACTAGTGATATTAAAAAAGCAATTGCTGGTTGTAATTTTAAATCATTCAACATATGCGTATTGTTTCATTTTGCTCGAACTTCGTAAAATGTGGATATTTTATTGCTCTTGAGCACCATCTTGTTGTTAGTATTTAAAGCTAAAACTTTACCAAAACATTACTATTAGCAAATGTAAAAACTTGGAAGGGTGTCTTGCTCTATAGCACACATTTCAATTTTTGCCATATCCCAATGAACCACCCTAGTCGAGGTGCTGGCGGAGTGTCTCAGACGAAGCGGTGCCTGCCAGGCAGTGTACAGCACGCCATACCTCGTCGCAGTCTCCACCATGGATTTCTACATTCCGTTCGCGATCATCTTTGTGGTGTATTTCCTGCTCCTCAGACAGATCAAAGTCTTGGCCTCCGTCACCAAGAATTTCAGGAGACGCGTTTCAAGTCTCGCAACCGTCGCGAGTTGGAGATCTTTAAAAAATTTAACACCACTCAGAAATTTCCACCGAGAAGCCGATTCCTACAGTCCGACCTCTGGAGGAGCAGCAAGTCACAACACTGCGTTCCCAAACATCGTCGACACTGATCCGCCTGTTGGTCGCACTGCCTCACCAATGCCTAAACAATATTCAACAATAGTCGAAACTTATGCACAAACTCTCGAAACCGACTCAGCAAAAGTAAACGCTGTGAAAACACTAACACCAGGTTCGAAACCTACAAAAGGGCTTTCAGTGGTAGACGTGACTCCCATTTCAAGCTGAAACGGCCGACGCCAACGCTGCATTCCATCACGATGGATTAACACACACGAACCTACGTGAACCGACGTCACCAGAAGGCAGTACGACACCTCACAGGACTACGACTAAAGCCTACAAAACCATTGGATGCATAGTGCTGGGGTTCACCGTCTGCTGGCTACCCTTCAGTATATTCAACCTGGTTGTCATCTACAATGGCTACTCGCTACCGCTGTGGATCATTCTTCTCCTCTCGTGGATGGGCTACGTTAACTCTGCCCTGAACCCCGTATTCTTCTGTTTTAACAAGTCCGTTAGGCACGCCGTGATTACTTTGCTATTTCCTAGTCATAAAGGATCAACTTCCTTATAAATTTTAAATTGTGGCACCAGAAGGAAGCTGCCGGCCCAGTCTGAATGATATCCTAAGGCCAATCAAATTTCAATTTCACATCTGTGTGTGGGATCTGATATGAATGCGGATCATTCGAAGTCCCCAGTAAACTTATAATATAGGAATGTCTATAAGGGAATTGCTAAGTGAGATTATAAGACTGTCTGAAAGTTTAAAACCAACAAATATTGCAGGACTACCTGAAAGTCTATAGCTTACTGAAATTATAGGGAACAAAGTATGGGTGAGACTGCAATCAGGCTTATAGTGAAACAAATGGGTAACTTGTAAACAGGATATGAGTGAGCCTGACAGGACGTAACAAAGCAGCGAACGTTTCGGCAGAGCTTCCACAACGAACAAATTGTACACAAATAAAACGAATATAAAGATATGAAAAATAAACACTTAGCTGCGGGGAAATCCAAAGAGTCAAGGAGAGCAGTGAAATTAAAGGACTGTCTGAACGTGTACAACTTACCTAAATTAATTGACTTTATGAAAATTTAAAACCAACAGAAATTCCAGTATATCTGAAAGTTCATAGCTTATTGAAATTATAGGAGAGTCTGTAAATGTATAGCTGACCGGATTTATAAGACTTTTTAAAAGTGTACAGCTTTTTGAAATTAAAAAAACGATCTGTAAGTCTATAGCTTATATACGGAAGTTTTGAGACTGGTCTGAAAGTATACAGCTTACATGAAATTATGGGATTGCCTAATTGTCTAGTTTGCTGGAATTATAGGACTGTCTGAAAGTTTTTTGCTATAACTGCATGGACATGCTGAAAGTGGTGTAAGCAATCAGAAATTTCACACGCTTGTGTAAATGCATTTTTGACATTGTGATATTACATTTTGAAATGAATGATCACCCAAAGGGGCTCTTATGCACATTGAAACATTGTAAAGTTTTATTTTTTGTTCGTATAAGACAGTGATGAAACAATAATGTGACAATAATCTTAAAAGAGCGTTGAGTTTTTGTTCAGTTGTCAAATCTGTCTTTGACACAGATTGTAAATTATCAACCTCCCGCGATGCTATCATCGGTACCATCTTGAATCATCCACAGATAAAGTTACCAGGGTCTATCCATGTATCGTCCACAAAAATGTTCCCTTGGCGCATCCATGTATCCTCAACAAATAATGTTCCCTTGGGGCATACATGTATCCTCCACAAATAATGTTCCCTGGGTTATTTAGATGCCTTCTGCTGCTTAGCGAGCGTAAATCACATTTTATTCTTAAAAACATCTCAAATAATTCATGCAATTCAACTAATGCAGCGCATAACTTGATGCACACCAAAGTAACCGGAAAAGCGGATTTCGAGTCATTTTTGTTTAGGTGTGTCTAGAATAGACGCAGAGAAACAGCCTTCAATTTTTAAGAAATGGAGAAATCACTTGTAGTTTATCGGTAAAGCCACCAGACAAGAGAAACGTTTTCTACTTCTCTCTTTATTCAGCTCATGATGTGAGCAAAATATCGCGTCCACGTTATCCCCACGTTGTTGGTCAACACTGCAGATCACGACTGCTTCAAGCACTTCCTGAATCAGGTAGCAGGTAGTCAGACTGTACATTTAAAATCGTCAAAAGTTCAAAACATATAATATGTTGTACAGTGTAAACTGTAAAGATTCTGCTCTGGATATATTTTCTATCCTCATGCGATTTTTACTCATTGATATTTCTGCGTTGAGTAGGCCTAGTATCAACGTTGAGCACAATTTGGGGTTAAGCCCAGAGATTTCCACTTATAATGTATGCACTACACAAATCTGAAAAAAAAATCCCGACATCTAACATGTAGCAATGCGTTATTTAGATTTGTATTTAAGTTTTAAAATTTAAATTGGAGTGAATAGTGTATAAGAATAAAATTGTGAATGGTAACATACACGAAAATATTATTGTAAACACCTTGACAAAACATTAATAATAAAAATAATAAGAGTTGTAATAGTTAGAGAACTTATATAGCGCACTACCCCCAGCAACCAGCTGGGCTCACTTTGCTCCACACTAATAAATAGTTACACATATATTTATAAATACATTTATTTTAAAACATTTTCCATCTTGATGTTACAACAAATTAAACGACATGATGCTGCAAATAAGCTCCCTTTGATTAATAATTTGGGAAGTATAGTTTGAATAGATGTGTTTTTAATGCCTACCATATTCTCAATTCTCAAATCTATTTTTTTTGTCTTTTTTTTAATAACACTTTGAAATGCCCTTTCCTTCCTATTAGAGCATTCAAGGATCTCATTTTCGGGATCTCTTCCCAGTGAAATCTTAATACTCATTAACTAAATTACACACACCTTTATTTATCGAACAGACGATCTTATTCTAGCGGATATCTTTAATTTATATACTATACTATATATACATACTATTGGATTTTTGTTTGTTTTTAAAATTTAAAAAAAGGAAATGTTATCAACACAAACAAGGGCAAGAAGCAACTCAAAATAAATCGACACCTTTATAAATAATTTATTATGTTTTAAAAAAATTGTTAGTCTATTAAATTGTTATTTTCTTTCATTGTTTATTCACCCTTTTTTTAAGCTAAAATATCCCCCTTCTTCCCGTGTGGCATTTTGGGTTGGATTGGGTTCCCTGAACAAACCAGGAAAACCTACACATTGCCACATTCAAAACGCATGACTATACATAAACCATGAATAACCCTATATGGCAAACGTTTTATGTATAGAAGGAGCTTCCTAGACGTATGAAACTGCAGGAGACATATAACTTCAATTAAATTTAAAAAATAAATAAAATGTCTCTAAATAATGTTATCATCAATAGGGTATTTTTTCGTGGTTAAAACTCTTAGTCTGGTATAATAGGTACAACAATTAAGTATACTAAGTTCAATCGATATTTGTTTGACTCTTCCGATTAAGGCTTGGAGGTAAGCCACAACCGCCATGACGTCATCACAAGCCAATAAGGTAAGTTGCCTTAAGGTTATAGAGATTTTCACTTGTTTGGAAAAAGTCTTATCCACTTTCGTAAACCACGATAACGGCTTTAATGTGTATCACAGCAAATCAGAACTATGCATAAATTGAGAGTATGATGGAAAACGAAACACGTTCATTAGGTAACAACATGATTGACTAGGATATGGGTGACATGGATAAAAAGACAAATTAAAACAAATAACATATCGACCAAAAGCTTTCCTCAGCGAAGAAACACAAGTATCAAGAATCTAGTGAACAAAGTGAAAATTAATCTTCTTATATTTTGGTCAATTTCTGATTAATTTTATAAAGAAAAACAAATGAAATTCAATTATGAACGTACGGATTTCCCTTTGTCAAACAAAAATAACAACACAACACCAGCAGCAGCAAAAACAGCAGAAACAACTACACCTACAAAAATTAACCGCAGCGACACCAATAAAAACAACAGCAACTACAACAAAAGCTGCAACAAAATAAAACCGCAGGAGAGAACAGCAGCAGCTAAAATAAAAATAAAACAAAAGCTTGCACCATTTGTACTCATTTCCCTGGAACTAAAAATGTCCTCATGTACGCCCCTTTGCCTCCCCAACCCATGCCCCGTAACTACCAGACGTCTGCCAATGACACCTTGGACAGCGAGGATCCAATAAAAGTGTTCAACGGAACGTTTAGCCTCAACAATACCGCAGCTCCCAATAATGTCACAGCCTTCACATTGGACAACGATGGTCTCATCGGCACCCTCGAAACAGACTTTGTAAGTTTGATTTTATTGTTTGCTGTAACAATTCCATCCATCCATCCATCCATCCATCCATCCATCCATCCATCCATCCATCCATCCATCCATCCATCCATCCATCCATCCATCCATCCATCCACCACCCATCCACCCATCCACCCATCCACCCATCCATCCATCCATCCATCCATCCATCCATACGTCCATCCATCCGTCCATCCATCCGTCATTCCATCCATCCGTCATTCCGTCCACCCACCCACCCGTCCACCCACCCACCCACCCACCCACCCATCCATCCATCCATCCACCCACCCATCCATCCAGCCACCCACCCACCCAACCACCCACCCACCCACCCACCCATCCATCCATCCATCCATCCATCCAGTCATCCATCAATCCATCAATCCATTCATCCATCATTCCGTCCTAAGATCCATCCATCTATCCTATCCATCCACCTATCCATCCGCCACTACATCAAATTGCTGAGACAAATACTCGTCAAGTTGCGTTGTATTGTCCTTTCATTCGTCACGACTATCAAATGAATCACAGATCGCCAAATACATTACGCAATAGTTAAAAATCATGGTTGCTATCCTTTAGCTGAGAGCATCTAATTGAGCTCCATTATACAGTTTGAAATCCTTCTAGTATCCCCTTTCGTAGTATAGCCCCATTGGCTTGACAATACAATTATTTATAAAAGCAGAAAAGACAAGCTGTAACTGCCCCTAACCTAATTTGCTATTTAGCCTCTCAGAATAGTTGTTTTTCCTAAGTGAATGTGTCACATTTTGAAGATAAAATTTCTCACTAGCTCCAAGAGGTCGTTACGTTGTATCCCTTCACCCATAGATCGAGATTTTCACCCGAAGCCGCACAACTAGGGTAACCTCTGAGGGGAATGTCACTGACGGTGTTACCGATACATACCTCAACCTGACCGCTGTCACGGGTCATAAACAAGCCGCAGGGGACACCACCTACGGCCCCATCCAGGATCCCGTGAGTACTGCCCCATGCATCTTCGCAAATACCCGCAGCATGATTTCAGCTATCCCGACTTCATGTGGGATAGCCAGAATTTTTTGTTTGTTTGTTTGTCGTTGTTGTGTGTGGTGTGTTGTAAGAATGTTTTATTCCCTCAATGGGCGGTGGACACTTAAAAATTAGATAAACTCTACTGGTTAATCTCTGCTTTGTGCACTTGTAACGGTTCTCAATTAAAGTCGGTATCATATAGTTTTACATCAATAATTATGTAACGCTGGCGTTTGAAACGTGTGCTGGTGCATA
Source organism: Ampullaceana balthica (assembly GCA_944989445.1). Taxonomy (NCBI): domain Eukaryota; kingdom Metazoa; phylum Mollusca; class Gastropoda; family Lymnaeidae; genus Ampullaceana; species Ampullaceana balthica. The sequence goes on along the minus strand of CALYLW010000033.1, from coordinate 3,552,651 downwards.
GTGATACGGCTCTGGCGATATTTATATTAAATAAAAATCTTTATTACATTAAAATCAGCATCGAAGACTTCCTTAAGCCTATATCTTGGTCAAATACACGGGTGAATGGCGGTATGAGGATGGAAGGGGGCTCATAATATCTACGAACCTGTTGTTGGATGATTAAAGACATTAGACATAATGACATAATTTGACGGACTTTGCAGAAAATCACGTACACGGAGCCGAAGAAGGATTTCCTTCAAGACTTCTTCGGCAACGACACCGTCAAGATCATCATTGGCGTGACCCTGGCTCTCATCGTGGTTGCCCTGCTGGCCTTTTTCGTCATTTCAAAGCGCCGCAGTGGCACCGGCAGCTCGGACCCCAGCCAAGGTAATCTGTCACAGATCTGTCACCTAAGGGTGATCTCCAGGCTCATAACCAAGCATCGCAAGTTATAACAATTATATTTAGTTTTATATCGACAGAGTGAACAGTCACGCATATTTCAAGGAATTAAAACTCCACTAGTATAGAATAAAATGCTGGATGCTATTTAATTTAAAATGATACAATTTTAAGAAAAATAACAATTGTTTGTGAATATAGCTGACATGAACGGTATATGGTATATGGTATATGGCAGCGGTTTTCAAACTTTATTTTTATTGTACCACTTGGTAAAAAAATCAAATTTTGGCGTACCACATGCAGCTAAAGTCCGATAAAAAAAAGCAGCAGGTGGGCACGAAGTCCCCTTGCAATTAAAGAAAACATCATACAGACATACAGTACGTTATAGGTATGGGTACTAACTAGGCCTATAAAGGTAAACTTAGACATAGAAAAGTTAATATTTTATTTTATGGAGCTCATTCTATCAATAAAAAATGAAAATAGAAATGTTAATGTGAGCTGTGAGCTTGTTTAGACGCACACAGATTTGCAATGTCAGGTTTTATGTTTGTTAATTTTAATCGCAAATCTGGTTCAAGTTCAACCTTTGTTCTGTATTTATTTTTTATTGCAAGCATAGCTGAAAACCCAGTTTCACACAAATATGACGTGTTGAAAGGAATCAGAAACGTTAAAGCTCGATCAGAAATTAATCCATATTCATTCCTTCGCTTCAACCAGAAATCGCACAGCATGTCTTTTTTAAATTCGTTCTTCAATTCACGATCACATGAAATCTCAACAAACTGGTCTCTTTCAAAAACTGAATAATCAGCCGGCAACACCACATCCGAAAATGGATTTCGAATCCATTCCTTATTATCCAACTGTTCAGGAAAATATGATTGAAAATTCAGTATCAGTTGAGAGCAATGCTTCTTAATGTCTTCAATCAAATTAGCATGAAGTTGCAGCTTATTCTCCATCACAAAAGACTCAAGAGAAGAAAATGAAGCTACACAAGATTTCTCAAGATCTGACAAAATGAACTGAAGCTTTTTTACTATTGCATTTATCTTATCCACAACAGTAAATGGAGTGATATTTCTTCCTTGCAAACTCGTATTCAGTTCGTTTAGTTTCCCAAAAATATCCGCCAAATATGCCAAACGCATTAACCACAATTCGTCCAAAAGTAAATGCGATGTTTCAAATTTGCTGTTCAACAGAAACATTTGTACTTCTGAGCGTAGTTCAAAAAGCCGAGTTAAAACTTTCCCTCGAGATAGCCAGCGTACTTCCGTGTGCAAAAGAAGGTTATTGTGTTCACTTCCCATTTCATTGCAAATTATTGTAAACATGCGTGAGTTTAGAGCTCGAGCTTTTATGAAGTTAACTATTTTAACAGCCTGGTCTAAAACTGTTTTTAAAGTGTCGGGCATGGCTTTGGATGCCAATGCTTCACGGTGGATGCTGCAGTGTGTGAAGTTGGCTCTCGGTGCAACTTGCTTAATTTGAGTAACCACTCCACCATGTTTGCCTGTCATAGCAGCTGCCCCATCAGAACAAACCCCAACACAGTTTTTCCAATTTATTTCATTGGCAACAACAAAATCATTAATTTTTTTAAAATATTTCATTAGCAGTTGTCCGCTCAGCTAAAGATTCGCAGAACAAAAATTCTTCCTCAACTGCCTGTTCATGTTCATACCTAACATACGTCATCAATTGAGCAAAGTTTGTAATATCAGTACTCTCATCTAACTGAATTGCAAAGTATCTGCTTTTCTGTATCCTTTGAATGAGGATTTTCTTTACTTCACAAGCTAAATCTTGAATGCGTCTGGAAACAGTGTTATCCGACAAAGGAACATTATCAAGTTTTTTGGCAGCATTCTGTCCTAACAAACAAGTTACAATATCTTTAGCAGCAGGTAATATTAGGCTCTCCCCAATAGTGTGTGGTTTCCCTGTTTGAGCAATTCGCAAACTGACCAAATAAGACGCTTCCAATGCTTGTAAGTTAATATTGGTAAATGACTTTAAACTTGTCTTACTTAGTTGCATTTCAATTTTTTTTCTTTTAAAAAATTCAAGTGGTTTATCTTTATAAAGGATATGTTTTGTATTGAAATGGCGCTGAAGCAGAGAGGGTTTCATTGAATGATTTGAAAGTTTTTCACTGCAAATGACACATTGAGGCTGGGGTTCATTTTTGTCACCACACCAAGTAAATCCAAAGTATAAATAGCTTTCGTCATACCGTCTAATAATCTTTCGCTGCTTACGAGTGCCATCATCTTCATTCTGGTTAAAATTCAAGCTTTGTTCTCGAGTGCTAGCCTTGGTTGATTCATTACTAACCTTAGCATTGGCCGGTTCTAACTTTCTTTTAAGCGGTTGATTTTTTAACCATTTATCCATTGATGGGTTTAAAGATTAAGAATTGGTATTTGGTATTTCAAACATATAGCCAGTGGCTAGGCCAATATTCAAAAATTTTGCCACGGAACCTAGAATGTATATTCACAAACTTATTAATTATACATTTCCACATTAAAATTTAAATAAACTACGAACACCGCATAAAAGTGCCAAATCTAAAGTCAAACTGCCAAGACTACCTCCACAGTCCACAGTATACTATTTACGTCTGTGCTACCTCTACCAGAAAACAGAATTCCTTCGCACAGTAGCCAGTTGGCGCGTTTACAACCATAGATTATTTAATTGTAGAATCAACACTATAATAGGAGATATTCGTATGCAATTGTGTTGGAAGGTAGATATTTTTGAGTATAAATAATAAGTATTTATGGAAGAGAATTAAAAGTTTTACAAAAAAAGCCAATTAGAATAATAGGTTACGTAGGGTCGTAGGCCTATGAATTGGCCATCGCCGCCATGTTAATGCACTACTTGGCACATCTGCATTTGATTTTTAGAAATCTGTTGCGTTTGGGAATTATTTTGCTTCAAACTATTGCCTAAATTTGTTCCAATTAAAATATTTTTGTAATTAATACTTACTAGTTAACTAATAAAAAGTTTTAAAAAATAAAATTGTAGCAATAGATACAATCAAAGAAATATGGTCACAATTTAAATTGTTTTTAAAATTTTTCGCGTACCACCTAGAGAGGCCTGGCGTACCACCAGTGGTACGCGTACCACAGTTTGAAAACCCCTGGTATATGGTATATATATATATATATATATATATATATATATATATATATATATATATATTAGTGTATCACCCGTCAAAAATGACGGAAGTTTTCAAAATAAATACACATCAGATTTTAAAAAATAAAGTAATACAGAAGTTTCATTTATTTTATTTGATTCATTTATAATCATATTGAACAATTTTATGCGGAACGTTCCAAAAGTGTTATTTTTGGTGCAGTAATTTGGTGCGCTGCTTTCAAAAATTAGTAGCACTATAAAACAAAATCGATTGCAGCGCCACCTAACAGCATTACATTCATACATCCATTCGATTAAAATTAAAGAAAATATTTATAATATTTTTAAAAAATGTTGTTAATGAATAATTATTTATTAATAATAATGTATATATTTTTTACGTACAAACTTCTCCCGCGTAATATTATAATTTATTTTATTACTTTATGTGGACCGGCAGACGTCAACTAAAAAATGACTGACAGCATAAGCGCAGTTAAATTTAAACATATAACTAGAAAGTTGAGCAAAAATTTTGTTTTTAAGCTAACTGCGGATGGTAAAGTCGAAGATGGTGAAAAAGTTTACTGTGTTCAATGCCATAAACAATTCTCTTTTAAAGGATCAAATACATCGCTGACGTACCACCTTCAGCACAAACATCCGATCAAGTATCAACACATTGTCATAACATTTCGTTCAAAATATTCTTAATTTTCAATGTCCGTGAGAAATGTTCAGTTTAATGAAGTCATAAATTTCAAATTTTGGCTTTAATCGAAATTATCGATTAATTAATCCATAATTTAAAAAAAATTAACGATTAAATTTAAATTAATCGATAACAGCCCTTATATATATAAATGCCAAAAAGAAAGCACTTTTACTCAATTCTGCACTGTTCATCACATGTCATGCAGGTCGCTTCTGTTTTACTCTTCAATAACTTCATTTTCTTGCAGCTCTCTAACAGTATGTCTACTCTTACGACATTCGGACATGTCTACTCCGAATCACATATCCTATTTATTTTCTTAACACATTCATTTTGGTATATTCATATAATGAAATAATATTTTTTCTATTATTTGATGGCATCTTTTACTGTTACACAAAACCCATATAAACCAAAACAAAATTTAAGTTTTTATTTTGGTGTCCGGGGCGTGGTTTTGGTGACTTAACACTTATTTGAATTCTTACAGAATTCACTTCTTAAACACATTTTTTGGTGTTGTTATTTGCTGCGACAGGTAGTTAGTGCACCACAGATGCTATGGTTTGGGAGATTGCTTATAATACATCAATAAACATAAAATAATGGTGTTATACAGTTGATGTTAATTTGATGTATTCTTAAAAATAAAAGGCAGCCTACAACATCGATATGTAACTTTTAATTAAAGTGGCCTCTAAAATTTATCAATAGGGCCAAACTGCTTTTGAATATGTTTTTTTGTTTTGGCCTTTTAAATAAACTTAGCTATAGTCCCCAGTGAAAGGAGTCCATATTCCCGTGATGTCTGCTCCATAATAACATTCCTTGCTTTAGTTCGCTTTTATTTATTAAAATATTTGCCTCACCTCTAAGATATATATTTTCTATTTGATTTGAATAAAGTTGATGAAGCATGTCACGTGATTTTCCGTATCTTCCTTCGTATATATCTATAGGTAAAACATATTCATATCATAGACCTACGTCAACAACACCACCAACACGATTATCAATTGCTAGCAACACCCGCACCACCAAAATCCGCAACGGCAACATGACCACCACCACCAACAAAAATACCAAAAACACCACTAGCACTGCTAGCAACAGCATCACAAACATCAACAGCAACACCAAAAAAAGCAAAAAACAACAACACCATCAACACCATTACCACCGCTAACTCACCCACGCCACCATCCACAACGGCAAGACCACCACCATCACAAAAAAAAACAACAACAGACTCAATAGCCCCAACAGCAACAAAGTCCAACTACACCTCCAACAACTGCACCGCCACCATCCCCATACAACAAACGTTGCTCTATATTCCAGTGGGTGAATGGCGCGCCCAGTCCCAGCACAGAGAGTCAGATGTTGACGGGACTGGTTCTATCCCGATAGAGTCACAAGTGTGATCTGGTCACGTCGGCGACAGCCACACCATCGGATTAGGTCGTCGGCGACAGCAACTTTCCCCATAGGTGGACCTATTGGAACCTAGTTAGGATCACGCAAGCAAGGATCACGCCAGTCAGAAGCACGTCTAATAAAGAAATATATTGATTACATCTTACAATAGAACTTCTTCATCAAAGCATCTTATGTAGAACTTTACGTACATCTTTTGTAATGTCTTACAAAATGTTATGTAGATTATGTAGCACATCTTTCGAAGTTACAATAAAACATAACATGATTACATAAAGAACATATATGTAAAATCTTGTGTAGAACGAAACGAAAATCTTACGCCATTTCATGTTATGTAGTACGTTTAGTAGTTCGTATTTTAGTACATACAGAAAATCTTAGTAGTTTCTATGTTAGCACCCATATACTATTTTAGAAGTGTCTTTTTAGCTATTATTTAGCAGATCGAATAGAACATCTTACTAGGTTTAAGTAGAAGATATAAAAATAAAACTTTGCGTATCTATAAAGTATCTCCAAATGATTAATGATTCCCAGATTGTACATCCAAATACATGAAACTATGCACATAAAAAAATACACACAAAAAAGAAGATTTTATTCTAGTAGACAGTAAGTTTTCTAACCGAAAAGCGCGATGATTTGTAACAGAAAGAGTAATTGGAGCACACGTCGCATAATATTTAACGAATAGGGTTCCGCTGATAAATAAAAAAAGTACTAAATGAAAAAAAAACTTCATTAAATAAACAATTTATGTTTTGTCTCCAAAATATGTTCGGAGATTTTTAATGAAATGTCAAAGAATAAATTCAACAATACCTTATATTTGATTGACTTTAGGCCGTTTCATTATTTGTGTCTATGTCCTTGATATCGTTGATAGAAATAGTTGACAAAATGTGATGATATTGTTGTGATGTGCTATAATATGAATTCTACATTTCAGATATTGTTTTGCTTTACGTTCTAATCTGTTATGTATACGACATTTTAAATTACTTGATGATGCTGATATGATTCCGATGTAATTACATTTTCATAATGACGGATTATTCTAAAGATTTTTTTTGTTCATCTATGTTTTTCTATGAAGTTTTTTAGGTTTTTGAAGAAATGATCGGGAAGATGCTTCAGATGAAAATCACCAATGCTGGGATATCGTCGAAGTCGGTACATCACCAATGCCGTGACATCAACAATGCTTGGACATCATCGAAGTTAGGACAACACCTATGCCGGGACATTTCTAATGCTGGGACAACACCAGTGCCGGAACATGACCAAATTCAGGACAACACCAATGCCGGAACATGACCAAATTCAGGACAACACCAATTTCAGGACAACACCAATTTCAGGACACACCAATGTCGGAACATGACCAATAGTGAGATAACACCAATTTCAGGACAGTACCCATGTCAGGACAACACCAATGCCGGGACATGACCAATTTCAGGACCACACCAATGCCGGAACATGACCAATTTCAGGACAACACCAATGCCGGAACATGACCAATTTCAGGACAACACCAATGCCGGAAAATGACCAATTTCAGGACAACACCAATGCCGTAACATGACCAATTTCAGAACAACAACAATTTCAGGACATTACCCATATTAGGACAACACCAATGCCGGGACATGACCAATAGCGAGACAACGCCAATACCGTGACATAGCCAGTGCCGGGACACGACCAATGCTGGGACGTTACTGATGTCCTTACTTACATCCCGGACACAAAAACCCGAGTTTCCCTCTCTTAAAAGACAAGACGGACCGACGAACTGTCTGGTTGCAACAGAAGAGAATCGGGTTCCACGCCGAATTCGCGTACCCCATCCAGGACACAAGCCTCATGGACCAGGACGAAAACCAGGCTGACCGGAAATAAACCAGAGGAGTCATGATGCTGAACGGAAGCCAGCTGACCACAAAACAGAGGACGACAAGGCCTATTGTTCGGACAGATTTCATGCTTTTCAGTGCAACGCGAGTTTTGTCTCCTGAGGCCATTGCTTCACGGCGTCTGGTCCTAAACGTAAGGAGTCTTAACTTAATCTTATCCTGGTGTGTGTTCCAAACAGTCAACGCTGGTGTCTCGCCTTTATCGATACATCTGCTGGTATGATCTCGTATATCTTCTGATACACCAAACAAGCTTTGTTTATCGGATGAAAAAACGGTCGATCTGCGCTTATTTACAGCAGCCGCCACAGTTTCATCATTATCTTTGTAAGATATATAACGGGAAGTAGCGTCGGTCTGAGCTTCAGTGTGTCTTCGGATTCGATCCCTGGTGAGAGGGTCCAAATTAATCACCGGGATTACACAGGAAGTCACTTCACTCGAGGATCCTGGTTGAACCCTGTTGCTGCCGCTCCTCGACCAAGCCACACAGCGTTTGAAAATCTTCCACGTGATCAGAGAATAGAGCACCAGGGTCGCGGTTATGGGGATGTAAAACGACACGGAGAAGCTCAGCAGCAAGAATGAGCTGCTGAAACTGTGAACGCACGCGCCACTGACGAGCGCACACCGCATGACGTCATCGCTGGCCAGGTGATGGAAGCCAGCCAGGATGGGGGCGCTGACCAGGAGGAGCGGTATCGTCCAGCAGACGACGATGATGACGTAGGCGGTCCGAGGTGTCAGGGACCTGTAGACCCAAGGCCAGCACACGGCGAGATACCTGTCCACCGCCATGGCCACCACGTGGTAGATGGAGAGCGTACAGCACAAGACATCCAGCACCACGCGTAGCGAGCACGCCACGGACCCCAACGGCCACTCCCCGTTTCCGGCCAACTCGGAGATCGACAGCGGCATGACGCACGTGCCGATGATGACGTCAGTGCTTGCCATGGACGTCATCAGGACGTCACTTATCCTGGAGTCGTCGTGCCCCCGGCTCCGACGTCCTTTCGCGGCGCAATGAGACAACGACATTGACAGCACGACGGTGGCGTTGGCCAAGATGGTGAAGGCGCAGATCAAGGACGCCGTCGCCGTGGCGATGGTGACGACTTCCGGTCGGGATGAGATCATCTGTGCAGCCAGCGACATGTTGAGAAGACATTGCGTTATGTTCTCCATGACTGTGGAGCTTACGATCATAGTCATGTGACTTCTTGAGAGACAAACCGTTTCAACTACACACTGTTAAACAAACACGATACAAATTGATGGAGGAGTTTGGAATTTCGTCCAACTTTGTTCTCCTGGCATCTCAAAATACAATAATAAAACAACTCACGTCTTTTTGTGTTTTTTTTTAATCGGCTAACTGCTTATCGCTAAAAACTGAAAAGTACATGAAGATAACTTATATCAATCCACGCAGTATTTGAAGCAAGTTTAATGTGAAATCTCACCACCTAGCCGCGCCCTAAATAATTGGTTTTCAATACTTCTGGTACCTAAGTACCAACGTAAAAGGATCTATGCACGTTATATGTGTGACCGTTAACTGCAGTAATTCTGACTGAGTTTACTCAGCAATCACAGGTTCGTCGCGTTGTCCGATCCAATGCGTCAAATAATATAATGTGGGCCGTGTGTTTAATTCCATCCCTACATGTTTGCTTCCAGTAATGGAAGGTGATAACAGGGATTGTAGTAATTCAATTTGTAGACCGTTAGATTTAAGTGCTTAAGGCCAGTGACTCTCACATCGCGGGTTGATGGGCCTCGTACAGCATTCACTCTCCCACTGCCTCTGTTTGAATCGCATTTTTCTTTTTTCTCTATTTGTCAGTTCCCAGTAATTCATGACCTATCGGCAATCGAAATATAAACGTTGAATTGAATTCTATTTAAAAATAAACAAACAACAGAACAAACCAAATAAAAAAGTGTTAAAGAAATAAATTAAAGTATTGAGAGGATTGGTGGCTGGATCGTTGTTAACTTATGCAAAATTACACCAACATTCACAGGACATTAAACAATAAAAAACAAGAAAAAGAAAAAAGACTATTTAAAAACTCCGAAGTCTGATTCTGCAGTTTTATTCCCTTTTTTTAAAACCCTGTAATGGGAACCATTTGTGTTACAAGTTTTGAGAATCACACATGTCAACCATATTGCGAAATCAGTATTGATTTATAAAGGACATTTTACACTATTAACTTCATACAATTTAATACAATAAATTAGTCTTTTTCGCTTCCTGTTCAAAATTTATGGCTAAAAAAAACAGGAGATATGATAAACTTTATGGTATGGTATTGGGGTAACTTAAAAGGAGATAATATAAACTTTATGTTGTAATTTTGGCGTTTATGAAAGGGCTGACTTTTGTTGAGGGGAGAGGGGTGGTTTTATAAGAGACTGTCACTACAAAGGAACATTTAATAAGCATTTTTATGTTTATCGTATTTTTGCTAATAGCATAGCCTTTTAGTGGAATGATGAGGTCAAAAGTCCATCCCAACACCCGCTACCTCACGAAAATGAACTAAGCCACTGGTTAAAAGATCTCATATTTCTCATATTAACTTTATGCAGCTTTCCATAGCCTTGGTGAGAATTTTGTCGGTTTGTAAATATTATGTGTAGAATTTTAAAAAAATATATATTTTAAAAAGAAAACATAAAACAAAGATCCACACAAAACAAACAAATATGGCCGAATTAAGTCGATGATGCCAGTGTACTGTGGAACTCTAAACAGTGTTGTCATGGCAACGTTTACGTTTTTAAAAAAAATAAATCTTCCGCTGTTTAGACATTGCTCAAAATTTTTTTTTATCAATAGAATTTTAAGTGCTATTCTCGCGTCAATAATTGAAATTCAACGAAAGACTTCACGACAACGATCATGTTATTTTCAAAACTTGGTACACATTAACTTTTTTGACTTGTTATAGCGGGCCACCGTTAATATGAGTTGTTGAGGCTCCATGCTTTGATAGAGATCATGTAAAATTGGAGTTCTCTGCTGTGTCCTTTGTATACATATTTTAACGTTTTTAAATTTCTAAAAAAAATGTATTTCAATTCAATAAAAAGGGGAAAAAAATAACAATTCGAGTCTAATAACTCTCTCAGTATAATTATAAATTAAAAAAAAACCCGTAAAAAACAAGTTTTTTTAACTATAAATTCTTTATGAACGAGACATAACTAAAGAATAAATAATATAAAAGCCGAAGTCATTAACTTCCTCACTGTGGAACGCGGAGGAACGATGTACAACAGTATATAGCAGTTAAAAAATCGTGTGGTGATTAGCACTGTAAAAATATTATATGACGTCATTGTTTGAGCTTATATTTAATAGAAGCTGTGCATCAAAAGGTGTGCAAAATAATTATAAATTAAACTTTAAATTAAAGACGAGCTGTAAATAAAATATTATAATGACGTCATTGTTTTAGCTTATATTTTAATGTTGGAAAAGGGAACGATGTAAAAAGAGGATTTGAGGATTGTTAATTATAAAATACTTAGTGTACATTTCAGGAAGTTTAATATTTCTTATTTATAAAACAAGGATAAGTTACTTGGGCATTTGACCCACAAAAAAAAAGTGAGCGCCGTAGGCGCCCTACAAACCCTATTATAAAATACTTTGTGCACATTTCAGAAAGTAATACTTCGTATTTATCAAACAAGGACACGTTAATTAGGCTTTTTAAAAAAGTGGGTGCCTTAGGCGCCCTAAAATGGGGGGCGCCATAGGCGCCACTGCGCCCAATTACAATCGAGTGTTTATTATAATACGCAGCGCAAGACCATCTAAAAATGGTAGTTATGTGTCGTAAAACATGTTTAATAGAATGCGCACCGATCAGGAATATGTTTATAAAAAGTGTTGTCAATAAAATACGCACCTTATTGTGCGACAGAAAGGTTGTTCAATATAAAAGGCACCGCGATACTCTATCTCACAAATTTAACATGATACATAGAGATAAATACAATAATCTACAAATTCTATAATTTAATTACAGAACATGCGATCGATCTGAAATTTTGATACTTCGTTTTTATTATCGGTATGAAACTGTCTGCAAAATTTCAGCTCGTTAGCTTACGAGGCAGTGGGTTAAAATCGATCCAAAGTTTTTTCGATAAATAAGCAACCAAGCAAGCAAGGGCTCAAACAGATACCACGAGTTAATATAAAGGATTTAAAAAAAAACAACAAACAAACAACACCGGAATTCATTCTCAGTTTAATTAAAAAAAAACAACAAAAACAAACAACACCGGAATTCATCAGATGAAATTCTTTGGAAGACCATGAGTTGCTTAAAGGAATCATATTGGATAATCTATTCAATGTCCATGCGTGGGGTCAAAAACTAACACGACAGTCAGTTCCCTGAAGGGATACTGTTGTGTACACAGGCAGACTTTTCTCTGGCAAATGTCGACGCTGTCGTGTTCAAGGCTGATCCCATATATATATATATATATATATCATTACTATTTAAAATGGCAAGCATAGATTTTTGAATTAGAACACTTGCCATCATTTAAAAACATATACATGAGTATACATTTGATTGAAAGACAAATTCGTTTTCATACGATTTGCTGGGAAATAACTGTTAACATATTTTTTTTGGTAACAATTCTGATCATCCGCGCATTGGGAAAACTTGTTCTTGATAATGAACCCATTGAGACTGCACACTTGTGGTTAGTAAAGCTGTTAACCAGAAGTGAGTGCACTTTTCAAACTTAATCTCAATAGAAGAGAATTTTGGTTCTGGTTAAGGGCCTTGCTATTTTAAGGTTAATTAAAAAAAAATAAATGAATATTTACTTCAAATTATGTCTCAAAACTTCTAATATCTGAAATTTAATATATTTAAATATCTGAAACACGAAACACAATAATTTTAGACGTACGTAAACTTTCACTCCGAGATCAATCGGTTGGCAAATTAACATTCTCAGAAATTGGTATTACTTTCTTAAAGATTTGGATCATTTCTAACACATCAAAAACGAAATTAAAACAATGAATAAATAGAACAATTTATAGAAAAATAAAAAGAGGTATATTTTAAAACGTTTTGATTTATTTAGTGTGTAAACTCAACTCAGTGTATACAGATTATTAAATAATATATATCGTAGTTCTGTGACGTACATATAAATTAAATTGTATACAAAGAGAGGTAACCATTGCAAAGGAGAATCCTAACGTTGAAGACCTATTACCTCTCTTGTAAGGAAAATAAACCATATCGTGAAATTTGTGAGTTGAAAGAAATAACAGTATCAACCGCTACTTTAAACACAAGACACATTTACAATATGATGCCCGAAGTGCAGTATCAGATTTTGTCTTGTGCACTATAAACTCAAGCTTTCATCTTGTGGCTCACTATCAATTCTAGCTTAGTCTTATGGTTCAACATCAATTCTAGTTGTCTTGTGATTCAATATCAATAATTCCATTTTACCTACTTATTGTACAACCGCATACTCTTTAAGTTGGACGCTTCTAGTCCTTTGCAATGAAATATTTGAAACTGGCTAGTCATCGTTCTCACTGCTTTGAAGTTACTTTAACTCAAATTTCTATAGTAGGACTTCATTGAGATCTGGTCTGTTGTTCTGATGGTAGAGTGTTGTGTAACGTAGGGATCTATGACGCGATCATCTTCTGTATAGAGGAGAAGGTGCTTCTGTAATGTATTAGAAGGGATTGTACTCCCTAATAAATGATACAAAAAAACTACTTAGAATAATTAAGAATTTTTAATAATGAGATTTTAATTTTTTTTGGGGTATAATTGATGGCAACACGATACACACATTTTATCTTGAAATGAATAATATAATTATTTATAATAACTGTAAAAATTGTTGAAATGAAGAAATGTAATTGCTTGTGTTGGGGGTTGGCTTAGCCCATTGAGTATAAATGGGTCTTTTAAGACAATAAATACGTTATCTATAACCAAAATTGTTATAATTCCACCCTAATAAAATTACTGTCAAATATTATTGTCCAATCTGCACACTGTGGAATTTAACCCCCAGCAAATATTTATGTTAAATAAACAAATGGATTCAGGACAGCCAGACGGTGATGAATGATGGGCCGTAATGATGGGGCTCTCCTGACCACATGGGCTGCCGCGTGATAACGCTGTACCAATGAAACTCGGTCTGGTGTCGAGACCTGGTAGCACGCCACGGTGTTGAAACCCACTTGCCCATCATTCCCAGAGCTGATCACGGTGAAAACAGAACACAAGAGGACAGCAAGGGCCCGTGGACAAAACGATAGAGATGGGTGAGTTAGAGAGTGTTAGAAAAGTTGATTGTGGGTAAGACAGATAGTAATAAATACACGCTATGTATCAGAACACAGATGACATAAAGAGCCCTTGAGAATAGCTACAGAAATGGTTGAGCTAGAGAATGTTTGAAAATTTAATTGTGTGTCAAGAGACATAGTGATAAATACCGTCTTTGAATTTACCTGGAATATGCTCTCTTCGACTGACCGGCTTGTTAATGAGCTTACTGCTTGGGGCAGGGGCTTATCCTGTGCGGGAAGCGGGAACGGCGTTCCCATACTCCACTAGGGTGCTCATTAAACAAAAGAACATAATTTTATCTTTTTATAAAATTAAGTAATTCAGGATAAGTCTTTGAGGTTGTACTTCCTTTAACCCTAAGACAAGGAGCCTTCTATATAAACATAATCTGGACTCGACATTTAATTGGAATGAAATCAGTGATTGTTAATCTCGGAAATGGGTTCATTTTCTTGGGGTCTTTGTTTTATCTGATGTGTTGGTGAATGTATGTGTGGATATGTGTGAAGCTTCTATCTGTATTAGTAAAAAAAATTTCATTACGCACATAAGAATGGCAGTTTTGAACTGGTCATCTAGATGAAATTGCCAACAAAAGGTCACCAGTGTTGCTCACGTCACCTAGATGGTAAAGGAAGGCAGTGCTGGACAGAACGCATGATATAATATATTGCAACATCTATAGACTTCCTTTTCCTTTATTTTTCGTACATTTCAACTCTCCCCATTAATAACTGTTCCGAGTAGGTTACCTTTAAAAGTGCCGAAGCCGTAGGTACGTGACTCATTTCCATTTCGGTTGATCCGACAACATTCATAAAGCAAGAAGAATACACACGAGGCTACGAGGCGGGATTCTGATTAGGGGTCTACCGGATTTTGGGTCCGGCTCCTGAAAAGCCGGAATCTGGCGATTTTTACAAATCCGGCTCCGGCAGGATTTCACTTCATAAATCCGGCTAAATTTGACTCCAACCTGATTAAAAAAATTGAATCCGACACAGCCCTAATTTAGATAAACATAGAACAAATTAAAAAAGGAACTTCCAGATTCATTACAAGAGTAGCATGATAAGTTCAATCTTTTAACCTAGAAACACTAGAGAATAAAAGAACAACGAGCAAAGTAGTGATAATACATCTGGCAATTAATTCTTACTTGGAAATATAGCACAAAGGAAATCTAATACAACCTTCAGAAAGACATTGATAACAACCATTTCCTTTATTCCGTATGCAATAAAAAAAACACATACACATTCTCGTTCTCTAGAATTCGAATGTGTAATGATTTGCCTGATCAAAGCAGAAAAACCAACACCCTCTCAATTTTTAAAACTCTAATAAAACTACAAACTGTTCCTTACACGCCCCTGTTACCTTGTTTTAACTTGTTCGTATATTATTTTACAACATTTGACGTGGCGTGTATTTTCAGATTGTCCTCAACGTTATTGAGCCAGATTCACCACTAAATATTCCTTGCGCCGTGGAAGAGAAGACACTAAACTGGACGGCAGTGTTAAAAGATACAGGCGAGTCTGTCCCCCTGATAGAGTGTACCAATGAATACATCTCATGCCATACACTCAACCCATGGCACGCATCCTCTTACGCTGACCAACTCAAGCCAGTACTTCACTTTGAAAAGGTGAGAGCTGAGCATTTAGGCCTGGAACACTTCAGCTGTAGCATTTGGAAATACGATTTCCCGACGGAAGGATGCACCGACTTTCTGTTTAAAGGTGATCATTTTTGTTTTAATTTTCCTGTAGGACATTGTGGATGTGAGAGCATTTTATAAATTAGGACAAATGGGATGAGAGGAAATGGTAGAAAATATAACATGGCCTCTGGTATAGTATGTGGGATAGTAGGACATTGAAGCTTGCAGGACATAAGTGACGGTAGAACATGGGGGCTTGTAGGTCATATAGTTGATAGAAAAAAAGGCTGCCTGGATAATGGGGCTGAAAGGACATACCAGCTTGTAGAAATTTTAGGCTGAATGGAAATATGTATCGGACAGACGTGATGGCTTCTAGCACTTAGTAGGACGAGTTGGAAGTGAATCTTTAGGACATATGGCAAATAGGACATAAGGCTTTCGACATCTGATGGCTGGTATAAGGACAATAGTGACAGTTGTAAAAATTCCCCTGTAGGACAATACATACCCAAAAAATAGCAAATACAACTGAATTTTATTATCAAATTTTTATAATTCACTATTACTTTACTGAGAGGTTCTTACCAAAATAATGATTATGTATTTGGTCATTGTTAGGTTCAAGCGGGAAAATGAAAGTCAACATGCTTACAACTAACATCTTTGAAGCATAATAGCGGTTGAAAGTGTATTTTTCTGTGTGTTTATACTCTCCTGTAACAAATGTACCTGTGGTGTTTATTGTTATGTTTATTCAAACATACAGATTTAACTATTAATGTTTAACTTAACCTCTAGTATATTTTGGTATTTGAAAATCAAATGAAGTTTCCTTCTTTTTTCACTCTGTAGGCATGTATCTGAAATTTGATATAATAAATTTTGACTGTAAATTTAGTATTAAGAGGAATTGTTTGCCACGTAATTGTTAAAAAAAAACAGTTTGATTTCTTTCCTTTAAAATAAACATCAAACTTGGATTCTCTCCCATTTATTTGCAGACGTATGCTCCGAATGGGTGTGCACTATACTCTTTCCGGTGTTGATTGTATCTGCATTGTTCATCGCAGTCCTGTTTCTTGCAATTCACTTTTATAGAGAAAGTATGATTTTAATATATAACTGTTATTTATAGGTAACAGCTAGGTAATATCTTTATCACAACCAAGCCCTCCCCCCACACACACAAAAAAAATGAACACAAAATATTATATTATCCTCTTAAAATTAGCTCCGCGGTAATCCTAAACTGCTGCATGCAGCTTGAAAGGAACATTTCCTAGGGCACCACAGATATTTCGACGGGTGCGAATAGATGATTTTTCATGGGCCCGAGATGAACAAAATTTATACCTCACGCCCCCCATTTGTTTTTCTCTCCCCAAAGTAGAATCAAGCCTGGAATTGTTACTTCGTTTTGTAAGCTCTCTACGTTTAGGTAAAACCTTCGGGTGGTTTACAATGCAATACGATAATTGTTTTTCTCTTGCTATTTTTAAATCCTTTATATTAACTCGTGGGGTCTGGTTGCTTGCTTGCGCCCTTGCTTGTTTGTCGCCAAAAGTTTGGTTCTATTTTTAACCCACATCCTCGTAAGCTAGCGAGCTGAAATTTAGCAGGGAAGTTTTGTGCCGATGATAAAAACTATGTATCAAAATTTCAGATCGATCGCATGTACTGTCATTAAATTATTGAATTTTTAGATTATTTTATTTATTCCTATGTATCATGTTATTTTTTGAGATAGAGTGTCGCGGTGCGTATTATATTGAACAACCTTTCTGTCGCGCAATAAGGTGCGTATTTTATTGACAACACTTTTTTGAAACATAATCCCGATCGGTGCGCATTATGTTAAACATGTTTTACGACACAACTGCAATTTTGTATTTTTGGATGGTCTTGCGCTGCGTATTATAATGAACATTCTTTTAGTTACGTTTAGTACATAAAGGATTTATAGTGAAAAACTTGGTTTTTTACGTTTTTGAAAATAAATTATTAAATCCTTTATATTAACTCGTTGTGTCTGGTTGCTTGCTTGCGCCCTTGCTTGTTTGTCGCCAAAACGTTGGATCGATTTTTAACCCACTTCGTCGTAATCTAGCGAGCTGAAATTTAGCAGGCAGTTTTTTATCTTATCTGTTTACAGACGCTCCTTCTATACAGAAGATTATTGCGTCCTACGCTTATCTATGGTTTGTGTTTAGTCCTGCATTTTTATTAGAGATTTAAATGTTGATAAAGTGTTGGTTTTCCTGGATTCTTCAGGCAACCCATTCCACGCCCGAATTCCGGACGGGAAGAAGGAAAACTTGTATGTGTTTGTTCTTGCATACGGAATAAGAAAGGTGTTTTTATCCTTATGTCTATCTGAGGGTTGTATTAAGTTATCTTTGTGTTGTATTTCTAAATTAGAATTAATTGCTTTATGTATGATTACTACTTTTCTCTTGGTTCTTCTATCCTCTAGTGTTTAAAGGTTTAATGATTTAACTAATGGTGTTATTCTTGTCAGTTTTGAATATTCTCCAGTAATGAATCTGGCAGCTCTTTTTTGAATTTGTTCTAGTTTATCAATGTTTTCTTTGGTGGATGGGTCCCATACAGAAGATGCATATTCTAGTACAGGTCTCACCAAAGTGAGGTAGCATTTTAGTTTTATATCTCTATTACATTTGTTAAAGTTCCTTTTTATAAAGCCTAAGGTTTTGTTTGATTTTTTAATAACTTCATTGACATGGGGATTCCATGATAGTTTCTCATTTATTAAGACTCCTAAGTATTTTGCATCTTTAGTTTGGGTCAGTTCTTTTCCATGAATGTAATATTTTGAATTTATTTGTTTCTTTTTCTTTGTTACTCTTAACAGTTGACACTTTTCTGGGTGGAAAGACATACTCCAGTTAGTTTCCCATTTTATCAATTCATATAAGTCTTTTTGTAAAATTTTGCTATCTTGTTCTGATTTAATTGCTCTATAGATTATACAATCATCAGCAAATAACCTAACTTTTGTACCTGATGAGATGTTGTTGGGTAAATCATTTATATAAATTAAAAAGAGTAAGGGACCTAGCACAGTTCCTTGTGGAACTCCTGAGTTAACATTTATTGGTGCAGATTTAGATCCATTAATTATTACAGTTTGCTCCCTGCCCAAAAGGAAGTCTTGGATCCAGTGATGTAAGGAACCTGAGATTCCAAAGTAGTTAAGTTTTTTAAGTAAACTAAGGTTTTGTGCCGATGATTAAAACTATGTATCGAAATTTCAGATGGATCGCATGTACTGTAATTAAATTATTGTATTTTTAGATTATTTTATTTATTCCTATGTATCATGTTATTTTTTGAGATAGAGTGTCGCGGTGCGTATTATATTGAACAACCTTTCTGTCGCGCAATAAGGTGCGTATTTTATTGACAACACTTTTTTGAAACATATTACCGATCGGTGCGCATTATGTTAAACATGTTTTACGACACAACAGCAATTTTGTATTTTTGGATGGTATTGCGCTGCGTATTATAATGAAAAGTCTTTTAGTTACGTCTAGTACATAAAGGATTTATAGTGAAAAACTTGGTTTTTTACGGGTTTTTTAAAATTACGTTTTATACTATCTATACAAATATAAAAAATCAGTGTATTTTGGTAATCGTAAATCAAATACGTGTTATCTTTTAGAAGTTTTGTGGTTAATTTAGAATGTGAGCTCTTTAAACAATGAAATGGTGTTGTATACTACAATTTGACAATGTCAACTGCTAACTTACTAAACTGCTTAAATGAAAATTTAAGCAATACACGATAAATTAAAAACATTAAATAAAATAATAATATAAAATGTTATCTTCCGAAATTGCTTAAATGATGAATTTAACAATACAACTTGTTAACGCCCTGAGCTATTTGAACGTCAAAATAACAAAGTAAACTCTCCACTATACCCAGATGTGTTATTTCTAACGCTTGTGTCAGTTTAAACAAATCTATCAGTAACAGATTTTTTCCTTACATTTCTCAGGGAGCAATCAGGTTTCCATGGAAAGACCCGCCACAAGGAACAGAATGACGTCATGTAATTTTAAAAATTATAATTGAATGTTTTTGTTATTTTATTAAAAACTAGATTTCCTTTGAAATAGTATGTACATCCAGCAGTCTACAAAATTTTCTTTTACTGAAATATAAGCGAATGTAAATCAATGGTTCCTCTAAGGTTTGTTGTTGCATGTGCTAAATAACAAACGTTTACAAATTTGCGAAACATCCATTTTTTGTACAAAAAATTTAAACCCACAAAGAGGTAAAAATAATATCCTCATTCAAATTTGGAGCGCGGTAATTCTAAACTGCGAGGGTATCTGTGCGGCCTCGCAGCTGCGCAGCTGCGCAGCTGAAAAGGAACATTATTTTTTATATAGAGTTTGTCACTTCTAAAACCGGAAAACATCATAGCTCAATGAGTACTATTATATTTTTACATTGCATTTTAGCGGAACAATGCGTTGAAGCATAAATACAGTAAAATAACTATGTTCTCAAAATTGTTAGCGTTGTAAAATTACGAAAGTTTTTCATTTTTCAAGTGTAATAGGCTGTCTTAAATTAACGAATAATTAACAAATAGCTGATAAGATATATCCTTCTCAATATACCTACATTTACATATTGACTCGTAAATTTTATTAAATTTTAATGAAATTTGTCCATAAAAAAGATAAAAATAGATATAATACTTCTATGAATTGATTTTCGCCATATTATGACAATGCCTATTGATATCTTGTGTTGAAAAATATTAATTTAAACTGCGTCTATTTTTTTTCGAACTCTTACGTATAAGATCATGTCTCAAAATAAAGAAATCTCGCTTTATAAAGACATACATACATATTATAGGGGTATTCCTTTTATTTTATTAATTAAAGTATTACGTTTCCAAAGTAAGCAGACGAAATAAAGTTATTGTTTTTAAAATCTAGATCATGTTATAATACCCGCGTCGTTCAAAACTTAAAACTTCAGCCTCCTTTTTAAGTATTACTAAGTTTATTTTATAAAGGTCAGAAACTAATATATTTCCAGCTCTCTGTTTACCAAATTTTCATTTCATGACCTTACCTATGACCTATACTATGTGATTAGACGTAACACAATTTGCGGCATTATAGATATCAGGTGTTTAGGATAACAGGCATTCAGAAATTAGATACTTTATTTCACTGTCATAATACGATAACCCAACAATGTTTTTCTACCTTCTCCAGACCAAAGGGTGTATTTGGAAAACACTCTTCGCTTCCAGGGTCCATTGAGTGAAGAGATGATCAAGCATACAGCCAGAGACATAAACGTCAGAGAAAGTTTCGTAAGAGAATGGATCTCAGGGTCAAGAGACTACCCGAGGAATGCCCGCGATTCAACCGAGTCAAAGGTTCAAGGATCTGAGGTGGATTGTTGCGTCTCTAGGATTTTATATGAAATTTCTTGTCCAAAAGAAATCTTTTCAGATTTTCTGTCTTAGCTGGTACAAATTTGTTAATGATTTTTATTGTTTTTGCCTTACCCATTTTATTATGCTATTTTTCCTAAACGGGAAGAAAAATTAAGTTAACTTTTGTAGGTCTTGAGAGTGTCTTAAAAAAAAATCTTATATAGGTTAAATATTTAAATTTTAACAAATAATACAGACATAACCATTTCCCCCACTAATGTACGTTGGTCTGGGTCCAAAATGATTTTAAAAAAAAACACGCCTGCAAAGTTGCACATCATCAATTTTTGGTGCAAAATTGTACACCCATTCAAACACAGATTTTATAATACGCGTATCAAAGTTAGCTGTGCGGTAATACTAAACAGCTGCGCGGCGTTGGTCAGTTATCTGCGTGGCCGCGCAGATTAAAGGGAATATTAAACATGACTACAATCCCGTCAGGGCCATATTTTTAGTTGATAACTACCTAAGCTGTATGTGATAAGGGGGTTCTTTTGAAGTCGAGATATTCTATGTCAGCGCCAAATATGAAAAAAAATTAGGTGCCCAAGAAGGCACGGGCCCAAAATAATTGCTTGATTAGCAAATAGGTAAATCCAGCACTGTTTCTTTCATGCGTTATTTTTTGTTGTTGTTTTTTTAGTCATATTTATAGTTTCTCTAAGATTAATGAGACACTCATAAATAGTTTGACTATCCTTTCATCATGTAGTAGCAATTTTTTATACGTAAAAATCGGTCCGATGCTACCTTATCTCTTTCGGAACTTCCCTATACGCAAAAAAAGAGGAACGTATAAAAAACATATTTTCCAGTTATTGTTGCTGTGTTTGCGGCTACTTAACATTCCTTGTCGCGTTCTGTCTAACAGACACGTATCATACCTAGGCTGGGGCTTAAGCCGTTTGTAAAACATACCTTGCACTGTTATCCATTCGACATCTGATCTTATATCAGTTTGTATGAATATATTCCGACTCTTCATTCTTTTGTCCTATTTCAAAGTTGATTTGACTTTGGTTCGTGTTCATGACGCAATAACTTTCAACGCAATTTCGAGATTCAGTTAATGGGAAATATATTGTGTACACTGTCCTAATACTAAAGCTCAAGAGCATCGCACCGGTCAAATCTCTGTTACTTTAGGCCTTTAGGCCCTGTTAACATGAAGATTTTGGCTCTTACTCATATACATATTTAACATAATTTGGGCTCTCTCTAAAAACAAAGCGTACGAAAATCTTCTCTTCGGTTAAAGGTAGGAATGTTAATAACTGTCGTCTATAAGTCTTTATTGCTCGTTTAATAGGGCAACAGTCATACAAACCCCTTATTAATAAAACCTTTGTGCAACCTTATATTTGCAAAAAACACATGTCCATAAGTGGAGAGACACATTATGCGCACACCCATCCAAACGAAATACATAAAAAATTAACAAATGAAAACAAGAAATATCAGCCGTTCCATGGAAATCGTCGACTGGGTACCATCTAATACCAATTAACTGTATTTAGCGACAAAACGGCCTTCTTTGACGCCATGCGTCTTTCCTCCGACAACGCACACACTCCTTAGTGCCACCTTTATTGTTCCTCAATCTCGTGTTTTCTATTTAGTTACGTGACAAGCCGGCGAATAGAAAACTTATTTAGATTTTATGATTTCTGATTTTGGTAGCTCTGTCTGTAAACCCTGATCACTGGAATATGTATCCTACAGAGTTTATGACGTTGGGGACAGCCAACCAAGGACTTGTCACTCTGCCATACAAAAATCAACTTCTTAAATTACCCCAGTGATCTCTCTTGTTTCCGGCGGTTAGGATGAAAGTTTGGTGTTACATACACGTCAGTCTCTTTAATAAATGTTTTCAATCCGACTCTAAGCAGCTTCATGTGTTTAAAAAAAATAATCATTATATTTTAAGACAACGCAAAAGCGCTGTTAATCAAAATCATTTCAAGGGCCTCAAACAAATTTTGTTTCATTATAACATTAAATGCTAAGCTACAATTCAAAAGACTTGCAAATGTAAATTTTTCGGCTCGTTAAAAAAACAAAAAACAACCTTAAACATCCGGACAATGCACGGCTGAACAACAAACGGCTTTAGTCAGACAGCAGACAAGACTCTCAGAATCGGTTTAAAAATCTCATCTGTAGGTTTAGTCCAAAATCTTGAGATTTCTAATTTCATTGGGTTTAAAAGCAAAGTTAACACTTCTTTTCGGGAAGACATTATATATTGGAAGTAACATGCATATTTTAAAACCTTGATATGACAATATTCAAAATGTGCGAACCTTAATTTTAAAATGTAATAAGTTGATTGAACATTTGAAGGATTGAATCTTTAATTCTGTATCTGTTTATTGAGCCTTTTCATCCACGAGTAGTAGCGATCGATTATCATCGACGTCTTCAATAGTTTTGATGGCCAATGATCCCTCCTGGCATCCATATCATGTGCCAGTCTCGATCGCATCTTCTAGTGATAGACCAAGTCTATTGATATCTTTCTCTTATTTTTTGCCGCCAAGTGTATCTTGGACAATCTCTTTTGCGCTTTCCACGAGGGAGCCAAATCAGTGCTTGCCTTGTGTTGGAAGCGTTTCGCCAATCTACCACCAACTCGTCTGGAGAATCTCTTGATATATCGTCTTCTGCCTTGTCCGCTGCCATAATTCCAGGTTGCTTATTTTGTCTGGCTAGAGAATCAAGAGAATCGTTCTTAGGCAATTATTAATAAAAGACTAATTTCTGGCCAGATTCACGGCCGTGGGTTTCGATGTCTCGGTTCTATATATCAGCACTGGCTCATCCTTGGCGTTAAAGATCCTTTATTTTCAGATAATTGCTGTTTAGGTTTCCAGACATTACTGAGTATTTGAAAGGATGCCCTTGCTTTCCCAACCCCTAGTCACACTTCAACATTTGCCCCACATTGGTCGTCAAGGTAGACAAATAATTCTACTAGATTATATCTCATTACACGATTAATATAATTTAAAATACATTAAGATTTGTCTGTACTCATTTAATATTAAGATAAGTTGTATCTGTATTAATAAATTATTTTCTTCACGGTGCTCGTCTATTTTAATCAAAATATTTCCTATAATTTTGTCAAAGGTAAATAGCATAAGTACTTTTAAATGACCCAAAACTCATATTTCAATATGATTAGCGTATCCTGTTAAACCTTATATTTATTCTTAAGATTATAGAATCGAATTAAAAAATAATCGCATTCAAATTCAAAATCGGTATAGCCGAACATTCTTTATAGCCCACTTTACGTTATTTAATAAGTAGAGTACTTCATGTTCGCAATTCCTCTTTTCTTCAAGTTTTTTCGAAGAGGTTTTTCTTTCGATGACATTAAATAATCATCATTTCATTTCTTGCCATAAAATACCGGTGCCTTTTCCAGCCTTTTTTTTGTGGCCCATAACCTCGTGGTCGTAGGGGGTTCTAATGTTCCCATTAGAACTTTTTGGGGGCTAGGTAGACCTTGGCGGCGCCAATCTCCTCTCCAGGTCAGCGGATGACTTTTATTTAGCGATAGTCATTCATCAACATTTGTATTGTGGCGTTAACGTGGCCTAGATCCCACGCTCCTCATCTTGTGAGCCAAGCGCACTACTGACTTCGCCAACCAGCCGCCATTTCCAGCTTACCATTTGCATTAAGCATACTCCAGGTATGTCTTTCCTTCTTTCTGAATTTAAATATCACTGGAAGTGAAAGATGTTCGTCAAGTATAACAAATTTTTAGTTTCAGTTTATTTCACTGGCAGTTATTAAAGTGTCAGCATGTCTAGTTAAGTAATCATATTTGCTTGTGAACCGCAACGTCTTATGCATCTTACAGTTTTATGCAACCCTACAAGCTTTACACAATATTAACAACAATCTTGTTGGTCATTTTTTCTATCTCCTTTATTCAAGAATCTTAAAGAAACACATTTCTTTTTCTAACATCAAATAATAATGTTACAACGAATTCCTAATCTCATGCAATAGCACCAGGTATTTTAAATTTTGCCGCGAACATTTCACTTTGGAGCAAAGTTTTTGCATCTTTCTTGTGCGACACTGCCCTGTGAAGTACAGGGTGTTCGTAAAGTAGAACAAGTTTTGAGGTTCATTTTTTAATTGTCAACACGTCTAGTTAAACAATCATATTTGATGGTTTACTGTTAAGAGTTATATGTTAAAATATGTTAAAATTGAAAAACAATTTTTCCCCCCTTATAATATGGCATGGTGTGACACTTTAAAGTTGTGCCATCTTCAGTATAGAGCCATGATTACGATTTGCAATTCTTAAGGATTATAATACATGGATTTCACAATTGCATTCCTGTATTTACGATTAAATTTCGCAGTTGTCATTTCAAAATAAGATAAGTTAAATTTAAGAAAACATAAAAATTGATCAGTACTCATTTAAGGCTGTTATATGTTGAATATTTAAATAGTAATCGGAGCCTTAAATATTATTTTCATTTCAGACAATATTTTATAAAATTATTATTTAAATGAAATATAATAAATATGATACAGTTAATCATTTTAATTTGCACTCATTTTATTTTAGTCATATTCGACACTTACCGCGAGTCCTTAACCTTATTATCTATAGATTTAAAAAACTGAAGAAAAACAAATTCAAATAAAATTGATGCAAATTTCACTCATAAATTTAATTTTGCTCTGTGATTTCTTCGAATTGGAAATTTTTGTGCATCGCAAATTCTTATGCCTCTAAATGTTATACATTGATTATTTTTCTGCTCATTAAAATCTTTGCCTCTAAATTTTTCTCGGTTCATAAAAGTCACCCTCAAAAGCAGATTTTCTTAATAAATCAATGGTACTATTTTGTTTTTCTACAATAAGATACAATTAACATGTAATGAATGTAGAATGATGTAGACATACTTTTTAAATGCTGCACCGTAAAATTTTCTGAGCGATTTGACCACACTTTATTTTCCTCTTTGGTCCGCGGCACTAGCTATACTGGATTTAGGTAAACAGTAATGAACATTACATTAAATCTAAAATTATTGTAAAAAAATCATTGTGCTGTTGAGGTGCAATGCGGAAGATATTCTTATTTCCGTTTTGTTAACAACAGTTATCAAGTCGATGTTACATGTTTAAAACGACAAATGCCATAACACTTCAAATAACCATCATTTAAGGAATGAGTATGATGGATATTTACCCATATACAATCAGATTTTCTCCTTCCTATGGCTAAAGGTCACTGGAGATGTAAGCTATTCGCCAAGAATAAATAGTGTTAAGTTTTGTAATTGCTTTTGCATCACACTGTAATGGAAAGGCACTGCCTGTTCAATGCGACTGATAAATAATCGATTTTTTTTAGCACTGCAACACCTTTTAACTGGAAATTTTTGTGCATCACAAGTTCTTAAGACTCTAATTATTTTACATTTAATGTTCTTTGGCAGAGCTAATTCTTCGACACTATAATTTTCTTGTTCCATAAAAATCCCCTATAAAATACTTTTTTGTTCTGAACAAATCAACGATTTGTCTTTTAATTTTAATGTACTTTATATTGCCCCTACTTATTGCAAAATCAAGCAAAACAACGCTCTAAATAAATATACATAAATAAACGTTAACATTAAAGTATAATTAAAAAAATAATTTTTTATTTGCATTCAAATATTGTGAGAAACTATATCAGTTTTGTCGTAGTAAAATGTTTTCACTCAGTTTGTAGTCTTGTAAGAGTCTTAGAAAAAATGTATTAAAATGTTTATGTTGACACAAAACAAATCTAAATGAAAATTTAGATTTACTTGCTTTGATTTTGTTTATCCGGCAAATATGATTTTACGTTGGTTGAGGTTTCTGTGTCACTGAAGTGGCCCATGTTCGTCGGGTAAATTATTTCCATATTTTTGTGGATAAAAATTTAATTTATCCCTTAATCGTGATGCAAATATATTATTAAAAAATTAAGCCTATAAAATAAATGTCACTAACATAAATAAAACAATAATACTAATTCATTTAAAAACTTAGCATTGATTTTTATTGTTGTTTGCGACAAACATAACTAAAGTATTGATTTAATTTATCCAGTTTATTCCATGCCCCCCCTCCCCCCTCCCCCCCTCCCCGTGAGTCTAAGAATATCGGATTGAAATGAGAATATTACTTTTTAACTTATTGTTGATTTCGAGTGATGCTGACGAAATTGTTAAACACTTTACTTTAAAAATGTGTGATTAGTTCTATATGAGATAAAAGTTTCCAACAATGTATTAATTGGAACTTAAGTTTGGTCCATTCCGATTTTCTCTCTTAGCCGCGAATCTCGTTCACGGCACTTTTTATAATTAATTTACGTAACAGTTATAAACAATAAGCTGCATATATTTTTTGTTACCAAAGCCATTAACATGGCTGAAACATTTTCAATTTTGTACACAAGATCTTCCCAACCCTCTCTTTTTAAAATTTTGTTAACATATCATAATAATTAATAAGAATATATTTTTAAAAACTTTCATTAATTTTTATAAGGGCCCATCCTTAAAGTACATCACGCTTTTTTGACCATTTTACCACCCTCCCCCCTGTCACAAACGATCACAAAACTCGGAATTATGCCCCCCCCCCTTTTTCCCTTTAAAGTACGTCACACTTTCGAACAAATTATTTTTATTATAAAAAAAATAATTAATATATAATATAAAGCACTGTGACGTCACACATGGCTGGATCCCCCTCCCCCTGTCACAAATTGTCATACACCCCTCCCCCACTGGAGTATGACGTATTTTATGGAAGGCCCATAATGTTAAATATTCCAAGGAATCGAAAGTTTTACCATTAGTATCAATACTTCATTAAAATGTGAAATTCTTAATTTAAAAAAAAACAATCTATCGATTTAATATTTGACATGTCTTCTACTAGTTTATATATCGTAATATTATTCATTTAATCTAACAAAACATACATATTTATATTAACTCATAAAAGTATACAAATCATATATGTCCCAAATATTTTCAGCAAAAAAAAAGAAGTGTAACTATTTTAATGAAGGTTTTTAAAATATAGTGTTGCAAACGTTAAATTTGATTTAAATTTAATAAAAACAGCAATAATACCTTACGGCAAATTTTAAAAAATTTCTTGGCTTTAAGCGCTTTACATCTTACGCAACACATATTTTATGTTAATTGCATATTACTCCAAGTGCTTGAATATATTATTATATTTCGAAAGGACAGAGAAAAAAATAATTGATTGTATATTTATCTTACGGGCGATGCTATTTACTCTAATTGACGTTAAAATTGCTATGAGAAATTAATTTATTTTATTTTTATATATTTCAAATTCATGTTTTATAACTTAAAAAATTTGTACAACCATGTAGGGTGATTTACTACAAAACTTAAAATATTAAGAAATGTAAAGAAAATGTGTTTTATTTGATTACACACTATCTCCAATAACGGTTTTTAAAAAATGCGCAACTAATGATAAATAACGATTTTGTACATATCTACTTCATGGAAAAGGAAATTCTTATACATCAGAAATACTTGTACACCGAGTGTTATTGGGCCCTTTAACTTTCTTTTCCATAAAAGACACCCGCGAAAGCTTATTTTCTTTAACAATCAAGGCCATTTCTTTTAATTATCCTAATACTAGATACGCCCTGCGGCGTACCATACGCCGAAGACTTGCTTATGGATAGTGTCAGATCTCGAATGAGCATTTTCAAGACGTTACTGGCGGTGATTACTGGTAGCCTGGTTACAACGTTAATGTCTGCAAGAAATACAACAAATATAAATGTGCACGTTAATCTCTGCAAGAAATAAAACAAATATAAGTATACACGTTAATATCTGCATTGTTGGTCTCAAAACAATCGCACTAAAGTTATCTACCTACCCCCCACCCTTCTTCACATTAGCTTGACAACCATAAAGTGTTATTGGCCGACCCTAGCAAGGGTTAGTCATGTTCGCAAAAAGAATGGGCAGAATCAATCATTTTTAAAAATTAAAAAAAAATGTTCCCGCTGGGGCTTGAACCCAGGTCTTTCCGCGTGCAAGGCGGACGAATCATATGTTATTCTGTGAAGGAATAGCACACGTGAACGTAATAAACATTGTTGCCCACCCCCCCCCCATTGTTTTACCCCCCTACGCTAGTCAACTGTGATCGGTCGACCCCAGCAATGGTTATTCGTCATGCTTACTTGCAAATACTCGCTTTGGTGAATTATATATAGATAGCTAGAGGTATATGTCAAACTATTTCTTTTAAAAGGCTGGACACAAGGCGTTATAATATTCTCTAACTAATGATCCTGCATGTGGAAGAAAATAAGAAGCCCCGAGCCTATGGCTCTTTGTGGGTCTTCCCGGAAGACCCTCTCAGCTATCTGACCCCAAAGGGACGTAACAGCTGAGAATCCCCCTCTCCCCAATTTCCCCCTCTCCCCCCCCCTCCTCGAAGCGGTCGCTTCTGAAGCGGCCACCTGTGCATCCAGAAAATAGATTCGACAATGCCTCCCGCGAAATTGGCCTCACAAGGAGGGGTGAAAGTCCCTACTACGACCCGCTACCACTTTGGCGCCAAACGGGTCCCCATGGTTTCGACCGCCGCCAAGCGGGGGATCATCAATTATCTACCTAGGGTGTAACTCCCACTCTAAACTGATTTAGTTGTTCAACAGAGAAAATAAAAATTGTTTAAATTTTTTTAAAAATATAAAAAATAAGATTGAATTAAAAGTGAGGGTTCAACCTAATTGAACATTATTGCTGGGAACCAAGGAGAGACTTGTCTAGTAACATTAAGTCTATCTTTTTTAAAGTGTTTTCACAGTGGGCTTAAGTTCTCGAAACAGATTTTTGCCACATGTAATGGACAGTTCTGAAACAGGCTATTAGGGCAATTACCTCTGTTAACTCGTTCGTTCTTACTGGAGGCAATGCGTCTTCAACAATACTGGTTAAATTAACAAACAAAAAACTGGTAATTTTATGTTTAAATTATATGTCATTTAATATATTGATGAAGGGAAAAAATGTGACTGGTTTCTTGGGGACGCGGTGGTCGAGTGGCAGCGCACTGGACTGTCGTACTGATGGTCACGGGTTCGAATCTGTGTGAAGGCAAGGGTTTGTTCCCGGGGCCCAGGGCGTCCCTGAGTCACCCCGCTCCGAATGGGTACCTAACTGTAGTGTTAGGCGGCTGGGTAATGCGTGGAACCCACAAAGCCGTGGCCTGTGAATGCTGCATCACTTGCCAACAGATCATCTGTCATGGTCTGTGGACGCAACTATCTTCTGCATAGAAGGAGCGTCTGTATAGATAAGATAAGATCCTATGAGGAAATTATGCTTTAGTTTTTGTCATTAGCCATGAAGTTGTTAAATGGCGGTAGATGCAGCAGCCGTTATTTAAAGGGATAAATAATTATGAAAGATTTATCACCTTTTTTTGGCCAAAGAAGATATTTGCAACCGCCATCTTTTTTTCTTCAAAGAATGCAAACGTACAAGCCATCACTGTTTTTATCAAAGGATTTGTACGTCTGGTTAAATTGTCATGTTTGATGAATTAATGTCTCAGACATGGCCTTAACCAACGCTATTTCTTTTGCCATCGGATTAAACAAAGTCATGTATTTTTCTTTAAAAAGAAAAGAAAGTTATATTTTGATAAAATTGAGATCAATTAAATATTGTTCAAGGAGTTGGAGTGTTGTGCAATAAAATAAAAACCAACGATTCCGAGTTTCCGTTTAAATTCAAATCTAGAATTTCGTCTCTTCCATTTTATTGTGGCAAACGTTACTGGAGGTGAAATGTGTTTGCCAGTAGAAATAATTAAAATTTTGGTTACAAGGTCTTCCTGTTAGTGATTCCGTTTTAAAAAAAATAATTGATCAGCATTTATAGTAGGTAACTGTGTTTGATAAATTACTATTTGCTAACAACAACGTGCGAAGCATCTTAAAGTCTACCGCATCGCCACTTTATTTCCGCAGCTCACTTGTGTTCATCCCATATATTTAAAGAACACTAATTTATGTGCACTACAATTTCTTGCAACCAAAACTTCTCGTGCGACGCAGATTCTTATCCACTGAATTTTCTTGAGCACAGTAGTTTATGCTGTTGATAAGGACGCCCCCAAAACATCTTTTCTTATAAACAATTAATGGTATGTCTCTTAATTATCATAGAATTGGTGCAACTTATAGCCGAACTATTACTTTTTCCCAATGTAGAAGAATACAGCAAGGGCCATTTAGAGCTTTTCAAATGAACTTTGTTTAAAACTAAAGCAGCACAATTTTTAAAAAAAATCATTAAATTACTTTTATACCCGATATAAAGGCAAATATGTAAAAATATGTTTAAAATCGAGAAAGTATGAATATATAAAGAAATTTTTGATTGATATTTAAAATAACATATTATTTATTAATAAAATTTAACTTAAATAATTACTATTTTAAAGTGGATTTTAAAAAAACTACAACAAACAACATAAGTTTACATGAAAAGTGACAATTAAATTTGTTCTACCATTTCTGAACCAAACAAAGCATGAACATTTTTCTAGCGATAGTTAGTGGTTACTTGTTCCATGTTCCTAAATTTGTATATTATAAATTTTAAAAGATATGGAAACTGATTTTTTCAGCACCAAATCTACACTTCTGACCCTGTCTCTTATGACCCTAACATCGACATTCCAGTCTTCAGCTAAATTTTTTATTCTTACAAGGCTTAATAAACGTGGATGATATTCTCTATATGCATTAGTTATTCAGCAGTAAACTAAGAGTAATGATTTAAAGAATAAAATTTATGAAAAAAGTTATTTAACTGTTTCCAATAAATTTTATTGAATATACTAATGATGGACAACAAAAGAATAAATACTTTTAAAAATGTTTCTGCATATGAGATCTAATTTGCAACATATTCTTCTTTTACTGTTGTTTACACCAGTAATCAATCAAGTCGATGTTAAATTGCGGTATATAATGCCATATCACATTAAATAAACATTATTAAAAAATTAGGTAATATCGTTAAAAAAAAATACAATGATTGAGATTTTCCGGTTATATTCACCTCTTCAGCTTGTCTTTTCTTTTTCCTATTTTTTTTTAAAGTCAATGGAACTACTTTTCATTAATCATAAAAAGTGTTTAATTTCATAAAATCTTTTGCATCTCAATTTTTACGGACAGTTTTTTAAACGCAAATAATGACGATTTTATATGTTTTGCAATTTAACTTTTTATAAAATGATTTTCTTTTTGCATTGCAGATTTCTTTTAAATTTTCGTAAATCTAATGTTTTTCAGCACATCAAGCTCTTTACAGTGTATTTTCCTCAGTACAAAAAAATCATCTCTAAAATAATTTTTCTTAAACAAATCAATGCCTTGTCTTTCAATAGTCCTATTGCCAATTGCAAAATCAGCTGAAAAACACAACTAATAAAAATAAAGACATAAAATATTTTTAAAAAGTAACTTTTTAAAAAAAAATCTTCGAATTCTTAATATTGTAAGTAGTTGTAAAGTTTTTAGTACATAAAGATTTCACCAGTTTGTAAACTTTTAAAGGGCTAAGAAAACATAATTTATATTATTTTGTAGGGCACACACACACTAAAACACCAACTCTAAAAGAATTATTAATATTTTATTATTTGTGTGACCCACGCTGGCTTGAAATTCATCTATCCACCAGATTACTTTTATTTCCTGGGAATTATGGTTCACTTACGTGGACCATGTTCGTCGAGTAAATCATTTTCCAAAATTTTGCTTTGGATAAAACTTCATTTATCACATTTTTTTAAAAAATCGTGATCCAAATACATTAAATAAATGTAAAAAAGTCGATAAATAATCAAACTGATTCCAAAAACATACATGCCTTTTTTTCAATTATGATTTTCTATTAAAATGATTAAATTTTCATTTTATTTTGACAACATTCAACGTATCTTCTCGTTTAGTCTAAGAAGATCAATTTTAATTATAAAATCTTCGGCATCCTTCCGACTCACGCGATAATGCTGCAACATTATCAATTACCTCTCTGGGCAGATTTGAGGTACTCAGCCCAACGTTTGCTTTGCAGCCAAACATGGACTCATACGCGACTGCTGAATGCTTAGGTGAAAAGAACATTTTTTCATGAATTTAACATATCTGAGACTCTCAGCCCAATGTCTTGATTCATTTGTCTGCATCCATGTTATCATCATATCCTGAACATCTTGGTTGGCACGTTCGACGGAACCTTGGCTTTGGCTATGCCTGGGTTTTCCGTCTTAAGCTCACTTACAACTTGGTTTGCAAACTCTTTTCCATTATCTGATCGAAGTATGCTTTGAGCCCCTATGTTGCTTAATATATCAAGTAGCTAATAAGCAACTTCTTCTGCTGTTTTGCTTTTAAGAGGTCACAATAGTACAAACTTGGTTAAATGATCCTGGTAATTGAGTATAAACTTGTACTCGCTGTCATGACTACTTTGCATGTCTATCAGATCAAACTGGCATCTCGAGTTAAATTCTTTAAATTACAAAATTTTAGAAACTAGACCTCTCTTAGGATTAGACAATTTGATCTGACATGGTTTGCATAAGCGAAGAAAGAATGTAATGAATTTTTTGGTGACATTTTTGTATTTAGTTTCTAGCTCCCTTTCCATCCGTGGGCAACCTCCATGTCCAATTTACAACCTAGTATCGTGCAGTATGTTGAACAGTTCTTCTGAATGCAGATAGAACAATATGACGCGATTGTCTCCTGTTACTGGCACAATAAGTCTTTCTTTACCACCAACTTCAAGAACATAATATTTTTTGACGACGATAGTCAACAATATTTTTTTCTCCTTTGCTTTAGCCTGTTTAACGTCCTCTATTAAAGCGATGATGCATTGAGAAATTATAAATACGAGTAATAAAGTTCTCACAATGAAACAACTGTATCAGAATAATAAGTTATAAATACGAGTAATACAGTTCTCACAATGTATCCGATGTGTCAGAATAATAAGAACTAGTCACAATGGCTGGACATTCTCCGAAAAGATACTAATACAATAGTATCGTCACAGCGTGGCACCCTTTTTCCTACCCCGTACATGCCAACACAAAAGAAGTGACAGATGTGCCGCTAACCCGGCTGTTTTCTAAGGATACCCAGCCACTTCGTGAATTGGCCGGCCAAAGCCCGAAATACAATTGTTAGTTGTAAGTACTTCGGTCTTTAGCCACACTTGTTGGCCAAAGCGCGAAGTGGCCGGACTTCGGTTATTTGCTTAACATTTATACTCCTTCATCCTGCGCTCCTCTGCTAGTTTTACGCATACGTTGACAGATGTGCGCCGTTGGAGACCTGTCTTCATCTTTCCCGAAGACAGTTCTCCATATAGAATGTCCTTGGGATGCGTCCCGTACTGATTCTTTTTACATGTCCTAGCGATCTTAGGCGACTTTCACTAAGGAATGAGAATAGGATTTGTGCGCTGAGAAACATCGGGATCTCATTATTTGTCACTTTGTCTTATCATTAAATTCCAAGGATGCGTCGAAGGTTCCATAAATAAAATATAATTAACAATATAAATTTATGGTTAATTTATAATGAAGTAGAAACAATTTTAAATGCTTCACTTCAACATTATGCTGCGTGATTAATTCTATTGGAGAATATTTTTCAAATGCGTGAAGATTGATTAGTCCCATACAGATTTTTTATCTTTGTTTCGCGAATCAAGTGCATGGCACGAGCTATAATTGACTTGGGTCAACAGTTATGATCATTAAGATAAATCTATATTTTTTACCAATGTATTCGACATAATCTGAATAATCTGTCAAACGTTTGGACAATATCGTTTTCATTCTTTTAAAAGACACAATCTCACTTTATTTTAAAAATCATTTTTTAATAAGCGTTAATTTATTTTCATAATGTGAAAATTGGTTTTTGGGTGATAACGGAATATACATTTAATTAAAATATTCACCTGTTTCTTATGATAGCTATTCTTCCCACATACGTTTTCTTTTTATTATTACTTTCTTTTAAATATAAAAGATGGAGAGTAAAAAGTATAGCACAAAGATAACTTTTTGCTGTGACTTATAAGTTAAGTCGAAAAGTTTGGTTGTTTTTCTGCATTTGGTCTATAAGCCAGAAGGGACATTGTATTGATGTATATGAATGAGTTGGACTCAGTTGCGCCGTAAGACCTTATGTAAAAAAAATTGTACATTCAAATTTAAAGTTTGTACAACCTTTAGTAGAAAATTCTTTTTTTTAAATCGTAGATTCATTAAAATCTTTCTAGACCTGTAAGGTCTGAGATAACTTCAGAAATGTGAAGTATTGACATTTCCTGGTCTGTGTAAGATATTATGTTCCACTTGTTAGGCTTATTACAGGAAACGAAATCTTCTGGACACTCTATTATAGTGACTTTGTTTCCCGTTGCCTTGTCCACTACCGTCCAGTTGAGCGTCCTGACATCTCCACTGCATGTTATATTTAATGCTGAAAATCTTTGTATCAATTGTTGACAGGCTGAAAACACAAGTTAGAATAAATATTTTTCTTTTATGATTTACTTAAAACAATTGTCACTAAATGTTTTAATAAAATTGTATCCTTATCACCAAATGAACGATAATAGACTCCTTGTAGCTTTCGCTTGCCTTGGGTACATTTTTGTACTCCGATTGAAAGTAATCCAGCAGTTTAGATAAAAACAAAGTAGAGACTTCTCTTGTGATATTTAGTGTTTTTGCCACGTTTCTAAAGTTTCCTTAATATCTGGAAGCATTTTTTTCCCAGTACACAATTGACAGTTCTGACCTATGTCGTTATGACCATGTTCTGGACATTCCTGTCATCCGCTAATTCCTTCATTCTTACTGGGGGCAACACGTTTTAAAGTGGAGAACATTCTCTACATGCATTAGTTGTTCTGCTGTGAAAAAGGATAATAAATTTAAGAATAACAAGTATGGAAAAAAGTACTTTTAGTTTTTTCCAATAATTTTTATTGAATGCTTTAATAATGGCAACAAATTTTAATGTATACATAATACATATTTAAAATAATTATTCTGCACTTGAGATCCAATGTGCATTAAATTATTTTCTTTATTTTGTTTACAACAGCAATCAAGTCGATGTAAAATAGCGGTATTTCCCCCCCGTCCCCCCAATTCGAAGAGTGAATTAGCAGGATGTCCTTTAAATTAATTGCTTATCAATTTCACCAGACATTGTTTTTTTAAAGTTAAACCATGGCGCTTCATTGGTTGTTATACTTGCCATCTTGTTTCACACAAACCCAATTCTTTCAACACAGTTCTCAACAGCACTCAATAAATCATGGCCTGTACTTGTGCCCCTGAGGGACTCACAACACAGTAATTCTTCGGTTAGGTCGAAGCGAGGGTTTATTCCCCGTTGAATAAATATCATTAATTGCTATGTACCTGTACATTGGTACTTTCGTCCAACGCAAACGAGTACCAGGAAAAGTCTTCGCTTGCATCTCGAAGTTGGTGTATCAGATTGTCACTTATTTTTCAA
Source organism: Ampullaceana balthica (assembly GCA_944989445.1). Classification (NCBI taxonomy): domain Eukaryota; kingdom Metazoa; phylum Mollusca; class Gastropoda; family Lymnaeidae; genus Ampullaceana; species Ampullaceana balthica. Next base: position 3,515,772 of record CALYLW010000033.1, on the reverse strand, counting down.
ATTCCGATTTAGCTGAAATAGAGTTTCGAATTGGTATGTTAACAATTAATGTCAAATGATCACAAATCGATTCTGTAGACTTTAAACGGATTATTTTTCCCTAGATTAAAATTCAATACTAAATATATATATATATATATATGTGATATATATATGATATATATATATATATGTATACATATATATATATATATATATATATATATATATATATATAATATATATATATATATATATATATATATATATATGTATATATATGTGTGTGTTTGTGCGTGTGTGATTAAAAACTTTTTAAAGTCTGCAGCATACCATTTGAAGCCTTATTTTTAGAAGTTACTTTATAAGTAAGCTTTACATTTTCTTTACTTTTCTTATTTTCAGTTTCTAACTCCAAAATGCAGTAAATCATCTCTGTTTCTGTACACGTATAATTTGAAACTGTGACTATTAGGCCTTCTTTGTTTGACTGAATGGCAGCTTCAAAATGTTTTCCCTGCCATAAAGAATAGGGGAAACTATTATATATAGAATTTTCACAATGAAACAAGCCAGAACCTCTAAACGTCTTTTGATCTTCAAATCATAAAAAAGTGATACGAGTCATAGTTTTATTTTATTTTTTCTTAAACATGAATTTTTACCATTAAAATCATAGTACCGTTTACGTTAATTTTATAAAGGATTGTGTACCGTAGAGATCATTAACTAATTATGGTTCATATGCCATGCGTAAATAAATACTAAATATAGTAAGGAGTTTACTAGCATAGTATTTCAAAGACCCAACTTGTGCACTAAACAAAACTATTACAGTCAATGAAAAGAAGAAATCGTTGACTATCAAGTTTTTCCAATGCACTATTGTAATGGATAACCAATGAATTTGTTTTTTTTTAAAAATATGTTGCTTTAAACAAATAGTGAATATAAATGTAAGACTAATGGAAAAGTCTAATTAAATTAAAAAAAAACAACCAACCTGATACGTGAAAACATATCTGAATAACATTTATTCAATACCTCGTAAGCCATAATGTTGACATTCAGAATTGTTTGCAATTTTTTGGGAATGGAGGTCTTTTCACATTGTAATGCGCAGTGAACAATAACTAATTGAATTAATTTATTTGTTTTCTTCTACTATTAAAAAAATGATCATAAATATTTACAAACCTGAAATTCATCTCCATATGTCAATACGATAGGTGGTATAAGATCAAGAAAAGCAAATTTTTGTTGTCCTTTTTTCAATTTTCTTGAGATCACGAATTTTGCTATTTGGGCCTTTTCCACACAAGACCATTCTTTTGGAAACTGTCTAATACCACATTCAATAAACAGCTTTGTGTCTTGGAGTTTGAGCCAACTTAACTCTTCATCTACTGAGTTTTTAATTGAACCGACCGGGGTTGAAAGCCCTGGGGTCGAAACGTCCTGTGGTCGAATCGGCAGGGAAGAACCGTCCGGGGACGAAACGTCCGTAATTATTTTTCTCATTCCATATAAGTCTTTTATAAAATCCTGTTTTCTTAACAAATCAATGAATTGTCTTCCAATAATACTTAAATTTCATGTGCCAGTTGAAAAATCAACTGAAAAACGCTTTTAATAAAAGTGCAAACATGTATTTATTGAAAAAAAAATCATTATTGTAACTCAGTTCGTAGACTTGTTCAGTTCTAAGAAAAACACATGTATATTCTTCAATTGAAAAAAAAAGCAACTCTATATTTTTGAGACTTGAGTGACCTGTATTCCTTTTTTCCCAAAGTTAGCTCTCCATATAGGAAGTCCTAGGGGATGCGGCCCTGGCTTATTATTTTACATCACCGATCCGTGTTTCTCTAGTGCATAAAAACATTGTTTTGGCGCTGGCACGCATCAGTAACTCAATATTTGGCACTTTTTCTGTCATTTAATGCAAGCATGCGTTGCAGGCACCTTACAAAAAAAAATAATTAAAAAAATACCAATGTAAATGTATGGTTAATTTTTAAAGATAATGTAGAAACAACATTTAAATACTTCACTACAACTGTTCCTTAGGAATTAATTCTATAGGAGAATATTTTCCAAAATGGTTTTCAAAAATTGTGCTTTAGTTCTGGAAAATGATTTTCATCCACACATAGTAGATAGTTCTTACCAAAGCTATTTCTTCACATACCAGTCGGCATCTAATCTCTTAATTCTGGAAACAAGACGTCTTTAAAATTGAGAATATTCTCTGCGTGTATCAGGTAATCTACAGAGAAAGAACGAATTATGATTTAACAAATACACCATGAGAAATTTTTTTTTCCAACAATATTTAAAAGAATATGCATATTAAGGCCACCTATTTTATATTTGTCTATCCTCATTTTATGATCCTTTTCATTTTATAAAGTTTATAACCATGACCCATCTTTTCTCACCATATTTTGAACTATCTTTCGTTGAAAATAAATAAAAGAGCATATTTTATGTGTATTAATACAGCAGAAATAAATTTTCAAACCTAAATGGCGCGATGGTCTAAGTGGTAGCGCACTGGACTATCGATCCGAGGCAGATCCCGAGTCGCGGGTTCGAGCCCAGGTACTGGCAAGCTCCCTGGGGCATTGTGCTTGCCACACATTTCCCTGCTCGTTAGTGGTGGCTAAAAACATGTGAACGCTACATTACTTGCCCCATAGTCCGTCATGGACTGGAAAGAGGTCATCAAATTATATCATTTTTCTTTTATCCCAGAAGCAAAGAGAGACTATTATAACAATACTCCGTCTGTCCCATAAGTTAAAATTATCCTAATACTCGCTATAATATATATCAAAAGGTGGCCTAACCAATGCTCGTGAGCCGTATGCGGCTCTTCTGGGTTCACATTGCGGCTCGAGTACAGATCATGAATGATATGTTAGAATAATATCTGGAAGAATTACAAGCCGGGTTTAATGACCCATAGTGCTTCAATGCGGCTCTCAACAATTTTTCTTTAATATTCTAAAATGGCTCTCAGTTAATACAGGTCTGGCCACCCCTTGATGTATTATCTTAATTCATCACCAACTCACAAGTTGTATCATCAACTTTCATTTACCGACACCTGTCGCATATAATCGACTCAATATTTTAACAACTTAAAAAAAACCTCTCACCTTCAAATGTAAAATCTGTGCATTCTTCGACCGGAAAATGTATTCCCAAAATATTACAGCCCATGTTCTTCAATCCTAATTGTTTTAGTGTCATCTTCAATATACGCTGTACGGGCTTGATCTGGTCAGCATAGGCAGTCACGTGTCATGGGTTGGGTGCCTGGCATGAGGCACGGTGTCTTGGGCACTATACCAGCGTAACCACCTCACCTGTTTCCTTTAGGACATCAGTCAAGTTAAACGTTTTCCTTTCAACTGAAAAGGTCATATTTATTTCTTTATCAGTTGTAATCAGCTGTAATCAGCTGTGGACAAAATGAAAATATATGATACAGAGTATTTAAAAAAAATAACGATCAACGACTTTGTGAATGCTTTAAGCATATTTAGTTTTATGGTTGCCAGAGGTTTCGTCCTCTGAATCTAGAGTAAGCGTATTGCTTTAATTCGGTTTAAGCACTGATTCTTTGTCACATATTAACCAAATGTAACGGTCAAATCACTGTTTATTTTTCATTTATCATTTGTCTTTCATAAATGGGGAATATTAGTTGGGTGCATTAATAGTTCTACAGAGAAAATAGGGATTAAAATTTATTTTAAATTAAAAAAAACAACTAATTGCCATTTTTTTCAATTTTATATTAATTTAAATCTACTATTTACGGAAAACCCAAAAAAGAAAAATGCAAAAAAAAATAAAAAAATAAATAAATAAAAAATAAATAAAAACATTGTGATTTAATGTGGAAACTATAGTTTATTGCTGATATTAGCCATAACGTTCTTTGTAAATGGCGATGTATGCAGCAGCTGTCATGTCGTTTTCAATGGAGGAATTACCAATATTTATTATTTCTTATTCAACGAACATATTTGCAACAAGAAGATTTTTTTCTTTAATTAGTGTAAATGCATAAGCCTCCATCAAATGAGGTGTATGTATAGTTCGTCATGTTAGATAAATTACTGTTTTTAAAACCGCAAAGGTCTTAAAAAAGTTATTTCTTCTGTAATCTGTTTTAAGTAAAAAATAAAAATGTCTTTTAAATGCGCACTAAATTTTGATGAAAAATGTTCTTGGATCAGACTTTGGAGTTGGTATTCTTTTTCTATAAAGAGCTTATTATTATGAATTTCCACATACATTTAACTCTTGGGTTACGTCTTTCCAATTTCCTGGTGATGAACGTTCCTGGAGGTGATAGGATTTTGTCAGGTATTAATGAATTCGTAAATTTTTTTGCATCTCACATTTTAAGGAAAGCTATATATTGTTCAACACAAATAATGACGCATTAATTTTTTTTGAATTTGAAATTTTTGTGCATCACAAATTCTTATGTCTCTAAAATACGCCTCTGTGATTTTTTAAAAGAAATTGCAATGACAAGAATTTACGTCGGATATTTGCTAACATTGACAAACATATTGCAATTGTTGGTTTATATGACTATATCTAAATACTCCGGCTCTGGGAGGTGGGTTTTTTTCTGGCATAACCCTTGTTTTCCGTCGATCGGCTAAACGAATTATATCGGTAATCTCCCTTATGTTCAGCCTACACGTGGTGGTGTTGTTCATACTCCCTATTAACCTTACTTGTCTTTACGACTTCACCATCAATCTTCGTCAGTACATCTTCATTTAACTTTGCATTATTCATAAATAGTCATTTATTGCCACACAATAAATTTTTTACTCCTTCGTAATTGTTTTCCATACTTAAGCTAGGCGTCCATTTACCCAATTTTATAAATTTCATAAAACGATCGAAAACTATTGTTTTCGGGTATTATTCGTCATAAATTCATAGCGTACTCAAATGATCAAGAAACGTGCGCCAAACAAGCAGAAACATCGATGTCACATAGGAGAAATGAGTGTCAGCTTAGCTAGTTGTTAAATCTTTAATATTACAAATGCGCATTCAAAGATCGGTCTTTAAAAGTTTAAACATTTTTATTATTATCTTGAAAAGGGGAGGATTTTTAAAAATTGACATTATACCATTGATTTCAATTTAAAGAAATCAAGTATTGGTTTGAACAGTTTGCAAATCTTTGATTCATCAAAAAGGAATTGAGTATCGATTTAAGTATAACGTCTTTGATGTTATTTTGGAGAACGTATCTTTATAAATTTTTAATTAGCCTTTGGAAATAGAGATTTAGGTTTCCCATGTCTAAAATCGTCGACATTACTTTTCAAATATTTAGAATTGCTTTAGAAAATATAATCTAAAGCACAGTGACGTCAAACATGGCCGGATCCCCTCCCCGTGTCACAAACTGTCATACAACCCCTCTCTCCACTGGAGTATGGCGTACTTTATGGAAGGCCCCTAATGTTAAATATTCCAAGGAATGGAACGTTTTACCATTAGTATCGATACTTAATTAAAATGTGAAATTCTAAATTTAAAAAAAATATCTATGGATTTAATAATTGGTATGTCTTCTACTAGTTTATATATAGTAATATAATTTAATCTAACAAAACTACTTTGCATGTCTATCAAATCCAGCTGGCATCTCGAGTTAAATTCTTTAAATTACAAACTTTTAGAAACTAGACCTCTCTTAGGATTAGACAATTTGATCTGACATGGCTTGCATAAGCGAAGAAAGAATGTAATTACTTATTTGGTGACATTGTTGTACTTCGTTTGTAGCTCCCTTTCCATCCGTAGGCGACCTCCATGCCCAATGTACAACCTAGTACGTGCAGTATGTTGATCAGTTCTTCTGAATGCAGATAGAACAAAATGACGCTATTGTCTCCTGTTACTGGCACAATAAGTCTTTCTTTACCACCAACTTCAAGAACATTATACTTTTTGACGACGATAGTCAACACTTTTTTTTCTCCTTTGCTTTAGCCTGTTTAACGTTGTCTATTAAAGCGATGATTAATTGAGATATTATAAATACGAGTAATAAAGTACTCACAATGAAACAACTGTATCAGAATAATAAGTTATAAATACGAGTAATACAGTTCTCACAATGTATCCGATGTGTCAGAATAATAAGAACTAGTCACAATGGCTGGACATTCTCCAAAAAGATAAGACTAATACAATAGTATCGTCACAGCGTGGCACCCTTTTTCCTACCCCGTACATGCCAACACAAAAGAAGTGACAGACGTGCCGCTAACCCGGCTGTATTCCAAGGATACCCTGCCACTTCGTGAATTGGCCGGCCAAAGCCCGAAACACAATAGTTAGTTGTAAGTACTTCGGGCTTTAGCCAGAATTGTTGGCCAAAGCGCGAAGTGGCCGGACTTCGGTTATTTGCTTAACATATATACTCCTTCATCCTGCGCTCCTCTGCTAGTTTTACGCATACTTTGACAGCTGTGCGCCGTTGGAGACCTGTCTTCCTCTTTCCCGAAGAAAGTTCTCCATATAGAAGGTCCTTGTGATGCGTCCCGGACTGATTCTTTTTACATGTCCTAGCGATCTTAGGCGACTTTCACTAAGGAATGAGAATATGATTTTGGCGCTGAGAAACCTCGAGATCTCATTATTTGTCACTTTGTCTTATCATTAAATTCCAAGGATTAGTCGAAGGCTCCATAAATAAAATATAATTAACAATATAAATTTATGGTTAATTTATAATGAAGTAGAAACAACTTTAAATGCTTCACTTTAACATTATGCTGCGTGATTAATTCTATTGGAGAATATTTTTCAAATGCGTGAAGATTGATTAGTCCAATACTGATTTTTTTTATCTTTGTTTCGCAAATCAAGCGCATGGCACGAGCTATAATTGACTTGGGTCAACAGTTATGATCATTAAGATAAATCTATAATTTTTACCAATGTATTTGGCATAATCTGAATAATCTGTCAAACGTTTGGACAATATCGTTTTCATTCTTTTAAAAGACACAATCTCACTTTATTTTAAAAATCATTTTTTAATAAGCGTTAATTTATTTTCATAATGTGAAAATTGGTTTTTGGGTGATAACGGAATATAAATTTAATTAAAATATTCACCTGTTTCTTATGATAGCTATTCTTCCCACATACGTTTTCTTTTTATTATTACTTTCTTTTAAATATAAAAGATGGAGAGTAAAAAGTATGGCACAAAGATAACTTTTTGCTGTAACTTATAAGTTAAGTTTGTTTGTTTTTACTGCATTTTGTCTATAAGCCAGAAGGGACATTTTATTTATGTATATGAATGAGTTGGACTCAGTTACTCCTAAAGACATTATGTAAAAAAAAATTGTACATCCAAATTTAAAGTTTGTAAAACCTTTAGTAGGAAATACTTTTTTATCGTAGATGCATTTAAATCTTTCTAGACCTGTAAGGTCTGAGGTAACTTCAGAAATGTGAAGTATTTACATTTCCTGGTCTGTGTAAGATATTATATTCCACTTGTTAGGCTTATTACAGGAAACGAAATCTTCTGGACACTCTATTATAGTGACTTTGTTTCCCGTTGCCTTGTCCACTGCCGTCCAGTTGAGCGTTCTGACATCTCCACTGCATGCTATATTTAAAGCTGAAAATCTTTGTATCAATTGTTGATAGGCTGAAAACACAAGTTAGAAAAATATTGTTTGTTATGATTTATTTTTAAAAATGTCACTAAATATTTTTAACACAATTTTATCCTTACCAACAAATGAACGATCATAGACTCGTTGTAGAATTCGCTTGCCTTGGGTTCATTTTTTGTACTCCGATTGAAAGTAATCCAGCATTTTAGAAAAAAACAAAGTAGAGACTTCTCTTGTGATATTTAGTGTTTTTGCCACGTTTCTAAAGTTTCCTTAATATCTGGAAGCCTCTTTTTTACAGTATACAATTGACAGTTCTGACCTAGGCCGTTATGACCCTGACCTGGACATTCCTGTCATCCACTAATTCCTTCATTCTTACTGGTTTTAAAGTGGAGAATATTCTCTATATGCATTCGTTGTTCTGCTGTGAATAAGGATAATGAATTTAAGAATAACAAGTATGGGTAAAGGTACTTTCAGCGTTTGTCAATAAATTTTATTGAATGCTCTAATAATGGACAGAAATGTATAAATATTTAAAATAATTATTCTGAAGCTGAGATCCAATGTGCATTACATTCCTTTCTTTATTTTGTTTACAACAGCCATCAAGTCGATGTTAAATGGGGGTAAATCCAAAATAAGATCAAAAGATCCCTACTTATAATTAGGTAATCTTGTGCGATGATTGAGATTTTCCCGATATATTCAGCTGTTGAGCTTTTGTTCATTTTCGTATTTAGAAAGTTTATTGGAGATGAAAACTTTTCACAAAGAATAAAAAGTGTCAAGTTTTGTAAATTCTATTCCCAAAATATTACAGCCAATGTTCTTCAATCCTGAATGTTTTAGTGTCTTCTTCGATATACGCAGTACGGGCTTGAACTGGTTAGCATAGGCCATGGGTTGGGTGCCTGGCAAGAGGCATGGTGTCATGGGCACTCTAACAGCTTAACCACCTCACCTGTTTGCTTTAGGGCATCAGTCCAGTTAAACGTTTTCCTTTCAACTGATGAGGTCATGTTTATATCTTTATCAGTTGTAATCTACTGCGGACAAAAAGAAAATATATGTTACAGAGACGTCAACTGGGTCAACTGTATACTGATTATTGTCATTTCCGGTGATTCCTTGCAGAAATGCTCAAGAGTAATCAGATTATCGATTTGAATGATGAATGCCCTACACTCGGCTTCGGAACCCATTGTCGTCACAGTCTTAGGGGGGGCACACATGTAAAACAATTTCCACATGGCATATGAGAGCCAGTGTTTTGTGCACGCGATGAAAATCCCTGATCGTTTTTTCTTGAATAATTCCCCGAGGGAATCAAACAAGCTCTTCCCTGGACCTTCTTCTGAGGTTTTGGGATTATCCTCGTCCGTCAGACTTCCAAACAGCGTTTTATCGTTTTCAAAATTCAATGTAAAATTTCAACCGTAGAGCAGAACGCGTTTCTTAACGATGTGCTAAATCCCGGACGTGGAGGTAGCATCCTTGTAAGATGGTTCCCATCGGCTTGGGATGGCGTTTGACGAACGTTTCGTACGTCACCAGGAAATGCAAGCTATGTCCAGCTATCAAGCTTTGAGTGGCAATGTCTTTCGTCCACAGTGCCATGGAGCAGTCATCAAAGCCGCAGTAGGACCCTTTAAACATGGCAACATCTCCTTGGTGAATACTAGCCGTCAAAATCCGGTAACCGTCCGCCTGCTGAAATCTCGGTTGTAATATAATCTCGTCATCTTTGTAAGCCAGCCTTCTGCAAACCCTATCAATGTTAAAGGTTTCTTCAAGAGCTACATTTCTGTCTAAATAAAGGAAGGGAATATTTTCCACTACAGATGTTCTAAGTTATCTCCATAGGTCACGTGGTGTTTTGAAAACCAATGGTTGGTCATGTGAAATTTGGATGCATATTCAAATTTTTAAGCATTTAAGTTCAATGATATTAAATCCAATAATCATCATTCATGTTGTATTTCATCGCCTTCAATTAAAACACAATTATTTTGATTTCCAATTAAAATACAACCCTCAAGCTATGTCTTTTCTTCCTTCTGGATTTGAATGTCAAAGAAGTAAAGAATAGTCGTGAAGTATAACAAGTTATAAAGTTTAATTATACCAGGTTATGTTTAAAGGTATTTTTTTAAAATCTAAAGCACGTCAAGTAAAACAACTATGTTTGATGATTTTTATGTGAAAGGCGCAGTCATATGCACCGCAATGTATTCTGCACCAAAATGTATGTAACGCTGGAACTTATTTTTCACGACAACGATAAGAAAGCGCATTTTTTTGCATCACTCTTCTTAAAAAATAAATAATTTTGTTCTTTTAAAAATATTCCTATAAATTGATTTTTTTGGCTAGGTCTTCTCGTCTTCGTTAGACCTATGGAACATGCATTCTTTTTTATCTTCATTGTGATCAATAAAGATATTAGCAACAGGCAACCCCTGTTCTTCAAAAGATGTAAATACAACAGCCATTATTTCTATAATAAAAAAGGTGTATGTGTATACTGTTTTTTTGTTGATAAATTACTGTTTGTAAAGCCGCAAAGGTCCTTAGAACAGCTATTTCTTTTGTAATCGGTTTTAACAAAAACATATTTTTCTTTAAAATTTCCATAAAAAATTTCATTAAAAAATGCTCCAGACGCTGAATGATTGAGTTGGTATTTTTGTTTTATCAAAACCCATTGATTTCGAATTTCCGTTTATATTTAAGTCTCAGGCTATGTCTTCCCCAATTAATCCCTGATGCTTAATGTTACTGGAGGTGAAAAGTGTTTACAAATATAACAAGTTTTTATTTTGGTAACATGGTCCTCCTTTCAGTGTCACTGGTATATTTTTTAAGCTAAACATCATTTATAGTTGGATTCTCATGTTCGAACAATTGTTTTCAAAGTTAAAGTGCAATGTATCTTTAATTTTTAAGCATCGCAACTTTATTGCAACAGCTACTTCTTGTTTTTCGCAGCTATTAAAAGAAATTTGTGTGCCTTACTATGTCATGGAACAAAAACTTCTTGTGCAACACTGATTCTTATACACTGATTTTTTTTTAGCACTGTCGTTTACTCTGTTGATAAAGATGCAACCGAAAGCTTCTTTCCGTTAAGACATCAGTGTTTCGTCTCTTAATTATCGTAACATAGACTCAACTTAAGGTCAAACAATATCTTTTACTTTTACCCGATTAAAAGGACGTAACAGGGGATGTGTAACGCTTTTAAATGAAATGTTTTAGTAAAATCTAGTGATACGCAATATAAAATTTGCATATGAGCTCGTGGAGAGGCTTCAGTAGTGCTCTCGTACCACACTTGAGGACCTCTGTTGCATTGCACTAGTTACTTAATGCCATCCATTTACTTACATTTTGAATTGCCTTACTAAGCTTCTCTATTGAGGGCGGTACATTAAGCTGATTCAATACTTGTAAATCTGGGATTCTCTAGTTCATAGTGTAAGTCGACATTCTGTTTTGCATATAGTTCCAGGCAGTACTCAGTCAAACGTAGCATCTGCTTGTCTCGTTATGTGATCACAATTTGACATCACCTCTTGTATTTATTATCCAGGCTTTTATGACCCTTTCCTGTACATTGTACTGAAAAGCGAATTCCTTTATTTTTTCAGGGGACAAAGGGCCTTGCTTGTAAAGAATATTCTTCACATGCATGAGTTTCTTAGCAAGCAAATTTAAAAAATGAATGTGAAACAAAAGAAAAGAAGTCACAATAAAAGGTTAACGATATTTTCGTTATTGTCGGTTCAAACGTAAACATTTTGATTAAAATATTTGATTAAAACAAAACCAAGGAACTAGGTCTAGCACTGCTTCTGCTTGTTTCATTCTCTGATCATCTTATCAGTCTTTGACTCGAGTAGAGCTGACTTTGAGATTAGGGATTCATTTGCCTTTTTTATGCCTTAAAACATTTTTTGACAGCTTCCTGGGCGTGTAGTGTTCCAGGCTGCGTTTCTGGCATTTCTGAGTGTTGGCAGTGTGCCAGGTTCTCGGGTAGCTTTGTAGGCTAAAAGGGTTTTTCTCTTTTTCTCCATTCTTCACTCTATTGTCTCTCAGCGTCCTCAAACCAATCTGTCATTTAGGGCAATAATTTTCTTTTTGAGCATTAATTACTTTTGGTTAATAATTATTTATTAAAAAAATTCTATGAAAAACCAACAATAACATTGAAATAATATAATAGATTTGAGCAAGCGTTTTTTAAGACAAAGAAATAAAGATAATAGCTTTTGCAAAAATTCTGTATGTCCTTGACTACACCATGTTTTTCCTTTTCTAAGAAAATGGTTGCTATTTACTACTCACTGTCCAAATCCCATTCCCCATTTATTTTTAAGAAACCGATTTCTGATTTTACATTATTTAAAATTATTCTTTAAATTTTTAGGGGATTGCGAGATCCCACAAACATAATACTAAATATTTTTTCTCTGCAGAAAACTCGGATATTGGACCCTTATTATTTCACTTATTACTGCTGTCCAGTTCAAGGTTCTTTCTGCTATGATGCAAGTTATGTTTATCTGTTTTCCTGGCTGTATCAGCTGTGGACATGCTAAATGTTTGAATTAGAGCGAATTGAAAAAAAATCCTTTTCGACTTAATCGCATCTAAAGAATCAGTTAAACTTCTTTACGCACAAAGCGCATATTTAGGCGACTTTAAAGGATTTTAGAAATCTCTTGCAATACAATTGACAATCTCATTCCATTACATTGCGTTTTCATACCTTCTAGCATAGGAAAAATGTGTTAACGTTATCAGCGCCTTTAAATAAATCACTTCTCCTCTTCATCCTGTGTGATCATAAATAAAAAAATATTTAAAAAAAATACACATCTTTTTTTTACCAATTGACTTTCCAAACAATTACAATTTTTAACTATTTTCTATTAGAATTTTTAAATTATAAAAGAGTTTTGTAGAATATTAATTTAAAAGAAAAAAAAATAATTAAAAAAATATATAAAAAACCTCTTGACCTGTCTTAGTTAATTGCTATACCTTAAATGCATAACGTTCTATTCTGCATTAATAAGAAATGTAACGCTTAATTTTTTGTTTAAGTTCAATACCAGTTCCGTAAAATTCTCTGTTCCTATTTAAACATGTCATGATGTATTTTGAGCATTTTGATTGTGTAATACTTATTCAATTTGGTTTGTTTGTTAAAGAAACATGAGACAATATGTACTTACCCATAAATTACGTAGATATTTAAGCAGGTCACTTGGCTTGAAAGATAATTCAAAACTTACAATTCACACAAAGTGTTTGTGAGCTAATAAAGTAACGGATTTAAAATGTTTAAAAGCACGAAAAAAAAGGAAAAAACTTTGACAGTGTCTTACAGTTGCCCTCAAAGTACTTCACTTTAACCAATTAGGGTTGTGCTCGCTGGTATAACGAAGTATGGGCAAAGGTTTGACGAATTATCAGTATGTATAAAAGAGCAATTTATTTCATGTAATCCAAAGGTTTTGTTGAAATGTTAATGGTGAAAACATGACCTTATCTTTTTAATTTTCCTATTAAGTCTTAAGACAAACTTGTGTAGTTTTTTCTAAGCCAAACACACATTTTCGTACTTAATTGTAATGTTGGCACTTTGCTATAAATATGTGGGTTTCGTTTGAATTTCGGGCATGCGACCCCAAAAAGGTTCAACATCACTGTCATAACACAACCTAATCCTACCAAGCTACCAGGTTGTATTGGCGATAATTTATTATTATAATAAACATTTTCCGAAACTCCAGAGTTATTCCAGCTACCATCACAATGGGTCACCTCAATGTTGGAATAATTAAAACAATACTCATGGCACCTTCAAACTCAAACTCTGTGCTTCCTACGGCCGGGAATGTGTAGCCCGCCCCTTGCGTTACATTTGATTTTTTCCACACCTAAATGTTTAACTGTCATCTTTGAGATTTGTAGAACAGGCTTGATCTGGTTGTCGTAAGCAGTGACGTGCCATAGGTTAAGTGCCTGGCAAGCGATGCAATGTTAGGGGCACTGTCTCATGGTAACAACCTCACCCGTTTTCTTTAACGCTGCCGTCCAGTTTAGCTACAATTTGACTACCTTACATAGTCATCAACTTCTAAGTCATATCAGCCAACCGCTACGTTTTGACAGACATCTTGTTTCGCAAACAGTGCTATTTGATCACCTCGATATTTTGACAATTTAAAAAAGAAATATAAAAGCAACAACACTCACCTTCAACATTAAAGTCATCCTTTTCATTTGAGGAAAATTATGCCTCAAAACCTTTACAATATATTTTTCCTAGGCCTAAATGTTTTACTGTCATCTTCGATAAATGTAGCACGGACTTGACTAGGTTAGCGTTAAGAAGTGGCTCGGCATGGGATTGGATTCATAGCATGAACGGTAGTTTCTGGGAAGCTCTATTACTGTGATAATCTCACGTGTTTTCTTGAGCACTGCCGTCCAGTTGAAAGTCCGGGCTTCTACAGCACAAAAAATATATTCAGCTCTATCCTTAACCTGTGGACTACCGGAAAATTTGATGTAGGGAAGAAATAATTTTTTTAAAAAAAGGTGGACGACTTGATCACTAAAGCGAATCTAAAAAAAAAGTAAAGTCTTTAATGTAGGAGACGGTCGTCTTTAAAAATTATCTCCAGTGCTCATTTTAACTAGTTTGATCATTAAATAAAACTTCTATGAAGCTCTTTCGCTTATGTTGTTAATCTACGCCTCATACATCTTTCTTTCATACATTCTAAAATGGTGAAAATGCGTTAAATAATCAGTTGCTTTAATACAAATATAAAAATACAAGTATAAATATACCCGTTTTCTTTACCACTGCTATCTTGTTCTACAATTTTTTTCCATAAAAAGCTCGTGTTAAATGTAATGCCTCATACCGTCGTATCTAATATAGGCAAGCTGAAGATTTCGGTTATTTTATATTTAAGTTACACGGACTTATAGATATTGTCGAAACGCGACACATAATCAGAACGAAATAGTCTTAAAACGTATTTAAAAAATACCTCTTGGTGTCGGAGACCCTAGTCTTTTAAAATAAATTATATAAATGAATCGTTAACATTTGTTAATTTGATGCAAGCGGAAATAAACAACAATGACTGCTAAAACAATGATCCATGTTAAAATACTTTGAAATAAACTCATAATATCCCAAAGCTCCAGGGCTGGAGGCTAAATTAATTTTCCTCGAAATAAATTTCGGTGCTCAGAATACACTGAAAATAATGCCAATTCTTCTAATGTTGAAAATATTATTTGGCTAAAGCTTTAATCTATCATTCAATCTGTAATCAGTTCTCAGTATGAATTAACTTCACATATACTGAATCGAAATTTTACAAACCCATTACCTAATAAATTCCGATAAAAATGTGTTTTGACGTTAAAAAACTACTTTAAAAGGAGCATGTGCTTAAGTCCTCATCTCCATTATTGAAGAGCCCTAAAAAGCACAATTTACTTTGCTAACATAAAATAATCGTTCAACCATAAAGATACTAGTGTAAAAACCACCATGTCTTTCTTACTTTACCTTGAATGTTTAATTTTTAGTTTAATGTCGTCGTTATATCTTTCTGGTGTTGAATTTTCCTTGAAAGCGATATTGCGATCAAGTACATCAGTTCAGTATTTAAATTTATATTCTGCTTGGATTTGAAAATCTTATTTATCGAATTAATCATTAATTCCAGAAGGCATAATGAATCTTACAATTAAACAGCAATTTAAGTCTTTCAGTTATTTGCTGAAGTATAGAAAAATATTCGTTAAAAAATATTACGATAAATTCATTTTCTTGGCCAAGTCTTCTCGTCAGACCTTCCAAACATGCATTCTATTTTATCTTTGTCCACGTTTTCTCTTCTACGCTAGACCTTCGGGAAATTCCTTCTTTTCTGCGTTAGAACTTTGGGCAACGACTTCTTCTACTTCAGACCTTGGGAGAATGCCTTTTATCTACGTTATACATTTGTGCAATGCTTTCTACTCTAAGTTATATCTTCGGGCAATGTGTTCTCTTCTATATTATAAATTTGGACCATGCTTTCAGTAATATAAAAAAATCAATACGTTTTTGTTAACGATGTATGTTTCTACTTAAATTGAGGCTATATTTGGCTAAAGGTAGCCCTTTGACGTTTCATACCTTACAAATGCGGCCCTTGTGCCAAAATGACTGTCCATTCTGAGTTAAATGACTATATGAAAAAAGGGGCTAAATTGAAATGCTGTTTCATTTCTAAAGATCGCCAAAGAATGCAGATTGAAGCTAGCTAACAATATTTCAGTTGTTTGCTGATGTCATAAGTAATTACTTCACATTTTTTCCGATTGCGGCAGAGATTTTAGGAATTGGTTTTTCCAACAAACAATGCTGAGTTCTGTTTCACGCACATTTACAAATTCAGATAGCTCATCAGCTGAATATGTAGGATGTTTAATGTTAAATCTAAAACATATGAAATAAATTATAATTATAATTATAAATATATATAATTTACTCAGTAACTACATAATTGGGTTTATATTAAATAAATGTTGATTAAAAAATTACGTCGTAAAAAAATTGGCAATTTTATTCACACATGTAAAACCCAAAAAAAATCGTACATAGAGTTACAGTTGTAATGAAATATAACGCATATATAATAAATAGATGTCGCGTAAAAAAGGTTCATCCTTTGTCATGCAGAGCTAACCCAAATATAAATGTTATTATTGTATCGTATTATAAAATAAAGACAAAATCATATTTAAAATGCGCACTGTAAAGACAGATTTTTTAGAAGAGCTAATAGAGCTGTCGATAAAAGATTTTAGAAAGAGCATCGCGAAAAATAAATTCTTGGAAAAAACACTGCACCAAAAATAGTCGTTTTGAACGTCCGCCTAAAGGTGTTCAAAATGGAAATGAGATTTAAGTTTTTTATCGTTGTAATAACATTTTATTATAATTTTTTTAAATTTAGGGCTTTCAGGCAAAGGGGACAGTCACAAACACTTTTCTAAAACCATCTACATGTTAAAGGAACCGTCCAGACAAATTTGGTCCCAGGTCCTTTATTTAGTTTTACCGTGATAGCGGGACACAGAGCTGGTACAAACAAACAAACAAACATAGAAACACCAACTGAACTTTCTATATTAGATTAAAGTCTGATTTATGTAAGCTTGCTATTTGTATATTAGTGTACAAAAATTGTTTTACGTACGTGACTTTATGGAACCATTACTTTGTAAATAATCAGGAAATGTACATTTTAGAAGCATATTTTAAAAAAAAATCTTAGTGAAATGTAAAAATAAATATATTGCTTGTTTTTATTTTTAAATTTATGTTCAATGTTACTATTACTATTATGTAAACATTTAATTTCAATTGTGTAAATAATTATTTGTTTCACTACAATTATTGTCATATTCATTCACATTAATGTCTTTTTGAAACAACTCATAACACAGAAGATAGATAGCAAGCGTACCAGATTGTCTTCTGCCTAAAATAACAGTTACCAGCTTTTTTAAAATTTAAATGTATTTCAAATTTAAGAACACATAATTTGACTGTCAAGTATAACAAATTCTAGTCATTAACAAATATGTCACAAATTGTTAATTCATAATGAATTTGTCAAGAGTAAAAAATTGAATTATTTTAAAAAAGCAGGAAAATAAAAATTAATATAAAATTTTGTTTGACACGTAATTCGATCAAATTCACAAACATATTAATTTGCCTTACTTTTTTAGAACCTTTTTTAAAATTAAAATAAATTGTTTATTTTTTATTTTATAAATTGACCCAAAAAATTAATCTTAGGGAATTCAATGTAAACATTTAAAACATTGTTCTACAAATCTATTTGATGCATAGAAAAATGAGAATATATTTCTGTCTTTGTTTGTTGTGGGAAAGTTCATTTACAATATAGCATTATTATAACATGTAAAATGATCTGTGAAAAAATGTTAATATCTGTTTAAAATGGGGTGATGTGATTTTAATACTTAGATTAAATTTTAATACTTCCAAATAAATATATATAGTTAACAAAATGTTAAATCTATTACAATTACATGTATCACATTTTTGGTGAATTTTTGTGAAATTAAAAAATAGCGTATGTTTCGCAACAAAAAATAACATTTTAAAAAATTTTTTAAAATGTCTTGTTTTTCTTTACTTTTTCCCTTCTTTTTTCTTGTCATGGCGTGATTCACTTATATCTTCACATAGCTGCATACGTATGTTTCTAAAAATAATAACATACTAATAAACTTAAAAAATAACACTTGGTAACAATATAAAAATACTAATGCAATAAATTGTAATTAGTATGTTAATTATCTTTTTCTTTTATTTTATGTGATCAATAAATCAAAACATTTTTCAGAATTAAACTCACACATATTTAAAAATAATAGGTAAATTTGGAATATAAACATAAATAAACAAATACAAATTTACAGAAGCTTGTAAAAACTTAATAACACTTAAAAATTGAGAATTCCATTGAGTTGAATCTGATTTGAATCCCACTATATTTCATCTTCTTTAACTTCACTTTGTAACGACGTATCTCCCTTAATATACCTGTAAGTTAAAGTAAACAGTCAACTTGACCCTAAAATATCAGCATCCGAGTATTATATCACTACAAAAACTAAATATAATTATCCTTCACTCATGTCCATAGCTTCTATTTTCTGGCATTAAGTTGCTAATAAAATGTGTCCGAATTCACGGTGCTCTATTAAAAGGAATACTTGAGAGAGAGAGAAAGAGAGAGAGAGAGAGAGAGAGACAGAGAGAAAGATAAAGAGAGAGAGAAAGAAAGAGATATATAGATAGAGAGAGAGAGAGAAAGAGATAGATAGAGAGAGAGAGAAAGAGATAGATTGATAGATAGATAGATAGATAGATAGATAGATAGATAGATAGATAGATAGACAGACAGACAGACAGATAGATAGATAGATAGATAGATAGATAGATAGATAGATAGATAGATAGATAGATAGATAGATAGATAGATAGATAGATAGATAGATAGATAGATAGATAGATAGATAGATAGATAGATAGATAGATAGATAGATAGATAGATAGATAGATAGATAGATAGATAGATAGATAGATAGATAGATAGATAGATAGATAGATAGATAGATAGATAGATAGATAGATAGATAGATAGATAGATAGATAGATAGATAGATAGATAGATAGATAGATAGATAGATAGATAGATAGATAGATAGATAGATAGATAGATAGATAGATAGATAGATAGATAGATAGATAGATAGATAGATAGATAGATAGATAGATAGATAGATAGATAGATAGATAGATAGATAGATAGATATAGAGAGAGAGACAGTGATCAAATGAACTTGACATTTGATAAAATGTAAAAAAGGGGCCTTTAGGTGCCCATACAGAACTATTAAAATGTGAGTCATTCATCGGTTTTTAAAGACCGGCTGAATAGCATTTGATGAAATCATGTTACATTTTTGGATCGCACAAACAGGATTTTGATTGGATCTAAAATATTAGAAGCCAAAAGTAGTCACATGTCATTTTAAACAATATATTTAACATTTGAAGTTGTTTTACAAAAATAATTTTAAACTAAAGAGAAACAAATAAAATAAAGCTTAAAATATCTAAATGTAAGTTTTGCTCCTTCAATGTTAATATTCGATTCATCAAATATTAATCTTTTCTTCGCAATGAGGGTGTATCGGATGTTGCAAAAAATGCCATCTATGAATTCAATTCGTCAAAACACAATCTCATCTTCACAATGTGGGCATATTCGGATACAATTCAGAATGTGCATCCTCGCTATCGGTTGTTGTTGAAATATATAATTCTAAAAGATTAAAATATTAGAGATTAATTTAATGTTTTAAATTTAAAATTTATAATATCTCGTAAAAATACAAAACGTTAATTTGTCATGATTTATTTTTATCAGAATCTTAAAAATGGCTTTATGTTTTAATTGTTTCAATTTTAAAAAATGAAAGAAAAAAAAGTAAACATTAAAAGACGTAAAAGAACTCATACTTTGGTTTTCTTTTCTTTTAATAATATTTTCGGTTATTAACACTACAATTTATTTAAATTATTATGCAGTGCCTTTTATATTTCTTTAAACAGTTTAAAAATTAAATATTTAATGAACAGGCTAGCAGTTTTAAAAGTATTTTTTAAAATAAAAAATAATGTTGACAGAAAAAATATTCAGATTAGCAGAAATACATAAATTTTAAGTTAGTTTAAAAAAGGAAATTTAATTAGTATGTCACAGCAGAAATTTGTTCAAGTTTGATTTTTTAAATTCTAAAATTGTAGGCGTTAAAAAAAAGGATTACCAGTTGCCGCACTCTCTGCTACTGTAAAAAAACAACGTCAAATTTGGTTTTAGATGTTCAGACAATTATCAAATATGATTCAAATAATATTTAAAATTCAATTAATGATGCCTATTTTAAGATAATAGACAATATCAGAGTCATTGAAATAACATTCTATTTTAATTTTATCTTTGCTGGGACATTATAACTATTTTTGTTGTCTACGGATATTTTGAAATAAAGCTTTAATAACTCAATGCCAATATAGGACAGTAAAATTTGTACTTGAAAAAGGCGAATAATTTTTTTTCCTCTATTGATTGATCTTATAATGTTATTATTATTATACAAAAAAAGAATAATCTTCATTTAAAAAAAAATAATAACATTGAATATGCGAAAAAATGAAGTCCCCCCCCCCTTGTGATCTCATATGTAAAAGGAATGTAACTTTGGATAACAATTATCTTGTTTAAATGTCAACGGCATTATCTTTCTTAAGGGCTGTACAAATTTCAATGTTCAGAAGGTCAACCCAAGTGTTTCGTTTGGTATGTCGGTATTTGACTAAAGTGTTTCTTTTTTAGGTCACACACAAAGATACACAAAATAGTGATTGGAAAAAATAGTATACAAAAACTTTATCACCCAAAATCAAGTAGCTCTTTCATGCCATACTTTATGAGAAATAATGCCAGAACGGCTTTTCGTATTTTTTAATCAAAATAAATAATTTTTTAAAAAACAATATATATTACCAAAATAAAAACGAACCTAAATTTATTACTTGATTTGACGTTTCACCGCGGGCCTTCTCTGAGGAATATGAAAATAAGCTCCAGTGAGACAAGTACATTTGTAATGCAGTAACTAAAAATCAAAATTTGTTTATTTCATTATCATTTACTTTTGATCATTGTTTAAAATATTGACACACTGACGCGTGGCTTGGTCTGTGATCTAATTTTTTTATTATGTTTTTAAAAATCACTTTTATTATTTGCTAAAACATTTTTTAAAAGCATTTTTAGTTGAATGTGAGAAAAATGTATTGTAATCAACTTTATAATGGTGGGACGATGGATTATTTTTTTTATCAATTTAAGGAGAATAAAATATGTATAAGGAAATTAAGTCCTATAAAGAAAATGTATATTATTAAAGAATCGCAAGGCAGATCACTCTTAGTTGGATGAACAAGAAGCATGTTATATTTAATTTGATTAAAATGAACTTATATAAAATGGTAAAACCAAAAGAAAAACCATCAGATTTACGTGGTTAATAGAATGCTAGACGTAGTATGATTAAGTTTTTAATGTATCTTTAAACGTTATACAAGTTTTAAAAAAAATCATAACTATAGTTGATTTACCTTTCTTGGTATAATAAGATTGTCTCTTGGTGGCTAAAGAAACACAACAGCTATTAATTTTAACAGTCCTTAAGTTGAGGCCAATATTAACTCATGGTACAAGATACACAAAGGAATATTGTTATGAAAACAAAATATTAAATATCTGTTTATTGAATAATTTACAATTAAACGTTTCGACTAATGCATTCATCAGTACAAATAATTATGTGTATCTAAATAATAATTGTAGTTTGATTATTTATGTTAATAGTAATAAATAGATAACATATATAGCACTGTACTCCAGTAAGAAACTGGGCTCACAGCATTTTACAAAAAAATAAAAATAACACGCATATAAGTATTCAAAAAATATTAATATTATAATCACACAAATGACAGTTCAGTACCCATAAGCTACGTTTAGCTTTAGAAGTATGTTTAATTAATTTTAAAAGTACAATTTGAAGAGATGTGTATTAAGTGCACTTTTGAAGCCTTCGTAGTTAGAATACTATGGATGTGTAATGGTAGAGAATTCCATTCTTTGGCGCAGGGCTGGATATAGACTTGAAGGGGCCCTAAGCTATTTGAGATATGGGGTCCCTTTTGAAGTCCAGATGGGGGGGGGCAAGAGTCCCAATTTATGGCTTATTTAGCAAAAAGTAAATTAATTACTGGTTTGGCGGGCCAAAATGGAAAGACCTTTACCAAGTGTTTTCGTGCGTGTCTTAGGAACAGAGAGAATACGTGTGTCTGCAGAAGAGTGGGTGAGTAGACAGAGAGAAGTTGAGTAAGATAGGAAGACCATGAGTCGAAAAAGGAGCTGTGACAAGAACACACAGTTTTTAATTAATTCGGGTTTGTATCGGTAGCGAATGAAGTGAGTGAAATAGCGAAGTAATATGGTCATGTTTTTTTGCCTAAAGAACTCATTTATCTGGGAAAATAAAATAATTAAAACAGGAATGAAGAGAAAAAGATCTGCACAAGTACTTAGCAAAATTATGGGGTTGAACTAAAAATAAAATAAATGACTTTTCAAAAGTTACAGTTAAACATCACACCTGAAAAAGAGTCTACATTTACGTAAAATGGCGAAATTAGTTTCAATCAATATCTAACTCTCTAACACTTATTTTAACTTGTGTATAGCATTAGACAAGATTTATAAATAAAATGTATTTTTTATATAAAAGATATACATTCCATAAGATACTTACAGTAGTACACAACAGCAAGAAAAGTTACAACGCTTACTACTATTATTGTCATGAAGACTAGCTTAGTGGATGATCCTGAAATAGTAACATGTTTATTTACTACAGTCAACATCTCATGATGAGCACCTCCAATAACGAGATTTTCGCATAACGAGCAAAAAATTTTGTGAAAAGTTTGCTCCCGTAACGAGTGGAGATACGCATAACGAGTGACGCAGAAAAGGAAAGTCCCCTTTCCCTTTAAATTTCATTTGTGAGTCGGCACTTCTGCCCTGACGTATTATTCTGTGTTAAGCATTCGGTCTGTTAGCGTATTGTTTTCGTGTGTGTTATCAACCGTTTTTACAAATTTTGTATTCAGATAGTATTCGTAATTTTTTTATGTGCAAAGTGTAATAAAATGTGCTAAAATGTCTTCTAAAAAAAAACGCCAGAAAACAATCATAAGAGAGGAAAAAAATAAACTGTTGAAATGAAACGAAAAACGAGAACAAGGTGGCTATTCTAGCGCGCAATTACAATCGGTCAACATCAAAGATCTGCACTATTCTCAAGAACAATTAAGGCGATGCACTACAAATGGAAAATCAAGAATGTCTACGAAACAGTTACGATACATTTTCGTCAAATTTTGAAGCGTCGGCAAAAACAAGTGTCTTGGGCAGTTTTCTAGGTAAAAAGGAATAATTATTTGTCATAAATTCATATTATTGTTTACGTTTTTTGTCTTAATTCTAAATTGTATTCTCGTTGTTTCACTTGTTAACAATTTATAAGTACCTTTATTTTTATTTGATAAAATGTTATTACAATTTTTTGAAAAATGAGTTGTTTTGTTCAGCATGGAACGGATTATCGTATTTTACATTGATTTGTGTGGGAAAAATTGTTTTGTATAACGAGTGTTTCGCTTAACTAGTAAGACTCTGGAACGAATTAATCTCGCTATGAGAGATCTGACTGTAATTTAATATAAAAACATATCTGGAATTGGAAAACATAATTATTGAAATTTTGTTAAAATGCAAGTTTATTATTAAACGAATTGTAACGTTTTGATGTTCCTTAATTAGCATTGAATTGAATTACGATTAAAATAAGAGAGGGCAGAAAAAGGAGAAAGAAGTTAAAAAAAAATTGAATAACAACATAGTTATTAGTTAAGGACTGATTGTATTACAGATTATCAATATACATAATTCCCGTCGTCTGTATGTATGTATGTATGTATGTATGTATGTATGTATGTATGTAATGTAACTAATTTTAGAAAGCAGCGCACCAAATTACTACAACAAACATAACACTTTTCTAACGTTCCGCATACAATTGTTCAATATGATAATAAATGAATCAAATAAAAATAAATAAAATAAATGAAAGTTCTGTATTACGTTATTTTTTAATCTGATGTGTATTTATTTTGAAAACTTCCGTCATTTTTGACGGGTGATATGCTAGTTATTAATAATAATTCACATTTAAATTTTTGATGCCCCAAAACAAGTAAATTGTCTTCACCTTAATACAAGTAAAACAAATCATTTCCTATTGAAATTACTTAAGCAAAGAGAAACTAATGATATGAGCTAATTCTTAAATTAATTATCATAAAAAAGGCCCACTTTTATGCGTGCTTGTTGGTGCTATGCATGTATGTGAACGTTTATAACTGGGATTATACATGCAGTTAAACGTATACGGCGGGGACTATACACGAAGATGAACGTATATAGCTGAGAATATGCATGAAGAGGTATTCACCTGAGACTACTGAGAGTATGAACTTTGATGAATATATAAGATGAAACTATACATGTACATAGCAGATATACTTATTCAGAAGTTATATAGTTGTGAATATGGATTTAGTTTAGCGTAAATAACTGGGAGTGTGCTATGCATGTGTATAGCTAGGGTTAAGGAGTTGATGGTGCTTAGTACGCACTTGAACGCATAAAGAAATATGGATTATATACGTGGCTGCATGTACTCAAGTTAAGAAACTTGGAAACATTTAAGTGACCTTAATATGATTTCTAGGTAACTTTCATTCAGTTTGAAGCCGGCTTCGGGCGATGTAAGCGCTCAACGAGAATAAATTGAAGTTTTTTTTCACAATGTTTGTAGAAGCCTAGAAAAAGAACCTGTCTGTAGGTAATGGGATATTGATAAGAGCTACATGTTATTTCATTACCGAGATTCTACTTTTATGTAAAACGTACTTTTTTGGTGATATGTTTGATTGAATTTTATTTTAAATCCAAATTTATATCTTTAAATTTAAACCCATTGCGACATTATTGTTTTAAGTGAGAATATGACACGTTCAAGCTAGATAAATCAATTTCATGAAATTCTCTACGCTTTGCTATCAGCAGTCTTTCACTTTTACCTGTATATATAGTTCAACAGAACAAGAACAAGTTGTGTGCAAATAAACATTACGAAGGACCCTCACAGGGGTCGATCCATCACAGTTTATGGTTGGCAAGCGAAGTCGTGCGGCCCGGGGGGGGGGCATGTATCGAGACTAACTATGCTTCTTGCATTCACTTGCGTTGATCCTTCTCAGATTAACATACGTTTTGTATTGTTGTGGTTATCACATTTGCCTAACAAGCGGAAGGTCCTGACTTCAAGCCCCAGTAGAAACATTATTGTTTAATATAAAAAATATGCATATGTTTTTGCCAGTTCTTTACACCCTTTTTTTGCGAACATGGCTGACCATCGTTAGGGTAGGCCAATCACAGTTTATGGTTGGCAGAGTTCTGGGGCAGGTAGCTAATGGCAGTGCGCATGTCTCAAATCTAACTCTTTTGTGTGCTGTATTTTGTGTCTGTTCTTTCACCCTTTCTTAGGCACTATCTATGAGCAAGTTTGCGGCGTATGCTATGCCACGAGTCGTATCTAAATTTTTATAAAATATTTTTTTAAGGCAATGAGATACCTTTACCTTCTCCACAGTCCAAGCAAACTGGCGTTGTCCCTTAAAATAAATTTGAAGAAAATTATATATTTTCCGTGAACTCAGTCAACCAGTATCATTAAAGGCAACTTCCATTATTTTATGCATTTGTAAACTTTTAAACAAAATTTAACATTGTATCATTAGTATGCATCGACCTATCATTGAACTTAGATTTTCGCCTGAAATAAACGCAAGTTATACAATTTTGTAAGACATTTCCTCTCTTATAAATCCCCAAAACTTAATGAATAGCTCTTGCTTTCACCTTTCTCTGACTAAATCTTATCATAACTCTCGTTTTCTATACGGATAGCTACTGTACTAACCCTTCTCTGACTAACTGCTCCTGATACCTTTCTTTTATTACTTCTCTCATAACCTTTATTCACACCCCTCTCAACCTATTTTATCGTATGCCTTCATGCCACGAACCAACACCCTTTGCCATTCTACCTTGAATAATCACAAGAAATTTTCTTACATTGAAGGCATCCCTATAAATTAACAACTTTAAATTATAATGCTATTTTTATTAAGTTATTCTTAATAACAGAAAATTCATTTTTAACTAGATATTTTATGCCTTACATACTGTATTCACAATTAATGCAGTCCGTTGTTCCTGTTGTTAATGTGGCTACTCCTAAAAAGTGAATAGAGTAAAATATATCTTTTATAGAGTATTTTGTATGTGTGAACATTTTAACACCAAAGATATGATGTTAATTTTTATGTATAGTCTGATCACAATTAACATAAAAACAATATTAATTCTCTATCACCTCAATATTTCTCTTTACCGTAAAAAGAACATTTAAATGTCTTCGGTTGTTTACATTTGTCGGTGTGCGAGAATTCGTAAATATTTTGACCTATCAATACTTCGTGTTTCAGTCGCACGCATGCCGTTTTGGATGTAAATCTGATGATGCCGTTAACTTTAACGGTCAAAGATGGTGAGTTTAAATTGGTGGTGCAGAATCTTATGATGTATGTACGGCCGACTTCTAAGGAGAGATAACATTCTGGTAAAAGGAACAAATCTTCTCCATAGTCTACAGTCATGTTAGCTGATTCATAGCCTGAAAATAATAATGAATGTCTTGATAAATGAAATCTATGTAACGTCATATATCATTACGTTATGTTACTATTTTTAGAAAAGGTTATCGTATGACAATGTTTTTCAGC
Source organism: Ampullaceana balthica (assembly GCA_944989445.1). Lineage (NCBI taxonomy): Eukaryota > Metazoa > Mollusca > Gastropoda > Lymnaeidae > Ampullaceana > Ampullaceana balthica. The sequence continues at coordinate 3,488,907 of CALYLW010000033.1, read as the reverse complement.
ATTACTAAAGACAAAATAATTCTTTAGCAAAATGTTTTATTATAATAAAGTTGTTCATAATTAATTTGTTTTCCTCTGCCAAGTGCTGATCTAACTCAAATTATCATAGAAGTAAGTTATTTGAAAATTGACGAAAAAAAAGTACTCTAAATTTTAAAATATCTTAAGGCATATATTTTTTTGCAACAAATAAATGACCAGATAATCCGTTAACAGATTTCTGCCATGAAATGTCAAGTTCTGTAAGATAAATCTCAAAATTGGCTAGGTGGAAATACAATTTTTTGTATTGGTATAGTTTAAAGATACGGACTCAATAGTTGAATGTTTAAAAAAATATTTTTTTAAAGAAAGCTAAGATAAAAAATTAAACAGTTCAAGCTGATAGTTATCTCGTGTAAACTAATTTTGAGAATTTTTTATACCAAAATTCAGGCTATAGAATATTTGATTTATTATCGACTTTTATTTCAATCATGTATTTATGAATTATAAAATTATCTTTTAACATCAAATTTTTGGAACATGTAAAAAACCATCATGGCTAAAGTAAAGTGTAAAGAAAAATAAAACGACACATAATTTAATGAGACATAAAATACTATGTCCTACCATATTTCGAACATTTGTGATTACCTGAAAACAAAGACGTTTGAAGTTTCTAAAAATTAAGTTAAATCTGTTTTTCCCATTAAGATTTCAAATTTACTGATACATTATTTTTGGAAATTCGGCTCGCTAAATCTTTACAAGTTACATAACAAAAGCATGTTTGCATGTTGAAGGCAAATAGTGATATTCATTTTTTATTTTAGCTTACAAATATAGTTTGAAACACTGCCTACCAGATTGATCACTTAAAAAAAAATATAGTACACAAAAACATGATGACCCATATTAAAGCATTATAATTTAACAAATGCATACTTTCACAACCTTAGAGCCAAGGGTCCAAGGTTTATTGTTTTACAACTTTGATGAGGAAAAGATTAATACGGAATGATAGCACTTGACGAACTTTGCCACACAAGCTATCTTCACACACACACACACAAAATAATGTTTAAAATATTTTTAAAAGAATTTTTGAAAAAAAAACAGGATGGAGTGAATGTGGTTGGGGGTGGTAGGTACAATAGATGGTACCTGAGGGAAAGAGCTCTGACAGTCAATCCTCACAACCTATCCTCACCAACCCAACATGACCCTCCAGAAAACCCACCAACCAATTCATACATCAATTTACGCATCTATCCATCGAATGATCAACCTATCTGTCCACCAAATCATCCATCCATCCATCCATCAATTCGTCAATCCATCCATTTATCCATCGATCCATCCAATCATCCATCCAACCATTCTTCCATCCACTCACCCATCCATCTAACCACCCATCCGATCGAAGTTACCTACCATATATCTTGCATACAAGTGATCCAAACCTTCGAATTTGCTCCCTATAGAAAAGTTCGACATTAAAATTATTCTCAGGAATAATCAGTCCATGGCTTATACATGGGCCCGAGTTCTTAAAGTGTGCTGATCCTATCTTCATAGACAAGCTGCTGTTTTTATCTTTACACAAATTCTTAGTGCAGAATTCAAAGATAAAGAAATCCCCAACAGTGGCGTAGTGCTTGCATCCATTGGGTCTTAGGATATCTAATCCATTTAACTTGAAAAATAATCTCTCCCTCTCTGTGAAGTACATAAATGTGTTTGCCAAACGGTGAAAATTCAGAAACAAACATGTAATAAAACTTTTTTAAAAAACCTTTAAAAGTGTCTTGATAATTTATATTAACATGTAATATATATATATATATATTTATATATATATATATAAATATATATATTTATATTTATATATTATATATATATATTAGGGCTGTAAACCATTAATTAAAATTTAATCGTTAACTTTTGAATTGTCACTTTCGTCAATTTCGATTAAACCCAAAAATTGAAATTTATGGTGTCATAAGTAAAATTTATTAAAATACTTGTCGAAAATCAAAATAATACTGGAATGTCTTCTTTATGTGACATCTTTTAACCAAAACAACGCAAACAGAAAAGTGTATTGACATTATTTGGTTCAAGTGATGAGCGGGTCTTATTGACAATATAACCAGCCGAGCTGAACAATCGTTCACATAGCTTTAGATTGTCACAGCTGAAGTTTCTGATACTGTAGTGGATGTTTGGTTTGCAGGTGATAAGTAAGCTAAGTGTTAGAAACGTGGTAGCAATGTTCCCTTTAAGCAGAACGGCTGCGCAGATATTTGACGCACGCCAAGCTGGAGTTTAGAATCACCACGCAGCAAATTTTTAAAAATATTGCAAAAAAAATGGACGTTGTGCAAGTGTGCACACGAGTTTTTTAAAAACTTTGCACAGAGACCAACGAAGCTTAGACTTAGAGGGAACATTGCACGGTAGGCAAACGATTTCTCTCAATGATCACAATTAACTTTATCAACAGTTTGAACATTCACGTCAGTCAATAGTTTAAAACCAAAATATTCCTGTAATCATCCGGAAATTAGTATATATTTATCGGCCGAAATATTTTACTTTTTTGACTTCCAGTACATTTATAAGTGGTGGGTCTAATAAACGTTAAAAAATTTAATCGTTAAATATATATATATATATATATATATATATATATATATATATATATATATATATATATATATATATATTCTAATGTGAACACCTAAATATGGTTAGAGTTAGAGAAAAAACAGGAAACATAATTTATTGAAAGATTTTTTACTGGCATTATATTTTTTTCAAAAACATATTTTTTCTTAAAATTCATTTCCTAAAATAATTTTTTAAATATAGAAATACAATTTCTGTCATATATTGTTAATCTTACCAAGCATTTTGAAAATCTTTTGTTTTTCTGTATACTTGGATTCACGGTATTCCTTAGCACCGTAAGTGTGGGTCTCAATTTGAATGTTATTACTTTCAAACACTGCCTCCGCAGTTATGTTTAGCACAAATCTACACTTAGGTGGGTTGTACTCTAGACAGTGGCATCCTGTCTCATTAATCCTTCCACATAGCTGGCCTTCTTCAACCGCGCATGTCTTTATAAAAATTAGTCAAGTCATCTCGTATTTAGATACTTAAAAGCAGAGAGTAAAGTTTTATTTTCCAGTCTCTTGAGTTTAGGAATGGTTTTACCCGGAAGATATTTTGTATTATTAAAAAACAGTCTCTTACGTAACTTAAATTAAATTTTGTTTAAGGAACAAAAAATAAATAAATAGATGTTCGTGACAAACAATTTGAAGAACTATTAAATAAAACATTGATCTTTATAATACATGTAATAATCACTTTTCAGACCATGACGGCCTATGGGGCAAGTGCAGTAGCGTTCACAAGCTTCATTGAGCTACCACCAACGAGCAAGGGATTATGTGGCTAGCACAATGCCCCGGAGACCTTGCCAGTACCGGGGCTCGAATTTGTGACCCTCATTTGCCTCTGTTCGACAGTCCAGCGCGCTACCTCTAGACAAAGATTAGACTAGATTTTTTAATGGAAATTAAATGCGTGCGTTTCGAGCATTAAAATACCCTTTTCAATTTAAAAATCATTATTTTTAAGACACAAATATTAAGTGTTAACACGCACATGCTCGCACGCACGCTTAAACATACACAAACACACACATACACTTCCTCACACGCAAACACATGTGTGGTAGTGTAAGGATTTTCAAATCAATCATACCAAATGTATTTACAAAAATTTAGTTGAAAGATTTCACCATGATAGACGGACAGACAATGGAAGCAAACGAATATAAGAACAATAACATTACTGCTTTTCATTACGCATTAGCAATTAAGACTATCGTCACTTATGACACTTACGTGTAATTTTACTTTCTCAGGACCCAATCTATATACCTCAGCGATGCACCTTCCGTAGGTCGTGCCCCAGGGGGAGTAATCCAAATCAATTTTCCTGAGTAATTTGTCAGTTTCGATTACATAACAGTAACATAAATCATCACACTGTTTGTATCCGTATACAACCATATCTACAACATCATCTGGAAGAAGAGATATAAAAGTGTATATATATATATATATATATATATATATATATATATATATATATATATATATATATATATATATATATGTATATATGGTAACCGTCCGTCCTCATGGGACGATGCCGTGTACTCCTGCTCCTCTGCCCCCTGCCCTTTCTCCTGGCCCTTCTCTCTTCACTCAAAGCTATGAGGGATGCTTCCGCGACATGAATGCCCTCACGCACTTTTGCCCGCCAGGAGGTGCGCTCCTCGGCAATGGTCTCTCACGTTTTATAGTCTATCTGTGCCAATGACATGTCTTTCTTGCAGACGTCCTTGAAGCGCAAGCAGGGGCGACCTCTTTTTCTCTTACCGGTTGCCAGCTCACCGTAAAGCAAGGCTCTAGGAATGTGCTCCGAGCTCATCCTGTGGACATGGCCTAACCACCGCAGGCGCCTCTCACTCAGAATTGAGAGCATACTCAGCATATGGCTTCTTCTGAGTACCTCGACATTGTTGATCTATATATATATATATATATATATACATATATATATATATATATATATATATAAAAGAACTAAAAAGCACTGGAGAAATGTACAATGTACAAATGAAATATGAGATAATGAAGAATATGAAGGCTTTCCGCCATTTCCAAAATCCATTCAATGCCCGTCTGCTACTGTATTTTATTTGTACTTGGCATTTTGTGGCTGTTTTAATTGATATACTAGTACTAGTTGATCAAAATGGCGGTAACTAAATTTATCTGCCGTCTATAAAATAAAAGAAAAAACAAGAGCTGGACAAATTTACTAGGTACAATTGAAATATGAGGAGAGGGGGGGGAGGCAGTTCACTGGTGCCTCAAAAACAGTCGCTTTGGGTAGATAAGGCTCCTTAATCTTGGCTGGTGGTTCATCTAAGAGAAGGAAACTCTGACTTCAAACATGCACTGCCTTGCGGCTACACTCACTACCCGGGAAAAGCTAAGGGAGTAAACCCTCACAGAAAAAACAGGAAATGGAGCACCTACATACATATACATAAATATGTATATTCCGTCAGCTCCTGCGACGCCAATGGTGCCAAACTGCATCGATGCAAATCGTTTCCTTGGCTACAACATTGCGGTGGAGAGGGGGGATTTGCTGTATGGGCATCAGGTAATTCTCCATAATACCCGCCAAGGTTTGCACCACCTCTGGAGAGGACCCTCCAGCGTCTGAAAAATCCCTGAACAAAGATGTCTTTGCAACAAGACCCAAGGTTTTTTTTTAAATGACATTTTTAACATGTTTATACGTTGTTGTTTTTTTTGTTTTTTTTTACAATCTCATGTATTGACAGCCCAGCGGATTTTTATTATTTTTTTTTCTAAGTTAATATTTTTGGTACATTATTTGTGATGATAAGATAATTGATACCTATATTAAATGACACCAAGGTCGTATATTGCAACGCGCATATAGCAGTGGGAATTACTTACACACACGACTGAAAAATCTGAACAATGTGACACCGCTAAAAGCCTCACAATTAAAGGACGAATCCTGAACATTTGCACTTTAATGCAACATTAAAGGGCTGCATAGATTTTGTTCTATATGTCCCCACCCCCCGGCCTTTCGCGTACACCGCTTTTACCTAGTGCTGAAGTGGAAGTCACCATGAGTAATGCGAGAATGATGCACTGGTATTTCCATCCCATAATTAGCATTTTTTATGCATGCATTGATGTACTTGTATTTTAAATTCTTTTGCTGTGTTCACATGTGATGGAATGTGCCTTATAATTTGACTCGTTATTAGTTAAATCCTCTTGAATCCTTTTTAATGTCCTGAAATAGTTAAATATTAAAATGAATGAGGATTGTTGGGGGGGGGGTGAAATTATTTTAAAATATAATGTGATGTAGTCATATTGTTATAGATGAATCGATATGTTATAAAAAAAATTCAATTTTTTTCATCTCATATTTTAATGAGACTAAAATCATTATTAGGACCATTACAAAAAGGTACAGTATAAATGCAGATTAAGATATTTTAAGTTACATGTTATATTTATTCTTATTGACAAATTAAAATTCTACTATTATTATATATTAAAAATAACGATTACTTGACAAATAGTTGACTCTTCTTCCGTCCAATGATCTCACTCTAAAGGAATACATTGAAAGAAACCAAAGAGTGTTACTTTTTAAAACAATTATGCCAGAAACTTTCGAGGTCGTTTGCGTAAAAAATTCAGAAGTTTCATGGTGATTGGATAAGTAAAATAATTTTTAAAAAGCTTACATAGAAAAAAACGATATTAAAAGCACCGGACCAAAATGATTGATCTTTATTTTATTTTTTAAAAGTATTGCCAATTTACTTAAAAGTTATCAAATTATCAGGCGATCTGATGAAAGAAAACATCTTATAAAATCAATAAAGAACATAAAAGTTCCGGCGCCCAAAATATTTCAATGTTATTTTTAAAATCACTATATATTTCAATCTGAATAATGAATTTAGTCAAGATCGTGTAGAATAAAATGGCAAAAAACGTCTTAAAATATTTATTAAAAATACATTGTACCCAAAACCAAAAAAAAACCAACCTAAAAAAAAATAAACGAATGGACAGAAGCTCAATTTTTTATAGATTTTTTTAAAAAAAAAGAATCACGCTTTTATACACAAAGTTTGGTCAAGATCCATTCATTTTCCCAGTTGCAAACGCTGAAACTAATTTTTCTATAATTAATATTAAAAATAAGTAATATTTAAAAAATCTTTTTTTTAAAAAGCACACGCTTTTAACATAATCACTACTTTTAGTTATGTCTCATATATAAGGGATTTATAGTCAAAAACTTTGTTTTTACAGCTATTTTTTAAAACTTATAATAAAAACTCTTTAAAATTCACGTCTGAAGCCCACACATCTGTTTTACTGCTATTTTTTTTTATACCAAACACCTCATAAGTGCCCGCCCAACGTTTTATACCACGGTGTAATGTTTTCACGTGGTGAACTCATGGATGTCAACAAAGACGACGGGTACCGTTGCTTATACATAGACTATAGATAAACTAAAAATTCAATAATTTCAATATCGATCGATCTGAAATTTTGATACAATGCATTGTTATCCAAGATCTATCTGTGGTAAAATTTTGAGATCTCTAGGACCATCAGAAGTGGTATAATTTTAGTTTTCAAGTTTTGAAGGAAGGATGGATACAACATACAAACATTGTGACTTAAATAAAAACGTGTAATAATAATAATAAATAAGTAAAATGTAAAAAAAAATCTTTTTTTTAAAAGGACACGCTTTTATTTACATTTACAAACATTTACAGACTGAAACGCGCTGATCTCCCCTGACCTTGATGTAAACACGGGAATTTGGTAAACCAGGGCTGGAGTGAAACCAGTGAGCCGTGGAGGTCAACTCTGGCAGACTACTGTGCATTCTAAGTAGTGATAAATAGAGATAAACTAAAAATTGATTAATTTAATTACGGTACATTCGATCGATCTGAAATGTTGATACAATGCATTGTCATCCAAGATCCATCTGTAGTAAAATTTTGAGATCTCTAGGACCATCAGAAGTGGTTTAATTTTACGTTTCAAGATTTGAAGGAAGGATGGATACAACATACAAACAGTGTGACTTACATAAAAGCATGTAATATAACATGTTTTTCGCCCTTTGGCCTCAAGGAGTGTAAATTTTAAGTTTGAAGTTTTTTTTTCCACCTATCTTCTTGAAAGCGTACTGAACAATTTCCTAAAGTTTCATGACGATCGGATGAATATTTTAGTCGGTTATAATGTACAAACATATATACACACATACATTCATTTAGTTTGTTGCATATATATGCATACGCACAAAAACGCTTAAACAAATTTTATAAGACTTGTATAAGCAAAAAAACAACATTAAAAGGGCCCGAGGGCCCAATCGGCGCATGATATGAATTTTGAAATACCTGTTCAATTTAATTTGGTCATAACATATATATTTGGCAACTATTTTTTTTACCAGATCGTGTAAAATCATAACTAGAATTAAGTCATAAAAGTTTACAAAACAAAACAAAACGAAAAAAGATTTTGTGCCCCCAGCCGTGTATCAATAGACTTTAGGAATTCAGTGCCCTATAGTCTTTTTAAATTGGCTATCAAGTAATATGTACCAAGTTTGTCAAGATATATTGATTTTCACTGTAGCTAACACTTAAACGAATTTTTATATAGCTCACATAAAAAGAACATTCCACCCAGAGACGTCTTTAGACCATTTTGGGCCCCAGGGCAAAAAATAGTGTTGGGTCCCTCCGTCGCAGGAATAAAAAAATAAATATACATACTATATATAAATAAACATATTCCCATGGGGCCCCTATGCTCGTGGGCCCCCGGGCAAATTCCTAACGGGGCTATGCGTTGAGACGGCCCTGATTCCACCCCCCCGCCCCATTTGGGTAAATGTTAAATATTATTTTAGCCAAATGCGATTCCTGAAACTAACTGTAGTCAACAAATCTCCGGAATTTTCATGGCGATCTGATGAATTGATTAGTCAGCTTAGATGATAAACATACATACATACTTTCATTTTTTTCTCTCTATATATAATTCGCCAGAAACTAGGTCAAGCAAGACGTCACTAGCAAGCAAGCATGAAGAATGACTCTCGCTAGGACCTGGCTAGGGTTTATCGCAGTTTATGGTTTGCAAGCGAGCAAGGGTGGTGCAAAGAGGGGAGGGCAGTAGATCAAACGAAGTGCGCATGTCTTCAGACCAACAATGCGTCTTGCTAACTTGCTTGGGTTGGCTGTCACCCAGGCGTTTACTGGTGTTGTTCTCATTTCTTCGTGCTGCTGTTTGTGCCCGATCTTTCCCGCATTTCTTTGCACTAACTATGTGAAAGTCAGGGACCTATACTGCGCTGCGGTCGTATTTTTATATATATATTTGTTATTATTTGTTTAATTACTACAAACAGAACTCACTGATTTAAATACACTCAGTGGCCGAAAATATTAAATCAGTTTCAAAGAGTTTGCAGTAATGTCTTCCTCTTGCATAATTTAAAATTTAAAAAATTCATAAATTAAAATTTGAATATAACAGATGCATGCTGCCACTCTAGGTTTTAGCACACAACAAACTAACATAACCATATATAGTTTACAAGCTATTAGAATTCTTCCCTTTAACTTAAATCAAATCTTTTTTAAAACACTGAAATTGAAGATATTTTCCTCACAAAACTAACAATATAACTTTTATTAAAATGTTAATTTCCGTTCAATTACCCTGCACATAATATGCTTTTAAAAATATTTGACTATTGGTATAAGCAAGAAACGACTATATTTCCATTAGTATTACTTAAGAGTACATTTATATCAAACAATAAAATTGTTAGGCGAAACTTGCCCAAGGAAAAAAAAATAATTTGATTAATGTCGAGGTGAAACAGGGTATCGTGACGAATTATGAGTGTTTCTGTTATCGTTTTCGGGGGTATATTTTGGAGGATAGTTTAAATAATGAATGACTCGGTATTTCCGAAATTACAATTTATAGGACAAGTATTTGTATCCTGGTAGTAATTTATTTTTTTTTAACTCAAGGGGTGGTATTTTCGGCCAACTACATCTAATTTTCCTAAAGATCTTGGACCTCAACTATGGACATATTACCTCTGCTATTTAAGTTTCCTTTTTTAAATGACATGTTTGTTAACGTGTGGTGTATCACAGCGGTTTATACTGACGTGGTCTATCCTGCCGCTTCTTGTACATAGGGTCGCCAGATAAGTGTACACCAAAAGGAGGACATAATAGAACAAAAAGGAGGACAAAAGAGGACATAATAAAGCAAAAAGAAGGATGACAAAGGAGGACATTTTGAATATTTCATTTGAGTCGTCCCGGATTAAATTCACAGTCACTACAACTGTATTGTAATAGCTGCCTATTAAGTGTATCTTACTGTTAGTGAATTCTTGGTTTTCAAAATGTCAACAAAAATCTTTTAAATAGCCAATAGTACAATCATTACCTTATAATCTGATTAATTGGCATATTTTCGGACGAAAATGTTAAATGCCATCTAAAGATTGACCCAATTCATAAACAGTGTGGGGGTGGGGACAATTACATGGCTAATTATTTCTTCAGTCTGTGTTTTTGTACAAGCAATATGTTTAAGATTTCCAAATCTTCAAATAATATGTGTATCAAACCAGCTGTGCATATCATCGAGCTGTAAGATTGATGATGACAAACTGTATGAAATGCCAAAGTTGCTTCAGCTTCATGTACTTTCAGAAACACATTTGAATACTTGTGCTGAAAAAAGACGTCGATATGCTCGATGACGCTAACAGTTTGAAACGGTTTCTATGTCTCTCACTGTCAACATGGCGCTCCACGTCTGTAGCTCCTGTGTTTGCAACGGACATGTAACTGATGGAAACCGTACACTTTGCCTCATTTACATTGCGTCCTTCAACGATGCAAGAAAACTTATTTTTTCATAGTGTTCGAGAATTTGCATTTTCGCATTGTAGAAGCAATCTTCATAAACATAGACGGCAAAATAAAAAAAAATTGTTACCAGAACCCGAAATGACATTAAAATTTTGACCATAGATGATACAGCACCAGTGTTGCCAGCGCTAGATTTTTAACCACGTTTTATTTCCTGTGTGTTTGTCCAACAATTTCTCAAATCTGCCAACGTAACATTAAACCACTTCTGATGGTCCTAGAGATCTCAAAATGTCACCACAGATAGATCTTGTATGACAATGCATTGTATCAAAATTTCAGATCGATCGAATGTACCGTTATTAAATTATTGAACTTTTTAGTTTATCTATATTTTATTATTTACTTGCTTTCGTGTCTGTCCGCAATTTTTCAAATTTGCCAAAATAAAATTGAACCACTTCTGATGGTCCCAGAGAGCTGAAAATTTTACGACAGATAGATCTTGGATAACAATACATTGTATAAAAATTTCAGATCGATTGAATGTACCGTAATTAAATTAATGCATTTCTTAGTTGATCTTTATATTAGCATCTGTACCCACCTGCCGTAGTTTCATTGTATGTGGCAAGTTCACCCCGTCACCTCATCGCTTTATTAAACGTTGGGCGGGCGCTGATGAGGTGTTTCGTAAAATAAATAGAGGTAAAAACATATTTTTAAAAAACACGTTTTTAATCGTGGACTAAAAAGAATAAAATAAATAAAGGTAAAAAAATGATTAAAAAAAAACACGTTTTTTTAAGTGGACTAAAAAGAAGAAAATAATTTAAAACTTATAAGTTCAAGTACTTCGATTTAATATGACTAAAAACATGGGGCTGGTGTTTGGTATAAAAATAAAAGATTTAAAGCTTAGAAGGCAAAAGAGAGATCTATAAGTGAGAGAATGAGTGAACCGCATATGTTAAACCTCATCAGCGCCCGCCCCACGTTTTTATTCATATTAAATGGAAGCACTTGAACTTATAAGTATAAGTTTTAAATTATTTTCTTCTTTTTAGTCCACTTAAAAAAACGTGGTTTTTAAAAATCATTTTTTTACCTTTATTTATTCAACATAGATCTAGGCTTTTTTCGTACATGTCTATGTTTTAAAGTTTTTTATTTAAAAAATCGCAGTTTCTTAAAGTAAACATACGATTTAATAGTTGTAAAAACGATACATAAAAATTATTATTTAAAATGTAAGAACATCCGGACATTTTAAACGATTTTAGCTTTGACTGCCGGACGGAGGACATTGAGCTAAAAATGAGTATGGCCTCCTTTTGCCGGACGTCTGGCAACCCTACTTAAACACACCAAATCAGCTGACCTTACAGCACATAGTCGTTATCATTCCTTTCGCTAATACCTCAGAGTAATCTCTTTGTCTGCTCGACAAGCAATAAAATTGTTATTTGTAGTGTCCTACCTAAAGCATAACAGTATTTTCATAGCACTTTAATAGTTTTTTCATATTATATTCACTTTCAACTGTTATATATCCCTTTAGCCCACGATTTGTGTGTGTGCTTTGCAAGTCGTGAGATATATATTTAACACGTTGTAACCTTGTGAAGCATCCATTTCAATAATGTGTAAGTACATATAATAAAATGAATCTTTTAAAAAATAAATATTGGTTGACTAGGGATTGCTGAAATTAATTTAATAAGAGGAAGGTGACATTATCACTTTATGAGACTGGGGTTGAATTTGGTGTAAAATTTTTAATTTATTACATTTTTATGGTCTGAATGCGCGTACGACGCATTTAAAAATAATAATTTGTAACAAAGAAAATATGTACATTTTTCAAATTTCTTATTAATACTCATACATCGTAATGTAAAAAGAATATATAATAAATCAGTCGTGAAATAAAGAGGTTATAGTACCAAATAGGTCAGAAATCCATTGGTTGAAATAGAATGTATTTTTTTTATTTAAAGTATATTTTTTCTGGTTAAATGGATAAGGATGAATATGCTTTTTATTTTAAATGGAAGGCATTATGTTTTTTTATAACTACTTTAGTCTAAATATAAGGTAATAAAATGAGCTTTATGAGGCTTACATTATCAATCGTAGTGCCAGAGCTTTATAAATAATTATCATAATGACCTAAATACGTTTAATAAGCCCTTAAAGAGTAATTAAGTTTTAAATATAAAAAGATGATATGAAGCCGTTAAATTTAAAATAAAACAATTCTCAAACACACATTTTCAGCTTGTCCACAAATCATACAGCGTGAGAAAGAGCTGAATATTACTTGTGGAACAGAAGAGAAAACATTGAACTGGACGGCAGCTTTGAAGGAAACGGGCAAGGTAGTTACCCTGATAGAGTGCCCCGAAAATTACATCTCATGCCAGGCACCCAACCCTTGGTACGTCACTGCTTACGCTGACCAGGTCAAGCCTGTCTTACAAATTTCAAAGATGACAGATAAACATTTAGGACTTAAAAAATTCAAATGTAACGTAAGGGGATTGGAATTCCCGGCCGAAGGATGCACAGAGTTTGAGTTTGAAGGTGAGTATTGTTTTAATTATTTAAACATCGAAGTGACCCATTATGATTGCAACTGGAGTAATTCTGGAGTTTAATATAAGGTTTATTATAATAAGTAAATTATGGCCAATACGACCTGGGAGCTTGTTGGGCTAAGTTTGTATTGTGTTATGCCATGAGCGAATCATAGAGGAGATGAGAAGTTGTTGCTAGCTCTATGAAATGTTTCAGGTTGTACAGGATGCTGGCTTCTATGAGAGGTGATAGTTAATAGATTATAGATATTGATTTGGCTAGCGAGTAGGACATTGGGGCAAGTCTGCAGCTTATGCTATTCCGCGGGTCGTAACCAGGTGTTAATAAAAAAAAGTGTTCTGAGCTATTTTCACATTATCCATTTTGGTACCTTGTTTTGGTTAGAAAAACGTGGGTTCTTAGCAGTTTTGGCTCGTACTTGAATTTTTTTTCCTTAGAATTTACAATTAGTGTTATATGTAAACACGAGCAACAAAGCCCGTTGTAACTACCCCCCCCCCGTCTCGACCGGCATACATGTGCATCACGTCAAAAATACTATTCATTATATAATTAACATAAATAACTCGTAAAAACAGAGCTTTTGACTATAAATCCCAACACACATAACTCAAAATAAAGTCTTGGAAGAAATACTGCACCAAAAATAACTTGTTTTGAACGATCGCGTAAACGTGTTCAATCAATATGATTGGCTGTAAGAGTCATATGTGTTTGAGGGGCCAATCGCTATAGATGACCGGACAGAACATTTCCTTTTATTATATAGGACGAGGATGTGGTGAATCATGCACGGAAACTACAATATGATCTTCAAAAACAAGAAAACAAACTTGAAACAATAAGGCCATGCGTGCAGAGAGAAAATAGGACCTTAGGCCACGTCTCCGCTGTTCAAATAATCCAATTCTATGCTTTGCGGTGTTGCAAAATAAAGCCTCCCAGATTTCAGAATATCTCCCCGGCAGATTATATTTTTTATAAATTTTACGAGGGAGGAAATATGTTCCACCAGATTAAAATAAATTCTCCCCTACCTGTAAAATAATATATACCCCCACCCCCCACCCGCCTCCTTTAAAAATTAAAAAAAAATCAGCTCCCATCCATCACACCTTCAATGCAAGAGAAAATAATCAGACAAAAGACATGAATTGTTACAGTCCAACATTCTTACTTATGTAGCTGAGTGGTTGGCTATGGTTGAATGTTATGATTGATTATATCTTGCTATATTGCAGCACACTCACTAACTTGACAGTTTTATTAAATAACTAGGTAAAACACAGGTAGTGAGGACTATAATTGTGAATAGTGTTTATTAGCGTAATTTCTTTCCTATAAGGTTAACACCGTTCGATCCCTATTGTAAATAACTAACACAGGAAGCACAGTGTACAAGTTTGTTACAGTCACTAAGCAATGCCCTACTCTACACTAAGTTTGGTACACCTAACTAAGCACCGTGTGACTCTCTCTCTCTACCTGGGCACCGTGTGACTCTCTCTCTCTACCTGGGCACCGTGTGACTCTCTCCCCTAGGCGCCGGATCCCTCCTTTCTGTCTCCCACAGTCCTCTCCTTATATTGGTAGTCAGAGGAATGTGGGTGACATTGGAGATCGTCCTATGGCTCAAGTCGTAAAAACTTCTTCCATTCATGTTTTTCCCTGGCCACTATAAAATAATAATAATAATAATAAATAATAAATTGATTATTTATATAGCGCTGTATCCCAGTAAGGAAACTGGGCTCACAGCGCTTTACATGAAAGAAATAACATACCTATAAGTATTAAATTAACTTTCATATCTTAACAAACACAAAAATTACAGTACATTATACATAAGCTACGTTAATCATTTACAAGATATGTTGTTTCATTAATTTTGAAAATAAATTTTGAAAAGATGTGTCTTAAAATACTGTTCGCATTCCCCTGTCCCCTTGTCCTTCTCTGGACACACTTAAAATTTCATTCATTGACCACTGCCCCATGACGTCCAAAGACCGTGGCCGAAATTGCTGGTACTTAAACTTGAGCTTTTGTTCCCAGCTAAGGGAAACAACAACCCACATTCAAATGTTCTGCCTACCACTGATACTGGGTGAGTGGGAAGCGTTGTGTGCTGAAAATATTGTGGCGGACACAACCACACTTAAAAGTTAAATAATATTTATGGTAGGGGCGTAACTAGAGAGATATGACGAACCTGAGAAACACATCGTTTGACAACATGTAATAGCCGTGACAAATGTTTTAAAGAATGCATACTTTGTTTGAGTTTGCTTTATTTTTAAGCACGGTTTCAACCTCCAAATAAAGTTCAATAGTGTATAGCGTTTCTCATAACCTTTGCGCACAGGCAGTTGTTTTGGTTTATAATGTCAGATGTTTTGTTTCGTAAAAGGCTTGAGACTTTGGTGATTATTTTTTGATGGGACAAAGCCACACAATCTCTACGCTTTCAGAAAAAGAGGAGGTTGATTACAATCTAGAATACACAGTTTAGAAAACATTTCATCATAACGTTTTGGTTTCAATTAAGCAAAGGACATGTCTTTCAAAGTAATGATAGGCAACACAAACAGCCTAAAGGAGATGTGTGCCAGTAAAACTAAAGGTTTCTCTTTTATAAGATTAGTTAATAAATTTACATAATTTATAATAATAATAACTTATTGATGTTCCTATAAATATGTTAAAGGCTCTAGTGATTGTGCCATCAATTAATGTTGATTTGTTCTTATCATTGTTAATTATTGTTATACTTTAAACATATTTGAACAATATGAAATCCACAGTGGAAGTCGGGAATGGGAGCGAGTGGCTATGCCATGAACTTAACATATCGGGTGCAGCTAACCGCAGCTACGGCACTTGCTTATTTAAAACTAACTAGACGCCCTGCATACGCCGCAGACTTGCTCATGGGGAGTGCAAATAAAGTGGAGAAAGAACGGACACAAACGACAGCATGAAGAAATCAAAACAACGCGAGTGAATGTCAGTTGTGAGGCTGCCAACTCATTGGTGGTTTCGAGACATTTGCAGGCGAAATTCGGTACACCCCTAACTTCTATGAAGTCAGCTATAAATCGATGATCGGTTTAAAATCGGAGTTACATAATCGATAATCGGTTTTTAAAAAAAACAAACAAAAAAAAACAAAAAAAAACACGCAATTAACAACCATAAATATGACTAACCCTCGCTAGGGTCGGCCAATCACAGTTTATGTTTAAGGGATGGTAGTATTAAATAAAAGGCGGGTAACAACAACCTCAGGGTGCAATGTCTTCACGTTTACTCGCTATTTTTTATTTACTTTGTGCTGCTTTTTGTGTCTGTACTGTCACCCCCAACCGTTCTTTGCACTGTCTATGATGAGCAACTCTGTGGCGTATTCTATGCAATAAAGGGGTGAAAGAAGAGGCACAAACAGACATTTTAAAAAAATTAAAAAAAAACAATTTATTCGCTGGGGATTGAACCCAGGGTTCCCCGCATAAGGCGGAAGCGATAACCAGTACACTACGAATCTCACGTTTTCTGTGAAAGGAACAATGCAAGGACCATTGTTGGTCTCCCCTCCACTACCTTTGCTTTCCAACCGTTGTGATTAGTTGACCCCAGCAAGGGTCATTCGTCATGCTTTGTTGCACATACTTGCAGCTTGTCTCGCATGGTCCCACGAAGAGAATTTTATATATACTAGACGCCCCGCGGCGTAGCATACGCCGCAGACTTGCTCATAGATAGTGCAAGAAAAAAAGGGAGGGGGAGAACGGACACAAACAGTAGCACGAACAAATGGGAACAACGCGGGTGAACGATGGGGGACCACCGAAGCATTTCTGGTAAGTATTTAGGACATCGCCACAATATATAAACAAATATTACAGCCATGAAGCCAAGTTGGAGAGCAAAAACTTCGTCCATGAACGAAATATGCGACCAATAGAAACAGACAGGTACCTGGTGAAGGAATTGATATAACATTGAACAAAGCTTTTTTCCGTGACATGCGAAGCGGTGTTTATGTTTGCTAAGAAAGGGGGGAAAAGAATAGGCATTGACATTTTTAAAAATTAAAAAAAACATATGTTGCCACTTGGGCTTGAACCTAAGACCTTCCGCATGTTAGGCGGATGTAATAACCAATATACTACGAAATACATACACACTGTGCAGGAACTTCGAAAGTGAAATGTAAAAAACATTGCTGTCTCAAGACATGCCCCACCCCTCCACTACCTTCGCTTGCCAACCGTTAACTGTGTTTAGTTGACCCGAGCGAGGGTCATTCGTCATGCTCGGTTGCACATATTTTTGCTGCTTACTTGCCTGGCATGGTCCCATGAAGAGAATTATATATATAGATATATATATGTATATATATATATATATATATATATATATATATATATATATATATATATATATATATATATATGTCTTCTTATATATATATATAAGACGCATTTGTTGTCTGGTTGTCTGTCTGTTCCCTAATAACTCAAGATCCAGACAACCAAATAACGTGAAATTTGGTACACGTACACAAAATTATACCGGAAAGGTTATTAAACAGGTTTCGTTCCATATATATAAGATACTGGGGGCCTGGGGCCCAAAATGTAATTTTTCCTTATATGAGCTATATAAAATCACAATTATTGAAAATTAAGACGTAAAATAATGACGCAAAATAATAAACATTTTGGTGTCGAGATTAACAAGAAGGCGATTATCGCCATAAAATATTTTTGTTGTTGTTGTTGCTTTGTTGTTGTTGCTTTTGTTGTTGTTCCTTTTGTTGTTGTAGTTGTTGTTTTGTTGTTGTTGCTTTGTTGTTGTTGCTGTTGTTGTTGTAGTTGTTGTTTTGTTGTTGTTTTGTTGTTGTTTTGTTTTTGATGTTTTTGTTGTTGTTTTGTTTTTGTTGATGTTGCTGTTGTTGTTTTTGTTGTTGTTGCTGTTGTTGTTGCTGTTGCTGTTGTTGTTGCTGTTGCTGTTGTTGCTTTTGTGTTGTTTTTACTGTTGTTGTTGTTGTCCACATCCCTTGCCCAGCGACGACAATGTCCTTCATGTTGTTGTTGCTTTGTTGTTGTTGCTGTTGTAGTTGTTGCTTTGTTGTTGTTGTTGCTGTTGTTGTTGTTGTTGTGGTTGTTTTGTTGTTGTTTTGTTGTTGTTTTTGTTGTTGTTTTGTTTTTGTTGTTTTGTTGATGTTGCTGTTTCTGTTGTTGTTTTTGTCGTTGTTGCTGTTGTTGTTGTTTTGTTGTTGTTGTAGTTTTTGTTTGTTGTTGTTTTGTTTTTGTTGTTTGTTTTTGTTGTTTTGTTGCTGTTGTTGTTTTTGTTGTTGTTGCTGTTGTTGTTAAACCCGGGAAAAGCCGGGTACTTGCCCCTAGTATATATATATATATATATGTTCCCTTTAAGCTACGCCGTGGCGCAGATATCTGACCGACTCCGCACAGACGTTTAGAATTACCGCGAAGCAAATTTTAACAAAAAATCTCAAAAAATGTATGCTGTTGATTTTTGAACACAGGTTGTTTTTTTTTACTTTGCACACGGAACAACGAACATTAGAGGAAACATTGCGTGTGACCTGATTTTGTTTTGTTTACTGTATGTTTTGGATTGTTTTGTGACACTAAGAATATGTGATCCCTTTTAATATAATATCTCTACTGATACTTTTACAATCATTTATAGTATATGCGAATTCTATTAAGATAAAATAAGACTGCCATAAGCTTTTAAATAAAATAAAAAATACAGAAACAAACTGTGTAATCAAAACAATCATATTGAGCTTTATTATTAAACTAATACGACAGTAAATGTTTTGGCTTATGCCTTCATCAGTACAATTAACATAAAGAACCTACTTACATAAGTAAAAAAAATATATATTTAAATTATTAAGATATACCATTTCAATTTTTATTAAAATTATTTTTTTGAACAAGAATTCCCTCTTTACAGTTGTCAGTTGCACCAGGACTAAAAAGAAATTTGCGTTTTTTTGTGTGCATTATATTAATCAGGAAGAAAATATTTTTACCCCCGGATAATTTATTTTAAAATAGATCCACTGGGGGCAGACTTTGTATGGGGGAAGATTTATTTTGCAAAAAAATCGCATTTATATATTTTTTTTAAAAATTCTTTTTTTCTTTTTTAGTTGACTGCTGTTATATTTTTACATTTAAATTCCGTTGTTATCAGCGGTGGCTAGCGTGGTTGGTAGAGGTGATTGTTAGCCGCCTAACAGAAGACTTGACGAGGTCCATGCACCGGAATGCCAGGATGTTATCAAGTCAATCAATCAACCCGACACCATGGTCAGCTATTTCAGTACGTGAACACATATATACTAGTTCGCAAGCTGACAAGGCTTACGCAGCTGATATCTCCCTTGAGAATGTAGCTTTTTGTACGGTTCGCATTAATTACTTTACCTTTGGAATGTTACTTCACTGCGGCTAATAAGTTCTCTTCCCTTTATTTGACCCATTCAGTTATTTGTTTGCATAGTCCGTGAATCAAGTTCCTATTTCTGAATGTTCAAAAGAAATAATGATAGAACATGTCACAAACATACACTCAAGAAAACTTTTTTTTTAAAAAGTTTAATTTTTCACGTTTCAGATACCTTGTTTTACCAAAATCGTACTGCCTAAGCCGCCTGCAGCTTTCGCCTACGCCGCCCTCCCTTTAATTTTCATAGTTATCTCGTTAATGCTATTAAAGGTCTAAGTCTTACTCATGTTTGCGAGGGAAACAGCTCAATGTACCATCAAATACAACGAACAAATAATAATAATACTTTGATAATGTATATTGCACTCTATCATACCAAGCAGATGGGCTCATAGCCAATGTTCCCTTTAAGCTGCGCGGCTGCGCGGCCACGCAGATATATGACCGACGCCGCGCACCAGTTTAGTATTACCGCGCAGAAAATGTAAAATATTGCAAAAAATATGGATGTTGTGCAACTTTGCACACGAGTTTCTTTACTTTGCACTTGGACCAACAAATCTTAGAGGGAACATTGCTCATAGCGATTCACACATATATTTAAAAATAAAATCAATTTAAAACATTTTGTTAAAACTACAAAATATCATAACATCTATCTATATAATTTACCAGAACAAGATCACGAACGAGTAGTATTCTAATAAGCATGACGATTGACCCTCGCTGGGGTCGACCAATCAAGCGAAGTGGGCTCAAAAGTGGGGGTGCGGATAACTCGAGACTAACAATGCTTCTTGCGTTCACTTGAGTTGTTCCTTCACAGATTTATATGTGGTTCGTAGTGTAGTGGTTATATCGTCCGCCTTACATGCGGACGGTACTTACGTTAAAGCCTCAGCGGAAACATTATTTTAAATTTTTAAAAAAAAATGTTTCTTTGCGCCCTTTCGTTTCTCCCTTTTTTGTGTGCAAACATAGCTGACCCTCGCTAGGGTAAGCCACTCACAGTTTATGGTTGGCAAGCTAGATTTGGGCAGGGTGTGGGCAGGTAACCGAAGTGCGTATGTCTCGAGACCATCAATACTTCAGTTAGCCCCCCCCCCGATGATCATTGGCGTGATTTCTTCGTGCTGTAGTTTGTGTTCGTTTTATCCAAGAATAAATGGATAAGATTTATACATGGTATGAGTTAGCTTGACATGACGTAACTGTCACATGTGATTAACATAATTTTGTGACGTAAGATCACGTGTATAAGAAACGCGGGAAGAAAGGAGCATTTCTATTGGTTGAAAGTGTTGGGCGAACAGATGTCTGTGGGGTTCCGAGATGAACGGACCGAATGTGTGTGTGCCTCAAAATTTCCATATTGTACAACCTCAAATGATAATTATGTGTACAAAATATATATATTAAAGTTGTTTTGGATAAACTTACTCTTCAGTGAATTATTGTGCACAAGATTATGTACTGTGAGAACGCCTACATAAAGAAATATAAAGTTAACAGTTACAGTAACAAAACATCGAAAGTTTCGCAAAGAGCATTCCTCAACGAACAAAGAGTAAAAAAATAAAAATAATAAAAAAAGAAATAAAAACTTAGCTGCAGCTTCACTTACGTGAAATCCAGAGCCAAATAGATCAATCCCTTCTCCATTTGGCTCTCCATTTTTTGCGACCATGACTAACGCTCGCTAGTGTTGGAAAATCATAGTTTATGGTTGGCAAGGGATGGTAGCAAAGGGTTGGGGCATGTAACAACAATCACAGTGCGCATGTCTCCACGTTTAAGCCTTTTTAAATCTCTTATATTAACTTGCTTTGTAAGTTAAAGCGATCGGCCTATCCGAACATTTGTTTATAATTCTTTCACGTGACAGTTCAGTTCACGCGTTGACGCCGACCGTCGATGTTCACACCACCTACCGTCCCTGCACCCGGTTTTAAAACCAGGGGAGATAATTCTGTTTCAGTCTGTAAATGTCGCATTTAAACATAATCACTACTTTTAGTTATGTCTCATTTATAAGGGATTTATAGTCAAATTTTTAATTTAAAAAAAAATCTTTATTTTAAATCCCTTATATTAACTTGCTTTGTAAGTTTAATCGGTAATCGGACCATTTTTAATATCTTAATTTCGAACCCCTTCCCGTTATCCAATCATTCTGAAAATTTGCACACATGTTTATCTTTGGTGATAGTATTTTTTTGAATTTTTGCGGACTTTTTTCCATGCCTAGATTTAATTTAATTAAATATTTAATTCCCTTATATTAACTTGCTTTGTAAGTTTAATCGGACCACCCGACCGACCGAACTGACTATTTGTTTATAATTCTTTCCTTGCCAGTTCAGTTCACACATTGACGCCGACCATCGATGTTCAAACCCCCTACCGTCCCTGGGCCCGGTTTTAAAACCAGGGGAGATAATTCTGTTTCAGTCTGTAAATGTCGTGTTTAAACATTATCACTACCTTTAGTTATGTCTCATATATATAAGGGATTTTTTTTATAGTCAAAAACTTTGTTTTTACATCAATTTATTTTTCATTACTTCGTGCTGCTGTTTGTGTCCGTTCTCTAATCCCCCCCCCCGTTTTTTTGCATTTTCTATGATGCGCAAGTCTGTGGCGTATGCTACGCCACGGGTTATATCTAGTCTTTTTTATTTTGATGCTAATCGCCTTATAATTTATAATATAAATCAATTTAATTTTAGTGTAAATTAGTTGATCGAAAAAATGTTGAGTGTGAGAAATGTTCTCATTTTGAAAGATTCTGTAGAATTTAAAGAACACATACTTTTTAAAAAAAAATAAATCATTTTTTTCCTTTCTCATATTATAAATAACAGTTTAAAAGATTGTAATTGTGTGCATAATGTTTTTAATATTATTTTTAACACTTCTCTAGAAAACTAAATATTCACACATTAAAAACAAATGGTTGTATATTTATATATTGTATGCAGATATATCGTTTCTTTTTAAATCCTCTATATTAACTCATGGCGTCTGCTTGATGCATTGACTGTTTGCCGAAAAAAATAGGATCGATTTTTAACCCACTTCCTCGTATGCTAGGGAGCTGACATTTTACAGTCAGAATCGTGCCGTCGATAAAAACGATGCATCGAAATTTCACATCGATCGAATCTTCTGAAATTAAATTAATGAATTTTTAGATTATCTCTATTTCCCACGAGAAATATCTTATCTATACAGACGCTCCTTCTATGCAGAAGATAATTGCGTCCACAGACCATGACAGATGATCTGTTGGCAAGTGATGCAGCGTTCACAGGCCACGGCTTTGTGGGTCCCACGCATTACCCAGCCGCCTAACTAGTGTTAGTTACCCATTCGGAGCTGGGTGACTCAGGGACGCCCTAGGCCCCGGGAACAAATCATTGCCTTCACAAGGCTTCGAACCCGTGACCATCGGTACGCCAGTCGAACGTGCTGCCACTCGACCACCGCACCCTTATCTCTATTTATTTCAATGTAGCATGTTAATTTTTGTGCTATAGTTCCACAGGGCGCATTATATCGAAAAAACATTTTAATATTTTCATGTCTCGCGGTGCGGTGCGTATTATATTGACGAGAGTTTTTAAAAATATTTTCCCGATATGTAAATGCTAGTAATAGCTAGTATGTCTCGCGGTGTGCATTAAAACAAATAGTTTTTATTAAACTTTTCCCGTAATCAAATCGAGCTGAAATTTAGCAGACAGACTATAGTATTTATTCTACTATAAATCCATTATATATTTAAGAAATAACTAAAATTTTGGATATTTGGATTGTCGTGCGATGCGTCTTATAATGAACATTCTTTTTAGTTATGACTCGTATATAAAAGATTTATAGTCAAAAACTTTGTTTTTTAAATTTTTTAAATTGTATGTTATCTTTTTTTTAAAAAGGAAAAGAGATTCTATAAATCTCAAAACTAATTGCATTCACATTGCGCTCTCGAACAATTTATGAAAATAACCTTTTTGATGTGAATAAATTATATTTTTAAAAAAATGAAAAGTAGAAAATATATTCTAAAAGAAAGCGTTGAACATGATTTGATCTTGATTTAAATTTTAAAACTTGAAGTGGGGGGGGGGCATTTATTTATGATAAGTTGGTTATAAATATGTCAAAATTATGTTTCCGGTAAAAATCGCATTTTGAAGTTACGAGCAATTACTGTTACTCCCACTAAATTTAGTAATTTGTCATTAAAAAGTTTAAATCAAATATGGCATTTACCAGGAAACTAAACCATATTTTTATTAAAAAATTGACATTTTGTATCAGAGTGAGAAAAGGACTTAAAAGTTAGTCATATAGAGAATAACCCAATTGGGCCTAACTTTAAAACAACGCTACAAATTACAAAGATTGCAATTTTAAGCGACACTGAAAAAATTCATGAAGCGTTTGCATCGAGGTATACTATGCAATCTGAATTATAAAAAAAAAGCTAGCTGATTGATAGTTTGGAATGTGTCAGAAGGTGACACTACTTTGTGCTTTCAGGAAAGAATGTTCACTTCAAATTATTCAAGTAATTCCATTGCGGGGAATATTGCTGGTTCTAAACCACCTATTCTTTTTTCTTTCATCTTTTTTTGTTGCTTTTTTGTGCGACTTTGTTGATATGAGTATAGAAAAATGAATCTTAATGTTTTATCAAAATAATTCCAGACTTAAGTTACTGATATCATAATTTTCAATGAATCTTTAAACTACACAATGAATTTCTTAAAATCAAAGCACCGATAGTTAACTAGTAACCAGCATCTGGCAGAAAGTCCACTCAAACGCAAAACACATACTAGTTACCAACAAGATTTAAAGAAACTTTCTAGCTCAAAGACTTCTGGCAGAAATTTAAAAATAATATTCTTTATAATTATATGCAGTGTTCTTCTATTCACAAATTGTACTCTTTTGAAATAAGTGTGTAACAGAAATGCATATATTTCTTCAAAATAAAAATTGAAACAATTAAAATGTTTCAATCATTAAATTCGAATGTAAAAAATAATTAAAAACTATATCACATAACGAATTTAATTTTAGTGTGTTCTTGATGCATAGTACTGGAATGCAGCTCTCAATAATCATTTTACATTTTAATATGGCTCTAAGTCACTACGTGTCTGTCACCCATGGCTAAAAGCTACCAAAGTTAACACTCAAAGTATTTCCTACATCACAAGCCTTTTAAAAATTTATGTAGCGTAAACGGGGCATAACTGCAGAATTGTATACGGATTTCTTCACTTACCAGTTTTATATTTATTTCCTTTGTAAATAAAATGACTGGTGGCAGCCACCTGTCAACCGCCTACATACATATACAAAACACATACAAACAAAAATACACACACATAAACACATACAGAACACAAAGTTCTCCCTCTAAAAATCTAATCTATTAGTATATAATTTACTAGTCATTATGTTTTTAACTGGGTCTCTCTCTTTTAAAATAACGTTCACTATTCTCTTGGGTGTTTTTTTCCCTCTAGAAAGTAACTTAGTATTATAATGATTTTCTACTAAGGTCTTTTTTCTAAGATTCTGTCTTATCTTTTTAAATATTTTTTTAATGTGAATAACTGTTTTTACTCTCCAGACGACAGCATAAATTCAGATGTTATCGCTGCTGCCATTGCTGCTGCTGTTGCTGCTTGCATCATCTTCGTAATCATTTTTTTCCTTTACAGAAGAGGTAATGTTTTAACATTAGTAGATATCCGGGTGCAATATAAAGTATGTGTTTAATAAACTATCCAGTAAACCATACGCCTATTTAATTCTTTCCCTTCATTAACTTAGAAAAAAAAATTATTTGTATTTTTCAAACATTTGTGATTATTAAGGTGTAAAAATCCATAAATTGACTTATTAGATTTAGATATCAGTTACTTTATTCAACTAAAAATTATTTTACTTTTTTTGTAGCCAAAAGAAATGCATGGGGAACACAGGCATCTGAGGGTGAGGCCAGAGACGGTAGATTTTAATCATTAAGTTATCATTGATTATCATGTTCCTAAAAGACGGTAGTGTAACATTGCAAGGATAGCACCGACTATCATGATTCTCATAGATGTTATAAATTTATAAATATGGTACCACTATCATTCTCCTGTGAAATTATCATCACTTACTATAATTTTTCTTTAGACGAACAAATTACAAACTAATTTTACTAGTGTTCTTACATATAAAACAATATACTATCATTGCATTTATGTTTCTATTTTTAAATGTTAAAGACCCTTCTTCTTTGTGGGAGATCATTGAATTTTATGTTATTTTTTTTATTGCAACTGGACATTAGGTAAATGAAGCAGCGTTCACTAACCATGGCTACGATGGTTTTGTGTGGCACAATGTTAAGCCACCTTTATCTACCCCAAATAAAGTCGGTACTCATCGAGACTGGGTGGTCTCAGTGACATCCTTAGCCACTGGTACACTACTATGCCTTTACAAAGACTCGAACCAGCGGCTATCGGTACATCAGCAAATTTCACATGCTGCTCAACCACTGTGCCCTTACTGTTGCTTATATGAGTCTTATGTAACCCAAATTGCATTGTATATTTTCATTTATTAATTTTGAGATAGTTTGGGTGGCTGTGATTTGTTGTAATGAGATGAAGCTACAACACAAATTAATTTTTGCAGATGTGCAAGAAGTGCAACAAGGGGAGGTCATTCCGATGACAGGTAAACAATTCTTTAAAACACGTGAGCGACAACAGTTGCTAGTCTGCAACGGTTCATTGTTAAAAACTTGAGATACGGGACAATTTACAGTACAATTGTAAATGTTATTCCATTGGCTTAGTGTTGAAACATTGTCAGAAAGATGTGTTTATGATTATTACCTATAAGATATAGTAATCTAATACCATTGTCTATTATGTAGAATTAGCTATAAGCATTGTTTATCATATAGCTTTATTTATTAACATTGTCTTTCAGATGTAATTATCTATAGCATAGCTTAACATATGAAGTTTTTGATAAAAATTGTCTATGAGATAGTTAACTTAAACAACAATTTTGAAATCTATTTTAATAGATTTATTGAAAATTGTTTTTTCTTTTGTTATCGAGACCTACATAACCAATAACGTGTTACTCATATGTTAGAATGCATTAATACTCATCATCGGCATCCTTCTGTCTCGCGAGACGATTGTGCATCACCAGTTCGGTTGCATTTCCTAGTGTTGCTGCGCGGTTCTATCTATTAGAGATAGTCACCACAGCTTTTGCACACGAAATCTGTGCTTCCCAATGTTTTGTCCTTTCTCCAAGCTCTTCTGTCTGTAGTCGACTCCATCATTCACTCCTCGGCTACTATTACGCCCTCTTTGACAACTGTGCGCCATGTAGATCGGTCTTCTGTCTTACACTCCCAGTCACTTTTGCTTACTCTGGCGGCTTTCATGTCTCTGACAGACATCTTTAAAGCCAAGAAGTGAGCGACCTGTATTCCTTCTTCCCGATGCCAGTTCTCGAAATAGGAGAACATGCTTTGGGCATTGGAACGCATTAGGACATCACTATTTGGCACCTTATCTTACATTTTAATGCGAAGATGTGACCCAAACACCTCAGGTCGAAGCTATTAGCTTGTGCTTATGGGATGTATAAGTGGTCAGTGTCTCGCTCCCGTATAGCTGCCTTCTGATGACGCAGACTCGATAGACACACATATTTGTTTTCTCCGTTAGCTGGGTATTTTGTCAAACACATTTATTTTATTTAGCGATTGGGTCAAATGACTTGCCAATGTTACAGTTTGTATCGTCCTGGAGACATTGGACCTTAAGTAGGTAAAGCTGTCTACAACTTCAAAGTTTTCATTTTCAATATTGATGATAACAGACCATGTGTCTTAGATCATGATGTTTGTCTTTTTCAAGCTGATTTACAGACCAAATTACTTGCAGGCGTTGGAGAAGCTTGACACGAGTTGTTGTAAACCAGTTTCTGTGTGTGCTATCAATGCCATATCATTCGCAAATAAAAAAAACCAAAGTAAATAAAACGACCCGTAAAAACAAAGTTTTTGACTTTAAATCTCTTATATATGAGACAGAACTTAAAGTATTGATTATGTTCCAAAGCGACAAACATTTACAGCCTGAAACTGAGTGAAGTCACCCTGGTTAAAACACGAGATTTTGTCACCGATGTCTGGCGTGAAGTCAAGTGATCGGTAAAATGTAAACAATAGTGACCGCTACATATAGCTTATAGAGATAAACTAAAAATGCATTAATTTAATTACTGTACGTTTGATCTCTCTAACATTTTGAAACGATGCATTGTTAAGTGACACGAGTCTATGTGATAAATTTCAGCTCGATGGTTTCACGGGAAGTGTGTCATTTTTTACTTTTGTTTTTCCGCCCGCCCATGACAGACAGAGAGAGAGAGAGAGATATAGAGAGACAGAGACGGCGTTGAAGTTAATATAATGGATTTACAATTTTTAAAAATCCCGTAAAAACAAAGTTTTTTTACTATAAATACCTTATATATGAGACATAACTAAAAGCATTGATTATGTTCAAACGTGACAAACATTTACAGACGGACACCGAGTGATATCTCCTGTTTTAAAACCAGGGGAAGGGACGGGAGGGGGTGAAGACATCGACGTATGGCGTCAACGCGTGAAATCAAATTGCACGTGAAAGAAAAACAATAAAAAACCCTGAATTTGAATTACATATGTTATAAAGAGATAAACTAAAAATGCATGAAATTAATTACGTTACGTTCGATCGATCTGAAATTTTGATACAATGCATTGTTAGGTGACACAAGTCTACGTGCCAAATTTCAGCTCGATGGCGTCGCGGGAAGTTGTTCATTTGTCACTTTTGTTTTTCTGCCCGCCCGACGACGAACGACAGACAGAGAGACAGGGAGAGACGGCGGTGAAGTTAATATAAGGGATTTAATAAAAACAAACCCGTAAAAACAAAATTTTTGACTATAAATCCCTTATATATGAGACATAACATAAAGTATTGACTATGTTTAACACGACAAACATTTACTGATTGAATCTGTCTTTTGCTTTATAACCCGGGGGGTGGGGGGGTGGGAGAGGAGAAAGGCCTGGTCACCGATCGCTGGACTGAGCTCAGCGTGACGCATAAAATGTAAACAAAAGCACGCCGGTACATCGACGATGTGGCGTCAATCAACGTGCGAACTGAACTGTAACGTGAAAAAAAACCTGTGAAATTGAATTACATACGTTTTATAGAGATAAACTAAAAATGCATTAATTTAATTACGGTACCTTCGATCGATGTGAAATTTTGATACGATGCATTGTTAGGTGACACGGGTATGTGTGCCGAATTTCAGCTCGATGGCTTGACGGAAAGTGGGTCATTTTTTTACTTTTGTTTTACTTCCGCCCGACGGACGTCGAACGACAGAGACGGCGGTGAAGTTAATATAAGGGATTTAAAAACAAAGTTTTCGACTGTTAATCCTTTATATACGAGACATAACTAAAATAATGTTAATTATAATACGCATCGCACGTTAATTCAAAAATCCAAAATGTATTTATCTCTCAAATATATAAAGCATTTATAGTTATATAAAATACTACTACTAACTACTGTGTGCTTGCTAAAATTCAACTCGATTTGATCACGTGAATATATACGAGACATAACTAAAAGAATGTTCATTATAATATGCATTGCACGACAATCCAAAAATCGTAAGTTTTATTTATTTCTCAAATATATACAGAATTTATAGAATAAATGCTACTACTAACTGCAGTCTGCCTGTTAAAATTTTGCTCGATTTGATCACGGGAAAAGGGTTACAAAAACATGTTTAATACAGTGCGTACCGCGAGACAGACTAGCAATTACTTGCATTTGATTTAAAGGTCGGGAATTTATTTTTAAAAAGTATCGTCAATAAAATACGCACCGCACCGAGTGACAGGAAAGGATTAAAACTCTTGTTAAATCTAATTTGCACCTCGACACTCAAGCACACAGATTAACATGCTACATAAAGATACATAGGAATAATCTAAAATTGCATTAATTTAATTACAGTACATTAGATCGATCTGAAATTTTGACAGATCATTTTGATCGTCGACACGAGTCTGCCTTTAAAATTGCAGCTCGCTATCATATGGGAAAGTGGGCTAAAATCGATTTAAAGTTTTTTCGTCAAACAATCAAGCATCCAGACGCCACGAATTAAAATAAAGGATTTAAAAATAGTTTGTGAGTTAGGTTATCGTTTTGGATTTGGCTCGAAGGCGAGCAGTGTTAAAAAGACCTCCATCAGCTCTGTTGTAACCAGATTCCATTACTGCTATCCTTGAATGCGTATGAAAGTAGTACGGAGATTAATATTCCGAACAGCATATTCCCCTCTCTACGTCACTGAAGTAGCCAAGGGAACGGCTTGCGGCAATGCAGCCTGGTGACATTGGCGTCGCAGGGGTTCCCGGATGTATAGACCGTCTGTATGTGATCCATTTCCAGTTTTTATGTCAGGTTTTTCTCCCTTAGTCTTTTCCGGTAGTAAGTGTAGCTGCAAGGCAGCGTAGGTTTAAAGTCAACGTTACCTTCTCCTAGATTAACTACCAGCCAAGGTTAACGAGCCTCATCTACCCGAAGATACTGGTTTTTAGGCGACAGGGAACTGCCTTCGCCCCTTATCCTGTTAGTAGAAACATGGTCCGCCGGACTTAAATGATCAGCCACACGTGAAGGCCAGGAGTTGGGCTGTAGTTGACAGAGGCATTGTAAGAAGCAAGCCCTTTAGGTCATTTCTAGGGAAGTAGATGCTTATCTCCCATTTCCGCCCTGGCTTTGCCAACTTTGGACCAAATTCATACTAAGATTATCTTTATACTGTTCTAAATAATTTTAAGTGATACATTTTTAACATACATAAACATGTTTTAAAACGTATACATCATTTTTTATTACAGAAATTAGCTCGCAGGCCGAAGCTGGACCAAGTGAGGACCTTTCTCCAGGTAATTTGTTTTAAGTCATTGTTTTGATTTTTTTAAACTACACCATCAGGTCAAGACATACATTCTTATATATTTTATTTTTTTAGTCATTTAGTTTTCTTATCATTCCCCTTTGTTAAATACCTAACTTGAATACATCTCTTCTAGATTTAGTTTTTAAAGAGCTGCTTGTGTTAGGTATCTTTTGATATGAATACAGCTATTCTGAAAAATCTGCTAACAAATTGTTTAGTTATAAATGACAATGATGTCAATATTTGAATGTATATAAATAATATATGACTGTATATGTGTTTATATATATATATATATATATATATATATATATATATATATATATATATATACTAGGGGCAAGTACCCGGCTCCCGCCCGGGTTTAACAACAACAGCAACAAAACAAAAACAACAAAAACAACAACAAAACAACAAAAACAAAACAACAACAAAAACAACAAAAACAACAACAAAAACAACAACAAAACAAAAACAAAACAACAACAAATCAACAACTACAACAACAACAACAAAACAACAACAACAACAACAACAACAACAACAACAACAACAAAGCAACAACAACAAAACAACAAATACAACAGCAACAACAACAAAGCAACAACAACATGAAGGACATTGTCGTCGCAGGGCAAGGGATGTGGACAACAACAACAACAGCAAAAACATCACAAAAGCAGCAACAGCAACAACAACAGCAACAACAACAAAAACAACAACAGCAACAACAACAAAAACAAAACAACAACAAAAACATCAACAACAAAACAACAACAAAACAACAACTAGAACAACAACAGCAACAACAACAAAGCAACAACAACAAAACAACAACTACAACAACAAAAGCAACAACAACAAAGCAACAACAACAAAAATAATTATTTTATGGCGATAATCGCCTTCTTGTTAATCTCGACACCAAAATGTTTATTAATTTGCGTCATTATTTTCTGTCTTAATTTTCAATAATTTTTATTTTATATAGCTCATATAGGGAAAAACTACATTTTGGGCCCCCGGGCCCCAGTATCTTATATATATGGAATGAAACCTGTTTAATAACCTTTCCGGTATAATTTTGTGTACGTGTACCAAATTTCACGTTATTTGGTTGTCTGGATCTTGAGTTATTAGGGAACAGAAAGACAACAAATGCGGCTTATATATATAGAGATATATAGAGATACTAGGGTCAAGTACCCGGCTTTCCCGGGTTTAACAACAACAGCAACAACAACAAAAACAACAACAGCAACAAAACAACAAAAACAAACAACAAACAACAACTACAACAACAACAGTAACAACAACAAAGCAACAACAACAAAAAAACAACTACAACAACAACAGCAACATCAACAGCAACAACGACAAAAACAACAACAGAAACAGCAACAGCAACAAAAAAAAACAAAAAAAAACAACAAAATCAACAACAAAACAACAACAAAACAACTACAACAACAACAGCAACAACAACAAAGCAACAACTACAACAGCAACAACAACAGCAACAACAACAGCAAAAACAACAAAACAACAACAGCAACAACAACAAAAACAAAACAACAACAAAAACATCAACAACAAAACAACAAAAGAACATCAACTACAACAACAACAGCAACAACAACAAAGCAACAACAACAAAACAACAACTACAACAATAAAAGCAACAACAAAAGCAACAACAACAAAGCAACAACACAAAAAAAATATTTTATGGCGATAGTCGCCTTCTTGTTAATCTCGACACCAAAATGTTTATTATTTTGCGTCATTATTTTACGTCTTAATTTTCAATAATTTTTTATTTTATATAGCTCATATAAGGAAAAATTACATTTTGGGCCCCCGGCCCCCAGTATCTTATATATATGGAACTAAACCTGTTTAATAACCTTTCCGGTATAATTTTGTGTACGTGTACCAAATTTCACGTTATTTGGTTGTCTGGATCTTGAGTTATAAGGGAACAGACAGACGACGGACAGACAACAAATGCGTCTTATATATATAGAGATATATATACATATGACTAGCTTAAAAATTTAGATTTAAATTACCAATAAACAAAGAGAATCATAAAGTTCACATTACCAAGCTCGTAATTCTTCACAGCTCCTTTGTGATCTGATGATGCTATGAATACAAATGTTCCGTATGACGTAACATATGTGAATCATAGACATGCATATAGGCTGTAGGGAGATTCTAACCGATATTTTTTTCTCAAACGTCCAAAGACCGGCCCGCCGTTAAATTTTAATTGGCCATCGTACTCATCTTAAAAATAATTAACGGACGTAACATTGCTGTAATGACATTATATTTATAAGCAAAGTCAAACTTTTGCCCTGTTTTGAGTACTTCAAATTATGGAAATTTCGATGGCGTTTTATTGTTTACCAATTATTTAACCTTTAGTGACTAATTGCCAAAACAAGATCAACAGATTGTGTTGCTTCCATTGGTTATGCTGTTTATACCATTAAAATACCGTGGAAAAAAATGGAAACAAATATCTGTAAATATTAATTTGCTCGAGGTTTCAGTAAACGTACCCAAAAGCATTGATAAATTGAAAGAGGACCTCACGAACGCTTCTCGCCACTCGATATATGCTTGTCAATGGCAAAAGTGCGCGGCGGGAAGATATTGTCCACTAGGGCTTTAGCACGACGATGCACTGAGAACTATCGTAGCCTATGAAAACAATACATTTAAGTTTTATTATTTAACTAATAAAACAATAAAACGTTTTGGCTAATGCCTTCGTCAGTAGAAAGAACATATAGTACTTACATAAGTATTAAATTTATATTTAAATATTAAGAAATGCAATTAGTAATACTATATCACGAAAAATAATTACTTTAAGATAAAAGGAAAGGAAAAAAAAACACAACAAACAATGAATAAGGATATAAGAAAAAGGAGGAAGTATCAATATTAACAGTGAAAACCACAAACCTGTCTCTAAACACTTCAACAGTGCTGACCACAGCGTATTTTTAGATATTGCAGTTACTAGTGTTTTATATGCGATCAATATTCCTGATAGGACCTGAAAGAGAAAAAGATTTATAAAACAATTTGGTACGTTGCCTCCACGGGGATAGAACCAAATTCACAGGTTAATGTAACTGTAGAACATTTTTTCCATTATGTTTTTTTAAAAATTGTTTTTGTGGTACGATGGCCAGGGCGCATTGCCGCGATGTGCAGCAGTCGAGCCAAATGAATACATGGTGGGAACTGTCTTGTAGCTTCCAGTCACTCATAAAGCAAATGCGGACTGGAAACTGTCTGACAAAGAACTACTTGGACATGTTGAACCCAAATTGATATCCCAGCTGTCACCCCTTATGTGGCATGACCGAGGAGACAGTGGCACATCTGCTGTCTGATTGTTCTGCAGCGATTGGGGATTCGGACAGGTCAGGCAGCCGTAGAACGGGAAACGAATACGTGTTTGGCGATGCCCTTATGTTGAGGCTTGCCGCAGGCATTGCAAGCTGGGCCATTAATTTCGAATACTCGGCCTTCAAAAGAGAATATGTCACATACCGATCTAAAAATCCAAATAACAAAAACACACATACACAAATTACTTCATTTATCATAACTCTTCCGATAGATCTTAAAATAAGAACATTTTATTAAAAGTTAATTGATAGAGAGAGAGGAGAAAGTTTTCAATGGGCATAAGCAGTCAAGTTAATTCTAAAGAAGGCAGATCGTATCACACTCAATAACTTCATAAATAGCCACATAGTGCCCCATTTAATGGATAATTTGTATATTCTTTCATCAAAATTATGTTTCAGAATATATTTCGTGATAAATATTTATATTTTTAAACATCAAATAAAAATCAATGAGCTTTTTGTTAAATTCCTGTATTTTAATGGTCGTAATGATATAAAAAACTTCATAAAATAAATAAATAAATGATAATTTCATAGCTCAAAATAACTGCCTATTAAATTTTGCCATTTAGGAACCAAAAACCATAAATGGACCGAGAAAATCCGTATTTTATTGCTAGAAATAAGTTAGGACTATTATTAGAACTAATGTTTGTATATTATGGTTAGAAAAGTAGTTGAACTATTATAATTAGAAATAAGGTGCATCACAGTACACCTATTATTTAGGGGAAAATGGTTTGGCCATTTTTACGAACCTCTTACATTGCCAAACACATGAGGTTCATATAGCTAAAACGACGTCTGTGCAACAATATAAAATCTTGTCTTCACACTCCCTCTACAGAAAAACAACATCATATTGCGAAGAGCACCACAATTTAGGTACAATCTACAATGATATCAAAAATAGGGCAATGAAAAATGTTCTTGTTGCCGTTCATTATTCTGTTCATTTCACGCGCAAACATCAGGACCGCACATTCTTATGCGCACCGTGTCGCAGTGTGTACTCCGAGAAATAAACCAGTCCTCAAGAATATCTTCCACATCAGATCTGGAATTGTTTGCTTTATTTTATTTTATGTATTTTTAAAATGTTCTTTCTGATATATTATATGACATATATGGAGAATATAATAATTTTTTCGACTTATAATTACTTACATTTGTTTTGTTTTAAATGAAATTTGGAAAATATATGTTTTTCTCTTGCAGAGCAACTGATGCATCTGGATAATTATCTTTACAAGAATGGCCCTTTGTCCCCAGATAAAATTAAGGAATTGGGTTTTCAATACAATGTACAGGAAATGGCCATAAGAGCCTGGATTCTAAATACCAGAGGTGATCTGAAATTCTGATCACAGAAAGAGACAGGCTCTTCCATGGCACCTTTCCAAGAACCTTTCAAATTTTGTCATGGGGGCAAACAGGGATGTGTACTGGCACCAAAACTCTTCTTGTCGGTGCTGCTTCGATATGTTTTCGAAAACTGCTCTGAGAGTGTGAGCATCAAACCAACTGGTCAATAAATTCTCGGAGGCCTGTAAGGAATTCTGTTAAACAATAAGCCTAAAAAAGGAAAAACATTATGAGAAAAGGCAAAGCCTGCCTCCCACCAATCTCCATTAAGGGAAACACCTAGAATGTTGTCGAGGATTACACCTACCTCATCAGTAACATCACAAGTACATTCTCTCTGGAAAAAGAAATTGTGTCTAGAATTGGTAAGACAATATTTATTGTTAATAACAAGGCTTAATTCAATTGTGTTGAACAATGCGAGGCTAAGTGATAGGACGAAAATCAGTGTACAAGGCCTACGTGCTAAGCACAATACTTTATGATAGTGAGTGTTTGATGACATAAGCCAATAAAATAATGTAGCAGAACAGTTTCCATTCGCGACTTTTGCATAGAATCGTACACATCATATTGTAGGATAAAAGAAAACTCGTGAAGGTGTTGAGTATGTACTCTATCCGGAGTGAGAGAAGGCTGAGGTGGTTTGGCCATGTCCAAAATTTGTGCTCGGAGAGTAAGTCAAGAGCCCTGTAGTATGGAGAGCTGGGAACGTTTTACTTTTTTAATGCATTTGAATATCATCTTTTAAAATTTGATTTAAATAATAATTGCAGATTTTGACATGATCGTCTTTGTTTATGCTTATGGCTGAGCTAAGGAGAGGCTCAAAAAGCTATAGAGGTATCGTCACCACTATCTGCAATAATGACGTTTTTTACAGTTCTGAAATCTGTTTGATGTAAAATATTGTTAGATAAAAAATTCTTTTAAAGATTGAAAAATTGCTTTTATTCTTTCTCTTCCGTTTCTTTTTTTTATGTTGAGATATGTTGTCCCCTTATCCTGAGGCAGTTTTAATTATTTATTTTTACATTAAGAAGGGATGGGGAGATTTGAGATGTATTTCTTTGATAAATGAAAAGTGCTCCTCCATTTACAAAATAATCAAAATGAACAATTTTTATATACTTTTCTTTTTTTGGGGGACAGTGGTCTAGTGGAATGCATGCTCGGCTGGCGTACCGATGGTCAAGGGCTCGAATCATTATTAAGGCATGGATTTGTTCCCTGGGCCATGGTTGTCACTGAGTCCACCCAGCCTTAAACGTGTACCTAAAACTATTTAGGGAAATAAAGGCGGCTGGTTAATGCGTCGAATCGTCATAGCCGTGGTCTATGAACGCTGCGTCACTTGCCAACAGACTTGCAAGGTCTGTGGACGCAATAATCTTCTGTATAGATTGAGCGTCTATTTAGATATAACATTATTTTTCAAAAGTAATTTAAACAATATAATAGCCAAAGTCATTGCTCCGGAACGTTGAGGAACATAGTGCAACAGTCCGTAGCAGTTAAAAAATTTTTTTTTCAAAATATAGATGTAAAATCATAATCATTTTGGTTTAGAGATTAGTAGAGCGTATGATATTTCTCGCCGTAAAAAATATTTAATGTCGTCTTTGTTTGAGCTTATATTTTAATTTTGGAAAAAGGAACGATGTAAAAATGGGATTTGAGGATTTATAATTATAAAATACTTTGTTTACATTTCAGGAAGTTTAAAGTTTAGTATTTATCAAACAAGGGAACAATTACTCCGGCTTTTGAAAAAATTAGGCGCCTTAGGTGCCCTACAACTAGGCCTGTCAACGGGTACCCGGGACCCGGGTACCCGTTGCCGTGTGATTACCCGGGTAGTAAAATTCCGCTCTGGTACCCGTGAAAATGCGGCTTCAATGTCTATGTTCTACATTAAAGGAGGCCAAACTTCGGCTCCCATGCGGATTTTTTGTGTTTACATTGTCACTCGCGAAACAATTTATCAAATGAAATTTTTATTTTAAATGTGCTGCGAAGTACATCTATGGAAAAATATCAGAATCTGTCAACGGGAAGCATCTGTCAATGGGAAATAAAATACGGTCCCAACAAATACAATGTATTTTGATAAATCTTTTTTCGCTCAACGTGAAACAGAAATCGCACAACACAAAAAGGTTTTGGTTCTTTAAAAAAAAATCATATAAAGAAAACAAAAGTCCTCTGCCAAAAATAAGGATGGACAGCTTAGAGATGAAAGACGCTGTGTTTGTTAAAAAAAAACCCACCCTTAATTTGACACTAACTTTGCTTTAAAATACGCCGATTGCTACTAGCTAATGTTGCTTATCTAACCCCTTCTCCTCCCATCACTCCTTGAATTCGCTTGTACGTCTTGTGTTCATTAACACATGGTGACCTAGAAAAACTGATTTTAATAAAGGGGACCAGGTTATCAGTATTTACATTTAATAAATTAAATAGTAACTAACGTGTAGGATGGGCAGACGTTGGCGTGAGGATTGAATGCATAGAGATGAAA
Organism: Ampullaceana balthica; assembly: GCA_944989445.1. NCBI lineage: Eukaryota > Metazoa > Mollusca > Gastropoda > Lymnaeidae > Ampullaceana > Ampullaceana balthica. The sequence goes on along the minus strand of CALYLW010000033.1, from coordinate 3,450,809 downwards.
GAGGCCGTGTTTGTTTGTTTGTTTTTTTGTTCATAAAAACACCCTTGCTGTGCCTTGCTTTGGCACTAACTTTGCTTTGAAATAGCCGACAGTGGGTCACCCATTGATACTATCTGAGGTCGTTATTTACCCCCATCCCCTCTTCTCTCTTCACTCCTATAACCCAGTGCGTCTCAAACGTTTTAGTATAGCGGACCGGCAGGAATTGAATTTTTTCCATGGTACCAGGAACCGGTGCACTATTTTTCCTGTACTTACATGGTAGCGAAATGTATTATATTTTCTTTTATTTCTTTCATTTATTAGCTAATTGTCAAAAATGACTAATTCTATTGTGTTAGTATTATTGGTAGCAATTGGAGGATTATAATTATATTTCGATCTCCTTTCTTGATAACTTCCGTGGACCACCATTTTGAGAAGCACTGCTATAACCCCCCCCCCTTGCATTCGCATGTGTTTCTTGTGTTCATTAACACGTGTTTGCCTAGCCCTAAAATTGATATACACCCAAAGTTGTCAGTTTTTAAAGTTAATAAGATGGGTAAGATGTCGGCCGTGTGGAATCATGCCCAGCAAAATGCAACCATTGTAATGAAATTGTGTCTGCGAAGGGTGGCAACCCAGGGCGATAAAACGCCATTGAACGCTATTCATTAAATTGATATTGATAAACAAACCACCGACCTACCCAATATCAGAAATATTTTGGTGTTAACATTAATAACAAAAGAAGTACCACTGACCAAAGCACGATCACTTGAGATTCACCGCAGTATTGCATCCGTCATCGGCCTTAGCATTGACTACCGACGCCAAGTGGATATTAACTTTCAAGGTATGAGCAGTATGACACTGAACGTTACGTCATTGCTGTTGTCATTTTGTTTGCATGTTCAGTTTACTGTAGTTTTAGTTTATGAGTATGACGAAAGCATTTACAGCAGGAATCTAATAACATTTTTAGTGCATTATAGTTAATTCCAGTGCATTAGTAATAGTGTTACTGGAAGCAAGCCGTTAGCTACTACTACTGTGTGAAATGAGGTGCATGGATGGTGGCTAGGTTGCACGGTATAGTGGTCACGACGGGGAAAATTATGCGACGCTTAGAACAGGTAACCCGGGTACCCGTTCGAAATTTTCACGGGTACCCGAGCAGCTTTTTTCAACAAATTGACAGCCCTACCTACAACCCCTAGTTTTTCATAAATTCACGAACTATTTTCAATTACATACACTAAGCATTTTACGAATTTAAACCTTCATATAACATATTATATGGAATACGTAATAAGAATTCTTTATTTTTTATACTTACCATACTGTTTAGAGAGCTTTTCGCTTATGGCCGAGATTTTTTCAAATAAAATTATAAACGCTTTTAATGGATCAAGACATTGCTTAATGTTTTCGCTTGATCAATGTCAGATACTTTTGCATAATTTTTAAATTTGAAAACGTTGTAATAGTAATTTTAATGTAAATTTTATATGTCTTACTCTATTTCTTTTTTACCTGTTCCTTTCCTTAATACCTCAAATTTTTATTTCAAAATTATCGTTAGATATTATTTCTTTAATAGTTTCATGTATTTAAGTGTAAATAGCGTAAACAGTAGATACTGTCTTATCTTATCTAATCTGTTTACAGACGCTCCTTCTATACAGAAGATTATTGCGTCCTACGCTTATCTATGGTTTGTGTTTAGTCCTGCATTTTTATTAGAGATTTAAATGCTGATAAAGTGTTGGTTTTCCTGGATTCTTCAGGCAACCCATTCCACGCCCGAATTCCGGACGGGAAGAAGGAAAACTTGTATGTGTTTGTTCTTGCATACGGAATAAGAAAGGTGTTTTTATCCTTATGTCTGTCTGAGGGTTTTATTAAGTTATCTTTGTGTTGTATTTCTAAATTAGAATTAATTGCTTTATGTATGATTACTTCTTTGCTCTTGGTTCTTCTATCCTCTAGTGTTTCAAGGTTTAATGATTTAACTAATGGTGTTATTCTGTCTAATGGAAACATTACGACCATTAAAAAAAAAGGTTACGGGGACTAAAAAAAGTATAAAAAAAATAATACCAAAATAAAATTTAAAAAAAAATTCGTAGTAATTTTCAATGTCGATACTGTTTTGAAGTTTATGGTCACAGCTATTATTTGAAAAGCGAATATTTTTTTTATTAATAGCTTCTTACCCCGACTCTACCAACACAACCATTTGCTTTTATGTGTCGCTAAGTCGCTTTATTCGTGTAAAATAAATGGAGATGAAAAATGTTGATGAGAAATCTAGCGACTTATAAATGTTTTTAGATGTATGTTAATAATTTTTAACTACTCAAGATGTTGGAATGTTAAAGGGCGTAATTCTTATAAAACACGGCATATAGTTGCTAATTTTGTTTCTTGTATGTTATTTTTCAATTTTTTGATCATTGTGGCCACTATATCAAAAATGTTGAATGTGTTTGGATTGTAATTGTTAAGAAAAAATGTTTCGGCAGTGTTTCTCATCAAGTTTATCACGAGATATCGTTTGGAGAGAAGACGCAAAGCCACACAAATTAGTCAACTCTGCTTATTGGCCTTCGTTGTTTACGATTTAAGAGTTTGTTAATTTGGTTTTGAGGAGGAAATTTGATGTTTTTTTGAAAATTTAGAGTGTTTATATTTATTTTACAATCTATCAAACAAATGATAACCAAGTGAAACGATTGATAATCACTAGAACAAAAAATATTATCCTTTGATTAAAATTTTTTTGTTTTATATTAACATTACTTGAAAGTTACACCAGGACAGTATGCACCAATGAAATAATTTGAGAGTCGTCAAGAATAATATTGTTAATGGGATGGTTAAGACAGTGAAATAAAATCCTAATTTTCTACTATTTTTAGCCAACTGTATCATAACCTTTGATGGCACTTTGATTTGACTTTTTTTGGACTTTGAAGGCACTTTGATGGGTTTTGTGGTTCTTTGGTGTGACGTTGATTTGACTTTGATGGGCCTCTGGTGTGCCTTAGATAAGACTTTGAATGGGCTTTGATATAACTTAATTGACCTTTAATAGGCCTTTTCGAATAGGTTTTAAAGCTTCTACTTGAATACATATAAAGGCCACAAGAGAAGAAACAGCTATTTGATATTTTTGAATTTTTTTTAGTTATCCCTTGAATTTGATGTTGTTGTTGTTGAGCCTTCTCGTCCATGAGGGGCATCAACCGATCATCGTCGGCATCTGCGATTCCTTCAAGGGCAAAGGCCACCTACGACAGACCTCCAGGCCTCTTTATCCTCGGCCAGCTTCTCCAGGATCTTCCATTCATGGCCAATTCTCTTGAAGTCTGCCTCCAATTATCGGCGCCAAGTGTTTCTTAGACGGCCTCTTTTCCGCTTACCCTGTGGGTTCCATTTCAGGGCTTTCTTTGTTGTGTTAGAAGCAGGTTTTCTTAGTGTATGAACAATCCACCTCCACCGTTTCTGGAAAATCTCTTCCTAAATGGGCTTCTGTTTTGTCCGCTGCCACAGTTCACGGTTGCTGATTTTGTCTGGCCAGTGAATTCTGAGAATCCTTCTTAGACAATTGTTTAGGAATGACTGGATTCTGATCAGATTTACAGTCGTTGTTCTCCAAGAGCCGAGACATGGAGAACAACGGCCTGAATCTGATAGAGGATCAAAAATAGAATTGGCTGAATGAGGTTTTTTGAAAAAATTATGTATTAGACTCTATTAAAATTCAAATCTATTTAGTTAATTTATAAGAAATCTGTATAATTTCGAATTTTAAAACTTGAATATCTCAATACTATAAAAATGTGACATGGTTGTTTTTTCCCTTGAGCTCTTCATATGTTTGCGCTACTTGAGTTAATGAATTCAATTTATCTTTATTTGTGTCTATATGTAACAAAATTTTAATGAACGAAATAGTCAAGAATAACTGCTTCTGTTTTTAACAACATTAATTAATTCTTTTTTATTTGATTTGTTACCATTTTCTTAAAAATGAGACTATTTGAACAAAAAGTTGTGTTAATTTCTTTAATGAAGTTAGTATATATATAACTTGTTCCACTATAACGTTTTTATTTAAATTCTCACAGCTCTAAACGATTGGATTAAATATTTGAAATTGTATCTTTTGATTTGTTTGTGTAGATATATAATTGAAATTGAAAACATAAGTTGTGAATGGATATTTAAACTAGGGGGTGGCCGGATTTGTTTTTCTACCATTTGCCGGATCCGAATTATGGATCCGGATATCTCAACATTTAAGAATAAGAGCTTTGGGGTTGTACTTTAGTACTTTCTATTTAGTATTTAAAACTATTTTTAAAAAAATATTTGTTATCCAGCATATGGAGAGTACTCTCTATCCTTAATGACAGCCTGTGACACTGTCAAAGTCAACGTTGAACGTTTTACAATGAATTGAATGAACGAATTGGAACACGAAGTTCAACCCACTGTGTGTCGTGTACCAAGCGAACAATGTTGTACTTCGTATACCAAGCGAACAGTGTTGTACTTCGTATACCAAGCGAACAGTGTTGTACTTCGTATACTAAGCGAACAGTGTTGTACTTCGTATACCAAGCGAACAGTGGTGTACTTCGTGTACCAAGCGAACAGTGTTGTACTAAGAGTGTAGTGTGTTGTACAAGAAGTCGTGATCTATAGCTATAAATAAAATTGTTCTTTTATTCAGACGATTTAAGTTTAATATGCTATTAGTATTAGTTAACTTATTTTGCTATCTGATGTAGTACAGTTATATCAATACTTGTAACTTTTTAACTTATTTTTTTCTCGTATTGAAATTGATTGTTTTACTATATTTTGCAAGGATTTGAATGATTTAATGATCAACATTTGGTAATTTTACATTTGGCGGTGGCTAAACGTTACTTTGATGAAGAAAATTCTTGTTAAATGTACTGTTTTCTGATTAATTTCTGAAATACTTTTTATAGAATTTAGTTTATGAATTCATTAATATTAACTTAATTTGATTACAAAATAATTCTTAACTACATTGATATCTAGATCCTATCCGGATCTGCCATAAGTATAATTTGGCAAATCCGGATAGTGGTGGAAATCCCTATATCTGGCCCAGACATCCGGCAGGAACGATATCTGTCAAAATCAAATTTAAACAAACATTTAAAGGTAAAGGGAAAAAAGGAGTCTCACAAAGGAAACAAGCCAGTACATTAAAAAAATAATATTTTTTTAGTCTACGAGTTATAAATATTATGTTCAGTTGCATGTAGTTTGAATTGTGTAAATACTTATATTTTTCGTTACAATTATTGTCATGTTCATTCACATTGTGCCTTTTTGAAACAACAATTAACACACAAGATTGATAGCTAGCATACCAGATGGTCATCATTCAAAATAACAGTTGACAGCATTTTATTAAATTTTAAATGTACGGGAGCACTTCGCAAAAGTTAACTGGATGATTTACTTTTAAGTTTTACAAATGACAGTCTTTAACAAATATGTCACAAAATGTCAATTCATAATGAATGTGTCAAGTTTAAAGAAATGGCATTATTTTTAAAAAATGATAGCAGTTAAATAACAATTAAATTTTGTTTGACACGCTATTCAATCAAATTTACAAGAGTTTGTGTTTTCCATACATGTAGAAACGTTGGTTTTAATTTAAAAAAAACTTTTGTTAAATTTATAAATTGACAAGAAATCAATCTTAGGGGATTCAATGTAAACTTTCATAACATTGTTCTTGATACAAAAGTATTTGATACATAGAAAAATGAGAATAAATTTACTCTTTGTTCGCTGTAGGGAATATCATATAAAATACAGCAATATTATTACAAGTAAAATGATCTTTGAAAAAATGTTAAGGTCACTTGCGGTATGGATTATTACTCAATATTTTAAAATGTATAACATCTGTTTTACATGGGCGGCGTAAAATTAATGCTTGAATTAAAATTTAATAATTCCACAAAAAAAATATTTAAAAAAAAATTATTGTTAATAAAATGATAAATATATTACAATTATAGCATTTTTGGAGAATTTTGTGAAATTAAAAATAGCGCATATTTCGCGACACAACATAATTTTTGTTTTAAATTTTTTAAATGACTTGCTTTTCTTGACTTTTCCCCTTCTTTTTAAATCCTTTATATTAACTCGTGGTGTCTGCGGCCGACCGACCGACCGACCTTGCTTGATTGCTTGCTTGTCGCCAAAACTTTTGATCGATTTTTAACCCACTTGCTCGCAAGATAGCGAGCTGAAATTTTGCAGGCAGTTTCGTACCGATGATAAAAACAATGTATCAAAATTTCAGATCGATCGCATGTACCGTAATTAAATTATTGATTTTTTAGATTATTTTATTTATTCCTATGTATCATGCTATTTTTTGAGATAGAGCGTCGCGGTGCGTATTATATTGAACAACCTTTCTGTCGCGCAATAAGGTGCGTATTTTATTGACAGCTCTTTTTATAAACATATTCCTGATCGGTGCGCATTATATTAAACATGTTTTACGACACAACTGCAATTTTGTATTTCTGGATGGTCTGGCGCTGCGTATTATAATGAACATTCTTTTATTTACTTCTCGTACATAAAGGATTTATAGTCAAAAACTTGGTTTTTTACGGGTTTTTCTTATTTCATTTCATGCCGTGATTCACTTTTATCTTTTATAGCAGCCTTACGTATATTTCTAAAAATAATAACATACTAATAAAGTTACAAAATTAAAACTGGGGCACAATTTAATAACACTAATTTTTTAAATTTAAATAAAAATGTTAATTATCTTTTTATTTTATTATATATATGTGATCGATAATTCAAAACTTTTTTCAGACATAAAATCACATATATTTAAAAATAATCCCTTAAGGTAAATTTGGAATATACAAATAAATAAACAAATTCAAATTTACTAATGTTTGTAAAAACTAATAACACTTAAATAATTGATAATTCTATTGAGTTGAATCTTATAGACACCCACCATATTTCATTGTCCTTAACTACACTTTTTAACGACTTTTCTCTCTTAATATACCTGTAAGTTAAAGCAAACACTCAATTTGACCCTCAACTATCATCATTCGAGTATTATGTATTTATAAAAACTAAATATAATTACCCTTCACTCATGTCCATAGATTCTATTTTCTTCAATTGTGTTGCTAATAAAATGTTTTCAAATTGTGTTCGATTGAAAGAAATACTTATAATAGAGAGAGAGAGAGAGAGAGAGAGCGAGAGAGAGAGAGAGAGAGAGAGAGAGAGAGAGAGAGAGAGAGAGAGAGAGAGAGAGAGAGAGAGAGAGAGAGAGAGAGAGAAAGAGAACAAATGAACTTGACATTTGATAAAATGTAATAAAGGGGCCGTGACAATACCGAAGCGTTAAAAATGTGACTTATTCATCGGTGTTTAAAGACCATCTGAACTGCTTTTGATGTAATCATGTTACATTTTCTGATCGCACAAACATCAAGATTTCGATTTGATTTAAATTATTAGAAGCCACAAGTAGTCACATATCATTTTGAACAACAGATTTAACATGTTAATTTTTTAATAATTCAAAAATAATTTTATTTGTCTTTCAAAAACAATTTTAAATCAAAGAGAAACAAATGAAATAAATCTTGCTCTTTCAAACTTAAGAATTGCTTCATCAAAGAATAATCTTTTTCGTAGCAATGAGGGTGTATTCGGATTTTGCTAAAAATATCGTTCTTGGATTCAATTCGTCAAAACCTAATCTCATCTTCACAATGTGGGCATGTTCGGATACAACTCAGAATTGACATCGTTGGTATCGGTTGTTGTTGAAACATATGATTCTAAATGATTAAAATGTAAGAGATCAATTTAGTGTTTTATATTCACAATTTAGAATAATATCTCGTTAAAGTACAAAACGTTAGATTGTCATGATTTATTTTTACCAGAATCTTAAAAATTGGCTTTATGTTTTAATAATTTTAATTTTAATTATGAAAATAAAATGTTTAATAACTAATAAAATGCTTTTATTTCTTATAATAATTTTTTTTCAGTTTAAAATACTACAATTCATTTGAATTAAAATTCAATGCCCATTATATTCCTTGAAACAGTTTAAAAATTCAATATTTTATGAAAAAGTTGGCAGTTTTAAGTTATAATTTTTTTAAAAAAAAATAAAACACAATGTTGGCAGTAAACAATTTCAGATCAGCAGAATTGTATATATTAAAGTTATTTAAAAGGAAATTTAACTTGAATGTTACTCTTAAAGCAGAAAATTGTTCAAGTTTTTAATTGAAAAAAAAATAATTCATCTTCTTAGAAAAAAAAATGTATTACCATTTGCCGCACTCTCTGATGCTGTAAAAAAAAAGAATTTTAGCATCAACGTATTTTTAGGTTTTCAGACAACCAAATGAGATTTTAAAGAAATTTCAAAAGAAATTATTGATGTCTATTTTAATTTAATAGAAAATATAAAAGTCATAGAAAGAATTCTATATTTTCATTTTATCTTTGCTGGGACTTAAGAAAAGTATTTGCTGTCTACGGATATTTTATATAAAGCGTTAATAATTCACTGCCAATTTAGGAATGTTCAAATTTGTATTTGAGAAAGGCTTGTAAAACGTATTTAAAAATGATATATTACCTCCATAAAAAACGTACCTAAATTCATTATTTGATTTGAACTTTTACCTTTGGCCAATTCTGAGGAATGTAAAAGTAAACTCCATTGAATCAAGTACGTGTGTAATGCCGTAAATAAAAATCAGTTTTTTTATTGGTCATTTTAGCTTCTTTCTTACAGTTGTTTAAAATATTGAAATACTGACGAGTGGCATGTTTGTTAGCTTATTTTGTTATTAGGATCTTAAAAATCACTTTAATTATGTACTAAAAAAATATTTTTTTTTAAAAATCCGTTTTATTGTATTGTGAGAAAAAACATAACTCTAATTAACTTAAAGGGGAGGATTTTAAATCAGTTTCAGGAGAGAAAAAAGTGTAAGTGTGTACGTATGAAAAACTAAAGCTGATTAAGAGAGTTAAAAATATAAACGTATTGCAAAGCAGATAATTTTTATCTTACTGTACCATAAACATAATTATTTTTAATTTCATTAAAATCAACGTATCTAAACTGTTGAATCCAAAAGGAAAACCATAAGAGTAATGTAATAAAAAACGAAGGCAAGTCGTAATAGTACTGTCATTAAAATACAATATATACACAAACAAATTGTGTGATGAAAACAATAAATTTGAGCTTATTTTTAAATTAAACTAATACGAAAGTATACTTTTCGGCTAATGCATTCATCAGTACAATTTACATAAAGAACGTACTTGCATAAGTAATAAAATTAATTTTAAATTCTTGCGACATACTATATCATTAAATAGTAATGTAAAATAAAAAGAAAGAAAAAACAACACAAACAATGGCACAGGATAAAAGAAAAAAGTAGTGAGATTGAGTTTTTAATCTATGTTTAAATTTAATACGTGTTGCTAAATAAAACAAGCATAACTATATTTATATTTACCATTCTTCGGATAGTAAGATTGCTTATTGCTGGCTAAAGATACATAAAAGCAATACTTTTCGACAAACCTTAAATTAAGGCATATGATTACTCAAAATACAAGATGCAAAAACAAATATTGTTATCAACAAAAAACAATTCTTTATGGACAAATATCGAAGTAAAAGTTACGGCTACTGCCTTCATCAGAACAAATAAATAAAAGCATTTAAATTAAATCATCATTATATTTACATGAAAATAATAGTTCAGTAGAGATTTAGAACAGGAATGAAAAGAAGAGCAATGTTCACTAGTATTTAGTAAAAGTATGGGGTGGAATTTAGAAGCAGAGGAAGGACTTAGCAAAATTAAACGTTAAATATCCCAAACGGAACAAATAATCTAGTTCCTTAAAATTGTGAATTTTGACTCAATGTATGGAGGAAATGCACAAGATCAGTCTTATTCTGTAATACTTCCGATAAACTGTGTATAACAGTCAAAATACATTAATAGAGTGTCTCGTTTTTAGGTAATAACTCTTAAATTCCATTAGATACTTACAGTAGTAAACAACAGCAAGGAAAGCTACAACGCCTGCTACTATTATTGTCATGAAGACTAATTTGTTGGATGATCCTGAAATAATAACTAGTTTATTTACTAATTTAATTAAAACCTATCTGGAATGCGAAAACAAAACCAATGAAATTCTGTTCAATGCAATTTTATTATTGTCATGAAGACTAGTTTGTTAAATAATCTTGGAAAGGAAACTAGTTTATTTACTACTTAAATTAAGAGACATATCTAAAATTTTAAATAAAAAAAACATTGAAATTTCGTTAAAAAATGATATTTTTTAATGTAAAAAAAAATAGCCCAACATTAAATAACAATTAAAAACAGAAAAGGAAGAGAAATTAGAAGAGAACTATGGAATAAATTAACGTAGATATTATTTAATTACTGATTTTTTTATTACATATTAATAAGATTAACTTTTAAACGTGTGATGAACTATAGTTAAGTCTAAAACCTTTGATATTATTTTTATACCTTAACACGCAATCTTTATAAATAAGCATTTAGAAACTAAACATATGTACTTATTAAATTAAGTATCAAAACGAAGACCAGCGTTCATTCATAATAGTTGTGGCTTTGTAAGTATAGATCTCGAGACAATTGACGTAAATGGCTGTGACTTTGCAATTGGTTAAACTTATATAACTGGCAGTATACACGTAGTCGATTGTATATCGCTAGGACATTTTGCCTTTTATGTGCTGATGTTTAGGATAGGTCAAAGGGGAAATCTTTTCGTTTATGGACCGATAATTTCAAAAGCTCGATGCTTTTTTAGTAAAGAGATAAAACTTTTACGTAAAACATACATAATGGATAAAATATGCGTGACTCACATTAGATCTTTAAAACAATTTCACCTTAAATGGTGTAAAGTGAAAACATGACGGTTTCACTCTAGAAAAATATATTTCCATTCGTTCCTCTAAAAATTGCAATCACATTCTTTTCTCGTTTAGTTAAAAATATATTTTTAAAGACTACACTGTACCTTTACCTTCTCCACAGTCCAAGCAAACTGGCGTTGTCCCTTGAAATAAATTGAAAGAAAAATAGATGCAATTGATGAAATCAAATAATCAATACAAATTTAATTTTATTTAAATTAATGTAGTTTTTTTTCCAAACAATTCGTTTTTGTATATTGTTTTCTATTATTTTGTAAACTTGAAATCTCCTATACAAAACGTTTGTCAAATTTAGCGCCAATTCAGATTTTTGCCGGAAAGAAACATAAGTAATACATTTTATAAGCAATTGCAGTTTTCTCTTATAGCTCCACAAACTTGTGCGACTGTGTTCTTCCTCTGACTAAATTGCCTCATCAATCTAATATATCTTTATGAGTAGTTCATTTAATTACCATTCTAAATTCGATTAGTTCTTCTCTCAGAAAAGTATTCACATCTCTCTCAACCTTATTTATCGTATCTATTCACACATAGTTTCTAATCCATTACATACTATATTCACAATTTGTGCACTCCGTTGTTCCTGCAGCTAATGTGGGTACTCCTAAGAAGTGAGTAGAACAAAATGTAATAGTTTAAAGTATATATTGTATGTTTAAACATTTTCTAAACTTAAGATAAGATGTTAAGTTGTGTAGGTATGCTAAGAACTTATCTAAATTAAACAACCCCGTAAAAACAAAGTTTTTGACTATAAATCCTTTATATATAAGACATAACTGTTGATCCTACATGTGGAAGAAAATCAGAAGCCCCGAGCCTAGTGCTCTTCATGGGTCTTCCTGGAAGACCCTCCCAGCTATCTGGCCCCCTCCCCCAGAAAAGGACGGGACAGCTGGGAAACCCCCCCCCCGGAGCGGTCGCTTCTGAAGCGGCCACCTGGGCATCTAAGACAGAAAGTCGAGGATGCCTCCCACTAAGTTGACCTCACAAGGAGGGGTGGAATTGCCTTACTACGACCCGCTACCACTTCGGCGCCACCCCGGCAAAGCATACGAGTCTCAATGGTTAGGATCGCCGCAATGGGGGGGATCATCAATGACCTACCTAAGATGCAACCCCCACTGGAAGGTTTCCTCAGAGCTGGCGTCCGCTGCGTTCTTCGCGGTACCTTTTGCTAATCCGTGCTGGCGCTCCTGGCCCTAAACCGGCACCGCTCAATGGCGTTGCTAGTAAAATTGAGGGGGACGAAACGGTCGCTTCGGATTTACCCGACCCTCAAAGGGGACTGTCGAAAGGGGGAGGCCTCTACGCTGTCGAAAGGGGGAGGCCTCTACGGGGCTCGGCGGATGAGTAAGGTCGTGGGGCACGGACCTGACCGCGACTCGGCGACCTGAAACCAACATCTCCTGGCAGGCAATGCCAAAGTCCGATATGTTAGGGTTAGGTGCTAGTCACATATGATTACAGTCGCTGTACGGATCTTAGACAAAGCATCTTAAATGCATTGTCGATGATGAGACATAACTAAACACATATTCTGTAGGCCTGAGACTAATCTCTTAAGGCCTTGGCTAGTACCTGGGCAATCTGCTCCATCTGTTGAGCATTGCCATACAACATTGTCCTTACATGGGACTCTTCCGCCTCCCTCACCCCCCGGCTATATCAAGCGCCGGGCAAGACGTCACCAGGTGTACGACTGTCTCAGGGGCTTGGCTGCAATGACGGCAGTTCGAGTGCCTGTTGTGGTCTAGCCTGTGAAAGTAAGAGTTGGTTGTGCAATGTTCTGTTCTCATCTGAGTCACCAAACTCTGGTGTTTGCGACTCAGGTTCCAACACTGGTCTGAACGGCTTGGCCTGGGCATGTTAGCGAATACCCCTCTGGCTGTCGTGTTGTCAGCCGACTCCTGGTAACACTTACTCCGGAAGTGGTCCTTTAGCCAGGTTTTAGCCCCAAGATAAGTGACTGGGGCCTCTGGTTGGGGCAGTGCTGCACCTGCTTTGGCCAGGGAGTCTGCCTTTTCATTGCCATTAACATTCACGTGGCTCGGGATCCACTGCACGGTTACCTTACCTCCAAGTCTTTCGAGTCTACCCACGTCCTCCAAGATGGCGTCAACCAAGTGGGTACTACGCTTCTCACTAGCCAGGACTTCGAGGGCTGATCTCGAGTCACAAAACAGTACCGTGTCGAAACCAAAAATTTCCGACCCCTGCAGTGTCCGGTGCACACTTTCCAGGGCCCTGTGTATAGCTTCAAGCTCCGCATCGTAATTCGATGCCATAGTCCCACAGGGACCTAGAAGTTCTTCTTTTGGTGGCCCTCCTATTGGGTATAAGATGAGCGCACCATATCCTGCAATTCCTTCACTTGAACTGGCAGACCCATCCGTGAACACTTTCACTTGGGTTCCCGCGAACCCTTCTATCGTCTCAAGGGCAGCCGCTTTCTGTACATGTTCAGGGCTGCGTTTCGTCACCGCTTTGTCAGTCAAAGACAAACGTATTTCGGGGCGTGTGCATTCCACATAGGGCGGTTTGAGTGGGACACTTATAATTTGTCTTCTATTTCGTGGGGGTTTGACGTTCCTATCAAGTTCCGTTACTTGATGCATAAACGAGGAACGTTTCAAACACCCACGTCCGTCCCAGTTGTGCTGCATCTGGTAGCAGGGCTCCCTAATGTCTAACCTGCGGTACCTCTCTGCAGTCGTTATGATTGCCTTGTCCCTACGAATATCGAGCGGTTCTACGTTTGCAATGACTTCCACAGCAGCTGTGGGTGTCGTTCTGTATGCGCCACAGATAAATCTTAAAGCCTGGTTCTGGATTTGACCCAGTTTTTCCAATGCCGTTTAGCTGGCAAAGGCTTGGACGGGCATGCTGTAGTCCATAATCGACCTCACACTGCCCAGAAAGAGAGCTCTGAGTGTGCTTGCTCCAGCGCCCCAGTTTGTGCATGCAAGCTTTTTCACCAGGTTGAGCTTGGCGGTAGCCTGGGAGTACAGGTTTGTACAAAGTTATGCATTTGCACCTTTTGATCCAGTTTGAATCCCAGGTATACCGGTTGTTTGTCACATTTGAGCGCCACATCGTTTAATTTAAGCACTATCTCCTGTTTGAGAATGGTTCTGCCATTAGTGAAAAGGGAATAGACCGTCTTCTCGGTGTTAATTTCCATCTGCCACCTCTGCATGTACCTACTGATATACGAAAGGTCTCGCTGTAGTAGCTGTTGCAGTCGGTTGGCATCTTTACCGGTGCTCCAGATGACCAAGTCATCTGCATATATAGCCGCACTGGATTGCAACATTCCAGGGAGGTCGTTGATGAAAGCCAAGAACAGTGTGCAACTGAGTGCTGACCCTTGGGGTAGCCCCTGTTGCAGCGTTCTCTTACTGGAGGTTTCACTGCCATAAATTGTTTGGATCGTCCGGTTTGTGAGAAAACCTTGGATCCACCTGTACATGTTGGCAGTTACGCCTAGGGCTTGTAATTTCAACAACATCGACGGTCAGCGTAAACGCGTGAACTGAACAGTCACGTGACAGAAAAACAATAACAATCGGTGAAATTGATTTACATACGTTATATAGAGATAAACTAAAAATGCATTAATTTAATTACGGTACGTTCGATCGATCTGAAATTTTAATACGATGCATTGCTAGGTGACACGGGTCCATGTGTCAAATTTCAGTTCGATGGCATGACGGAAAGAGGGTCATTTTTGGCTTTTGTTTTTCCGCCCGCCCGACGACGAACGACAGACAGAAAGACAGAGAGAGACGGCGGTGAAGTTAATATTAGTAATATTAGGGATTTAATAATAGTTAATCAGCACATTCTCTCTTCCAATTTCACTTTATTGCTTTCTCTCTTCATCCTTACCGTAAAAAGAACATGTAAATGTCTTTGGTTGTTTACATCTGTCGGAGTGCGAGAATTCGTATATATTTTGACCAATCAAAACCTCGTGTTTCAGTCGCACGCATGCCGCATTGGATGTCGTGCTGATAGTACCGTTCACTTTAACGGTCAAAGATGGAGAATTTAAATTGGTTGTGCAGAATCTTATGGTGTATGTCCGGCCAACCTCTAAGGACAAGTAACATTCAGGTAAAAGGAATAAATCTTCTCCACCGTCTACAGTCATGTTAGCTAACTCATAGCCTGTAAATAATAATTTGTGTCTTGTAATGGAGAGTCTACAACATGCATGGTTATAATTTTCAGGAAAGAAAACGTTCCGTCAATGCGGTACCTTACTATTTTTAGGCACATATAATTAAATACTAATTTAAGAATTATAAAAACGTTTGCTAAATGTTTGATATCATAAAATTGTAAAAACAGGTCTTATTTACTGTCAATTAATTAGCTAACTATTATAAATTTAGAATATAGACCAGTTATTAATAATCTTAACAGAATACTAAGATAAAAAAATTCAAAATAGGCCAGTCTGGAATGCAAGTATTAGCATTCGTTAATTCAAAATATTAAAAACCAGAAGTTGAATTGAATTTTTAAAGGTAATCAATCAAAAGTAAACATAGACGAAAATAAAATATGATTAGCTGATATCTGTCTTTAAATTATGTCACAATCCGCAAATTAAAGACCCACGACTTTTATAGGATAATATGTTATCTTATCTCTACAGACGCTCCTTTTGTATTGACATCTATTCCGTCCTACACTTGTACATGTTTTATGTCTAGGATTATTATTTTTTTTTAGTTTTAAATGTTTTAGAGTTTTGATTTCCTGGCTTCAACATTCAACATTCGAATTCTAGACGTGAAGAACGAGTATTTTTAAGTGCATTTTCTTCCATACCGAATAAGAGAAGTCATTCTATTCTATTGTCTATCTGAGTGTTGCATTAGGTTATCTTTGTGTTGTGTTTCCAAGTTAGAGTTAATTGCCTTATGTATAACTAATACATTTTTATTGGTTATAAGACTGCAAAAATTTAAAGGAAAATATGACATTCAAACCATATTTTGTCATCGCATTGATTTTTGTAAAAAAATATGTCCTTAAAAATAACTCTTAACTCCAAACTCCATTAAACAATCATAAATATTTCAGAATAAAATGAAATTGGAAAGTAAACAGTTACAATTATTTTCCTCAACATAAACTGCCTTGTCCTACCGTATTTAAAACAATATAAGCTATCTGAAAGAAAAGACGTTTAATGCTGTAATAGATTGTATTTTCCACCGATTGTTCTTAATTCACCTTTCAAAGTTTTGACAATCAGATAGTTTGTACGCTCAGTCATTGCAGGTTACATTCAAAAGCAGGTAAGTACATTTAATTGATATTAATCTGTTTTTTTCATGTATGACATTCACAAATATAGATCTATGTATTTGATATCAGATGGATGGATCTAGATAAAATATAGCACCCTAAAACTAGATCAAATTACCCCTTAAAATGAACAAAACAAACAAGCAAACTAAAAGCCCACAGAAGATTTTTTCATGATATTCACATCCTTAGAACCCAGTGAAAAAGGCCAGATTAAACCCGAGGCCAGAATATACCCTTTGACAACATTAGGGTATATAGTATACAATGGATGTATGACTATTAAGACCTTTCTATAGGTGTTTTAGCTTTGTCAGTGAAGTGTAACTCATTTCTAAAGTAGAAAAGATTTTTTATTTAAAATCAATATACATAATTTGCAATGTATGTCACGTCTGTCTGTCCCGCCTGTCTGTCCGTGACGCTACTAATTTTAGAAAGCAGCGCACCAAATTATAGCACCAAAAATAACTCTTTTCAAACGTCCGCATAAAATTGTTCAATAGGGAAATAAATGAATAAAATAAAAATAAATATTATAAATAAAAAGTTCTGTATTACATTACTTTTTATTCTGATGGTTATATTTTTTTAAAATAAATAGATTTCAGCTGAAATGTATTTATTTTGAAAACTTCCCTCATTTTTGACGGATAATACACTAGTAAAATACTACTAATAATAAATTACTTTATTTTATATAATGACGTCTGATATTACGGTGATTTTTATCCAAAGTTAGTCTATGCAATTATAGATGGAATCAGTTTTTTTTTAAATTTTAAAAGAATAAGGCAATACTAAAAAAGTTGGAAACATCGTTTGAAGTCCCCAAAGTTGCTTGTCGTATTTCAGAACTTTTATCGGTGACTCGTTTAGCAATAGGTGACGCTGCATCTTGAGACATTCAATAGCGCAAATCATTTTTATTTAAGATCAGTGCAATTTATTTGTACCTGTTTTAGTATTAAAACAGTGCTGTAAACCTCGTGGGATTTCTCATATGTTTAATTATCCGATATACATGGCTTATTATATTGTTATGAAGCACTGTTTGCGTTCCGTTACGCTCCGTTTAATCTGTATTAAAAATCAAAACAACTCTAACCTCATCCCGCTCATTATTTTGTGTAAACCAGCCATATTAATTTTGAAAGACGTTAATCTAAATGAGTAACACAAAGTTACGAATTGTGGCAACCTTGTTTGATTAGTCCAATCTTAATAGAAACGTCGAATCGGATTTCGTGACTTTAAGAACACAATTTTTAGGTCACTCTAAAATAACCCCTAAAACGACCAGGGGTCAAACTTTGTCACCCACGGAAGATAAAATGTATAATCAGCTTTTACGATTCTACTCTGCAGTGAAACTTAAATACTCCATTGGGTCCGTGACTTAACATCAGAGAAATGACCATGTTACAATTTAGGTAAAAAGCAAAAATGTTTCAAGAAAAAGAAGGGATTCTTTGCCAAACATGTTGAAGGCCTTTCATGAAAACAAAATTTTGGTGGCAATTTGGCAAATATAAGACATACGTCAGAATCTCTGAACGTTATTTTTGGAAGAGATTGAAGAGTGACTTTGTTAGGTCCGCAAGGGATACTGATACTCTAACGTACTATAAAGTTTAGAGTATATGATTAAATGCTCGTTAAATGAGAGATGAAATGCTTCCAAGACTTTTCGGGGTCTTGATCCTTTGTGCCGACAATTCAGACTTGTGCCGGACTGGAGTCTTGAGTCTACACACCTGTGTTTTAGGCTGAAGTAGCTCACTGGATATGCCGGGTGCATCAGGAACCAGAAGAAAAATATAAATTAAAAATCGGGGAGTATTCTATCCTTTTAGTATATACAATGTCCTTCCGGCTACCGAACCGTTCAGAGAAAGGTGTTAAAAAAGGAATTATAATACTGATATAAAATGTAAATTAATGTTTAATATTGATACAGAATGTAAATTAATGTTTAAGTCCTACTACCACGAGGGCGGGCATATCTGGCTAACACCCGATACGTGGTTTCTGGAAGAAACATATTCAATGTAATCTATCTAACACATAATACTACACTATCCATCTACCGGATTGAGAGCGCGTGTGTAAGCACAGATAATTAATGAGCAAACGTGGGATATTTAAATTCATCCTGCGGGGCCCTTCATGGCGAACCTAGACCGTGGGGTAAAATATGATATCAATTTTATAAACATGAACAAACTATTTAATAACCAATAATTATTTAAATGCATGTAATTATATAATGTACAAAAATGCAAATGAAGTTAGACTTAACACTTACTGGACTGGTACGAATAGTCGGATTTTCCTAAACCAAGTATGACATATTCAATCATGTCCGATGAAGAATATGTTCACTACGCGACGCTCACCATCAGCCCTTTGCTGAAGAAAGGGATATTTTTTACTTCGCATGGCCTTTTATAACTTCGGGCGGCGCTGTCTCTCAATTGCTTCTGATTTGTTAATTACCGTATTTCACGCATATTTCCCGCACACGCAGATTACCTGCTCACACATATACCACGCAGAGTTTTTCGATCCTGTAAAAAAAAATTGTGTTATAAACCGCCCAAGCTTATACCCCGACTATCCCACCACATTTGAGAAGTCATATCACGCTGAACCACTCTAGGAGATGTATTTACCGTACTATATTTTCACAACTCTATCAATACCATGCACACAAAAATATATCTTATTACTTAAATTGTTTATTTTAATAAAAAATATTATAAATAATTATAAAATTATAAATTTGGTATTTTATTCGATTAGCTAAACATAAACTGCATTCGTTATACAAGGCATTCGATTAACGACATGAACGACGGCTTACTCAAAACTGGTTTAAACTGGACTATTCGATTCCGAAGTTAACCCGGGAGACACGTATAATACCAGAAGTTATACAGAATGTAATTTTATATTCGTGTTTTGAAAGTGCCATTGATGCATTATTCAGTAAAAAAATTCAGGGCGGGGGGTTGCGGGTTTATAAAAACTGGTATAACCCCGGGGAATATTCGTGAAAATACGGTTATTGAATTTTAAATGCTTGAACCAACCACTGTGAGGGCTTCCTTGCAGATCCCCGTTTTTCAATTTAATCGCTGTTGATTCGACATGTTTTGTAATTTAATTTGAGCAGAGTTGTTCCCCTTTTGTTTACGCTGTCGTGTTTATAAGGCTGTGTGTAGGAGAGAATTGAGAGGCCATAAATTTCATCACAATATGCATTTATTAAGTCTTTCAATTGGGGCTCTGTGGGCAAGTTTTAACTATAAAAAGTGGTCCATGGCTTAACATTTTTTGGGAACAACTGTATTAGATGAAGTTGTAAGTCCACCTACTGTATATTTTGCAAACACGTGACCCAAATCTTTGATTCATTTCCTTGTAGAAAAGTTCAATGGTTAAACTATTCTCTGGAATAATAATTCCGTGGCTTATACATGGGCGCGAGTTCTTATAGTGTGCTGATCCTATCTTCATCGACAAGCTGATGTTTCCTCTTTGACAAAGATTCTTCGTGCAGAATTCAAAGATGCAGTAATCTCCAACGGTGACGTAGTGATGGCATCCATTGGGTCTCAGTGTGTCGTAACCATTTATCTTGAAAAATAACCTCTCCCGCTCTATAAACAAAATGTAAACACAAATATTAGATCTGTAAATTAACCTCTCCCACTCTGTGAAATTCAATTTGTGTGTGTGTGTGTCCCATAAACTTTTTTCGAGGTCGTAGGGGGTTCTAATGTTTCCATTAGAACATTCTCGGGCTTAGTAGAACTTGGCGGCGCCCATCCCGCTCCAGGTCAGCGGAGGACTTTCTTAGCATTAGTCATTCATCAACAATTGTATAGTGGCTTTAACGTGGGCTTGATCCCACGTCCCTCAGCTTGTGAGGCGAGCGCACTACTGACTTCGCTATCCAATTAAAAGTAGATTAGCTCTGTAAAATAACCCTTTCCACTATGTGAACAAAAATATTAGCACTGTGTAAAATAACCCCTCCTGATTTGCAAAATAACCTCTGCCGCTCTGTAAAATAAACTCTCCCCCAATGTAAACAAAATCATTAGCACTGTAAAAAATAAACTCATGATCTCTGTGAAAAACGCCATTAGATCTGTTTGTAAAATAACCTCTTCCACTCTGGGAAATGCATTACACGTTTTGCCAAACAGTTCAGCAGTAAAATCAGTGATAGACAGAGCATTTTAAAAAGTCACTTTTAATAAATTGTCACGTATTATGCATTAATTAAATTTAGCATATAGATTTCTTACTCGCATTTAAAGCAGTGCTCCCCCCAAAAAAAAATAATTTAAAAAATTAAGAAATAAAGAAATAAATAAATTATTAATTATTAATTATTTCTTCAGTCTCTAATAACATACATTCTAAGCATAAACATACAGTTTAATAATTTACTGATAAAGTTACCTATAAATTTAGACCTTTGAAATAACTCATCTTGACTTTGCATGTACACCTCATTGCGGTAATTGTAGGCTTCTAAGTGAATGACATTATTTTCGTGTGCATATTCTGCAGTTACGTTTAGAAGAAATTGGCATATTGGCGGGTTGTACTCTAGACAGTGACAGCCCGTCTCATTAATCATTCCACAACTTTGCCCTTCCTCAAACGCGCAACTCTGTAAAGAAAGTTCATTAATAAAACCGGACTAAAAAGCAAACGATTTAAGATTTTCGCTCTGAGGTTAAAAATCGCTGTACTGGAAGAAATGGTATGTAGCGAATAATATTTTTTTAAAATTATTATCTAGCTGTCAAAACAATTTTAACATGGCCATATGACAAATCATTACTTGATCAGCTATTACAGAATAAAATGCTTTTTTCTGAATCTTTTCATAATTTGAAAAAAGGAGCATTTAGAACATAACGAATGATCTTGGACCAGTAAAATAATGTATAACAACGTTTTAATAAAAAAAGAAACGTTACAGAGTTCGTTTCAGCTGATGAAACGTGTAAACAAAGTAGGTTAAATAAACTATTTGAGCAACGTACACAGTCAACACACAGTACGTCTTACCCATCTTTTAGTTACTGTTAGTAACTATTTAATTTATTAACTTCAAATAATGAAGCTTTGTACTAAAGAACACAAGAAACACAAGCGAATAGACGAGATGCTGGTTATTGGAGTGGATGGAGTAGTGATGGGGTTTAGATAAACAACATTGGGTCGTCTCAATCGGTAACTCAAATTTTTGTGTGCATTTCAAACAAAAAATAGTGTTCTGTCATATAACAAAAGTAGTCCATCCGTATTCTCGGAAGCGTCGTCAGGTGGCCCAAAAAACTCAACTTTCACCCACAGAGCAAGACACCCTCTAACTTTTTCCCTTATAGTAAACCTTTAATTAGGGCAGAGTTTCAGCCTCCTGTGCCAACTGCAAGGTGATGCTCAATGACCATGAATTCATCGAAAATTGTTGAACTTTCATGCAATTTACATTTTGCATATTTACTTACTGTATCTTTGTTTTATATTTTACTTACTTAGGGTTGGCTTTTTAACTCTTCCCTGTCATAACTTCCTGTTTAGTGTTACCGTCTGCCATATTTGTTGTTATAATAATTAATATGTGTGTGTTTATTGATTGTTTTCTGTAAACTTAGTGCTTTGCAGGTCTCACTATTTTAAAGGCCTAATGAAAAAGTAATAAGTAAATTAATCTTGTTATTGAACATAACAAACACTAAAAGTGTAGGATGTTTTTGCAAATTAATGTTTCACAGCATTTACTCGTAATGATTTGATAATTACGTATTTTTTCTGCATGCCAATCACATGCTGAAAGAATGATATAATACAAAGTTCTTAATCAGATTCTGAATTATCATATGAATGTTCTTGATTTAAATTCTAGGACTCAATTATTTCATCATGTCATCAACACGTCATAGCAGTGAGATTTACCTTATTGGGATATGTGAAATGGAACCACTTACACATCTGAAACAGTTGCCGACAAAAAAGCAGGTCCTTCAAAGATTTCATGAACATCTACGAGTAAAGAAGTCCGTTAGAAATGCTTCTCATGCAACTGTTGATGAGTTAATGATTACCTGGTTGAAGGCTGGTATCCCAACAATGTTGGCGACACACTCGGTTGAAAAGTTGGAAAGATTGCATGATGCCTGGCTGCTGTTAAAGAAAAACAAAGGACGGAAGTCTGAGGCACATAAATCCAGAACTAGAATTTGCAGAAAAACTGAGTCAAGTGTTTGATATAGCACTGTAGCACATGCTGATGCAATGAAAGAAATAAAAATTGAACAGGATAAGGAATTTCTCAATGATCAGAGAACTGAGAGAAGAATGATAATGACAACCGAGGATAAGGAGTTAGCTGAAAAAAAACAAAGATCAGAACTGAGGCGACAAAAAGAAGAGGAAAGAAAGCGTAACGCTTCGCAACCTCCAGCATCTACAGCAGCATCCGCCCGAGCCAAGCCTGATGATGAATGTGCATTTGCAAGCTGTGTTCTTGATGACGAAACTGAATATGATGATGAGTACATACCAACCAAAATTAGCAAATCAGGTAAACAGAAAGACAAGATAACTCAAGTAAAGAAAACCTCTCGAGACCAATTGTTCAATCCAAGTGTAACAAGTGCCTTTGACCGTAATAAAACATCTGATCGTGAAGCTGTTCGACTACTTATTCCTATTGCTGCAGCCCTTGGCCACGATCCAAATACACTTCCTATTTCACGTAGCACTATTCAACGAGCGCGGTCAAGTGCTAGGCATAAAATTTCTAAAGCAATGAAAGATAATTTTGAGCCAACTTGCCCATTAGTAATCCATTGGGATGGAAATATACTTCCAACAATATATGGGGAAGGCTCAGTTGACAGGCTACCAGTTTTAGTTTCAGGTGATGGGATGGAGAAACTATTAGGTGTGCCAAAGGTGAGCTCTGGAACTGGTGAGAATGAAGCAAATGCTGTTCACCAATTGTTGGTGGAGTGGCAGCTGGTTGAGAAGGTTCAGGCTATGTGCTTTGACACAAACTCAGTAAATACCGGCAGAATAAATGGAGTATGTGTTGGCCTTGAAAACAGGCTGGGTCGAGAACTTCATTGGTTAGCCTGTCGTCATCATGTAATGGAGATCATCTTGTCAAAAGTTTTCACCATCTGCTGTGGACCTTCAAACTCCCCAGATATCCCGCTTTTCAAACGATTCAAAGCCGTTTGGAGTGTCATCACCAGGCAGAATTTTTCAGAATTACATGTGACACCTGAAGCTTCCAGTTTATCAGATGCAACCATTGCAGTCCTGACCAAAGAGCACCTAAAGGAACAAGTCAGAGATGATTACATGGAGCTTATTGAGTTGACTCTGATTGTTTTGGGACATCCACCGAGTACAATCCACTGAAGGGCTCTAGGAACAAATCATCGTGCTCGCTGGATGGCAAAATTAATTTATGCCATGAAAATATATCTCTTCCGAAACCAAACAGATGTATTCAAACTTACAAAGAAAGAAGAAGCCCAAGTTGAGCGCTTTATTAAGTTTGGTGCACTAATTTACACCAAGCATTGGGTAACTGCTCCCCGTGCAACTGAAGCTCCATCCAGTGACTTATAGCTGTGGACTAATCTCACCAGTTACCAGATAATCGATCCTGACATCAGTACAGATGCAATAAAAGTCCTAGAAAATCATCTCTTGTATCTTTCAGATGAGCTTGTTGGTTTAGCCCTGTTCTCAGATCATGTGACTGCAGCTGCAAAGATGGGAATTGTGCAAGGAATGACTCGTGAGGCTGGCGAACGAAAAGTGCTTGGAGATTCATCAATTCTAATGAAACAAGACGTATGTTTAGGTGACTTTTCAACTACCAGAACGGGGAACCTAATTTGTTGTTATAACATTGACAGTGCCTTTCTTGATTTGCCACCACAAGAGTGGCCTGCAAGTGAACAGTATCGATATGGTCAGACACAATTCAAGTCATTACGGGTTGTGAACGACACTGCAGAGCGAGCGGTGAAACTTTTTGAAGAATACAACACACTGCTTACTAACAACGAAGAAGAAAAACAACTCTTATTGCAAGTAGTGGAAGCAAACCGCAAGGCTGTTCCAACAGAAATCACCAAAAAGTCTGCTGTTCAGGCTTTAATGTCAGAATGATATAAAAATTTACTGATAATGTATGATTTTGTGACTTGAACTTTAGTTGGTTAAATTTTCAAGTTTTTTTATGGAACAGCACAATTTGACCTTTTAATTGTGACAAATGCAAATAACCATATCTTTAAGCTTAGTGGTTAATTTGCAAAAGAGTGTTGAACTGTTGATATTAAAAAGCTATTGCTGGTTGTAATTTTAAAACATTCAACATATGCGTATTGCTTGATGTTGCTCGAATTTCGTAAAATTTTGATTTATATGGCTCTTGAGCACCGTATTGTAGTTAGAATTTAAAGCTCAAACTTTACCAAGATATTACTAATAGCAGATGTAAAAACTTTGGAGGGTGTCTTGCTCTATAGCACACATTTCATTTTTTGCCATATCTCAATGAACCACCCTAGACCGTCACCGTCAGGTTTTCATTTTTTATATATTCAAGGAACAAAAACCCTATTGTGTTTTCCATTTTCATTTCATGTTCAGAGAAAAAGGATGTATCAAAATACATTGCCCTATAACTGGACCGTATTTCAATTCAAGTTGAAAGATATTTCTTCTAATTGTTTTTCCGGATATTGGTTTACATGCCTAGTCCTTTTATCAAATAATATGTTTGAACTTGTTGGGCTATAATAAATTCAGAGTATTAAGAATGTTACCAAATCCTTTTCAATACTTTTAGCTTCCCTCATAATGTTTTAAACAAAAATTCTAATACATCATTCATACAAACGGGCACACATAATTATATTTTTCCATTCGAAAAAAACAAACACATTTATTTCATTTTAAAATCCCTTATATTAGCTTAACCGTCTTTCTCTCTCTCTCTCTCTCTCTCTTTCTCTCTCTCTCTCTCTCTCTCTCTCTCTCTCTCTCTCTCTCTCTCTCTCTCTCGCTGTGTCTGTCTGTCTGTCTGTCGTGGGCTCGCGGTCTGGCAGAAAAACAAAAGTTAACAAATGACCCACTTCCCGTGACCCTATCTGAAATTGTGCACATAGACTCGTGTCACCTAACAATGTATTGTATTAAAATTGCAGATCTATCGAATGTACTGTAATTAAATTAATGCATTTTTTAGTTTATCTCTATGTAAATCTGTGTAGCCGTCTGCTATTGTTGACATCCACGTGTCACTGGAGTTCACACCAACCATCGATAACCACATCGCCGTGTTTACAGCAAGGTGAGTTCAGTCATTTTCAGTCTGTAAATGTTTGTCGCGCTACGTATTATATTGACCACTAGAAATATACCCGCGCTTATACAGCGGGAATGTACTGTCCTCTAAAGTGTTATTACGTAGTATAAAATAGGCCAATAATTATTTGTTAAGTTTTTATGTTATGCGATGATTTAACTTTGGTCTCTGGTTATAATATAACTAATTTTTTTTCTGAGCTTACTCTTGAGAATGCAAATCTCTATTTCTGAGACAAATATATAAAATGTGCTATGAAAATAAAGAAACAATTAAAGAAGATATTAAGATAATTTAAAACTATGCCTAGAAACATTTCTCATTGCTTTAGATCCAATGTAGCAAGAGATTGCAGTCTGAATAAAGAACATGTAATCTTTTAATATGCTGATAGAACTTAAAGGAAGAATGAAAAAAATCTTTTCAAACCAAATTAATATATATTAAGACTACTTTTATAACTATTTTGTTCATTTTACCAAACGAACCATGTTTACGGATATTTTCCAATATCTAAAATGTTTTTGTTTCACTAAGTTATGCAATTCTTTGTTTATTCCGGTTTTCCGATAAGACATTCTATTTTGTAAATTGTATCATAACGCCCAATTTTTTTCTACAACCGCTCCCTTTTTTCCTGTTTTTGTTTCCAGAAGTTATATAATTTATTTGACAACTATACTTAATAACAGTGATATAATCGCTTAAAACATGTGTGAAACAAAGATATAATTTAAAAAAAAGAAAGATGTTTTATCATGGACGGAAAAAAGTGGAAATAATAAGTTAAAGTCGATGTAAAAATTCAAATGAATTATCAGGTTCATGTGAACTAAGTTTGGTATAGTTATATCCAGAAGTCCGGTAACCAATCATTATATTGTATTAATTTAGCTAATATAAGAGAAAGCGATTTTAATCAATATTATTTTAGTTAGTCGTGCTTAACTTTATTGATAAAGTGAAAAGCATACTTCTTAAAATTTTAATACTTTGATTCATGTGGTAAATTGGACCATAAGTGAGAGAGGGCTTAGGCTTTTTTTTTAAATGGGACACTAAACTAATTGAAATAAGAATAACGATAAAATATATAATAAGAAAGTATTAAATCTATATAAACTTCAAACACGCTTAGTTTAGATTGCAAATATTTTTATATTTTATATTAGAAAATTTATAAAAATATTATTATTATTGTTTTTAAATATTTAACTTCTAAATTCCTTTACTCATGGGTTATTTTCATTTATAGAATTTCTTTCCTCATCCAATTTACGCATAATTTTTTAAAATAAAGTTAACTAAAAGTTTTTAACTTAATTTCCCATGGGAAAAAATGAGTTTATTTATTTAAAATGTCTTTAACGCTTGATCCTGCAACTCCTCCTGAACCATACCAGATAGAGGGTTCGGGTCTATTGCAAATATGTTAAGGAGGTCTCAAGGATGTGCAAGGGCCAAAAAATACCGAAAAAGCTTACGGGATTTCCTGGAAAATAAAAAAAAAGAAAAAATATCAGCATTTTGTCAATTTCTCGCCAACAATAACAGCTATCGGGTTGAAACAAACGCCAAACGATAGATAACAATATTTAGAACAATGTTGGAAAAGGAATTTTTGAAAAATATCTTTTGTTTCGACTCCCGTAATTTTAGCAGCAATTTGTAGATAGCAATTGTTTTGTTTACTTTCATAATTTTTTATTTGAGATGACTTTTAATATAATCTAGAATGAAAGTTAATGAGTTTTCCCCGTTTTGTGACTGCTAATGTTATTTTGGTGCGTGGTGCGCATTATATTGACACAATGTTTGTGTGATGTAGCGTTAGGGGATGTGACGTCATTTTTTGTTTAATTTCAGAATTACTGATTTGAAATGACTTTGAATATAATCTAGAGCAGTGGTTCCCAAACTTTTTTGTCCCACGGACCCCTTTTATACTCAAAACTTCCCCACGGACCCCCAAGTGAAAAAATCTTTATAAATGCATAGTACAAAAATTACAAAAGCAACATTTTGATTAAAATTACGGTATTTATTGAAATTATCACTTTTGTTTAAGATTAAATTGAAAACCATTAATAACTTTGATTAACTGATGAGATTTTATGAGTGTACGAGCAACAAAGCCCGTCCAAGGACGTTCCGCCACCGTTCTGTGGCATGTTGTAACTCCCCTCCAACAGCCGGCATACATGTGCATCGCGTCAAAAATACTATTCATTATAGTTAAAATAAATAACTCGTAAAAACAGAGCTTTTGACTATAAATCCCAATGCGCATAACTCAAAATAAAGTCTTCGAAGAAATACTGCACCAAAAATAACTCGTTTTGAACATCCACGTAAACGTGTTCAATATGATTGGCTGTATGGGTCATATGTGTTTGGGGGACCAATCGCTATCGATGACCGCACGGAACTTAGCCTTTTAATATATAGGATTTATGACCGACTCAATGTTTATGTGTAGGAACCGCAAATCCTCACGAGCACCAATTTCTAGTCGTTTATTTATTTTTTATTTTTTGTTGTTATTTTTATGACGAGGTTCATAACGCCACTGAATCTTTGTTCTACCAAATAGGAAGACAGGAAAACAGTCAAAAAATTATGTACAATAACTTATAATGCATGATATAAAATGGGATCTGACTTTGTAACCAGAATTTGTGCTATCCTAGTCCCAACATTGGTTTTAGTTCCTCATTTGTGGATATTTCAATAAGCTGCTCCTGTATTAGTATGTATTCATCTGTGTATTGGACCTGAGGAGACGCGGTGGTCAAGTGGCAGCGCGCTCGACTGGCATTCCGATGGTCACGGGTTCGAATCCATGTGTCCCTGAGTCACCCAGCTCCGAATGGGTACCTAACACGAGTTAGGCGGCTGGGTAATGCGTGGAACCCTCATAGCCGTGGCCTGTGAAAGCTGCATCACTTGCCAACAGATCATCCGTCATGATCTGTGGACGCAATTATCTTCTGCATAGTATGTATAGATAAGATAAGATAAGATAAGAAGTTTGTCCATGCGCTAAAGAGTTCAACTGCCAATCCGTCACATCCAATAGTGCATCTTCTGCATCAAGCTTGACCTTTCAACAAACCAAGTATTTTAATTTGTTATATATGTAAGAATTACAGTAGTTCTAATACTTTTTCTACGTAAAACAACATTTTATCCATGAAGGATAGCAACTAAGATGGTATTTAATTAGTAGAAAAGGCATTCACATACTGTACTATTTTATTTATTATTATTTATTTTAATTTCAATAATAATAAAATGCATCAGTGTTATTATTTGATGTTAAACCTTGCGCGGACCCCCTGACGTTGTTCAGGGACCCCCAAATCAATTTTAATTTTCCACGGACCCCCTGAAGGGTACCGAGGACCCCAGGGGGTCCGTACGGACCACTTTGGGAACCACTGTGATATCCCCTGAATTAAAAAAATCGGAAATTCTTTGTTGGAAATTGCATTTAAATACTCAATCGAGTTTTTATTACTTGTTTCATTTACTGCTTTCGGGCAAAAAGGGACAATTACAAGAACTATACTAAAACCATCTGCAGGTTAAAAGGAACCGTCATGACAAATTTGTTCCACGTTCGTCATTTGGTTTTTCCGTGATTGTGTAACTGAAAGTCGAAAAGTGAAACATACAAACCCCAACTTAGCTTTATCAATACTTTTAGTTGTCACACATACACGGGATTTATAGTCAAAAACTTTTTTTCTGCGGGTTGTTTAATTAAATCCCTTATATTAACTTCACCGTCTTGTCTCTCTGTCGTGGCAGGCGGAAGAACAAAATTTAAAAAATGATCAACTTCCCGTGATGCTATCGAACTGAAGTTTTGCACATAGAATCGTGTCACTTATCAATGCATTGTATCAAACTTTCAGATCAGTCGAATGTACCATAATTAAATTAATGCATTTTTAGTTTATTTCTATGTAACTATATGTAACTATCTGCTATTGTTAACATCCACGTGTCTCTTGAGTTCACTCCAGCCATCGATGATCACATACCCGTGTTTTACAGCAAGGCTACTTCCGTCAGTTTCAGTCTGCAAATGTTTGTCGCGCTGAGTATTATATTAAACATAATCAATACTTTTAGTTATGTCCCATATATAAGGGATTTAATGTCAAAATCTTTGTTTTTTACAGATTGTTTAATGAAATTCCTTATATTAACTTCACCGTGATCTCTTGGTTGGTCGGGTGGAAATGCAAAAGTAAACAATTACACACTTCTCGTGATTCTATCAAGCTGAAATTGTTCACATAGACTTGTGTCAACTAACAATGCATTGTATCAAAATTTCAGATCGATCAAATGTACAGTAATTAAATTCATGCAATTTTAGTTTATCTACACATAGCATGTGTGGCCGTCTTCTATAGTTGAACTCAACGTGTCACGGGAGTTCACTCCAGCCATCGATGACCACATCCCCATGTTTTACAGCAAGGGGAGTTCAGTCAAGATCAGTCTGTAAATATTTGTCGCGTGGTGCATATTATATTGAACATAATCAATACTTTTAGTTATGTCTCATATATAGTGGATTTATAGTCAAAAATCTTGTTTTTACGCTTTTTTTTCTTGTCTGGTATTCAACGAGTTGTCTTGAAAGCAAAAGAAAACTAGCACAATTAGCAATAAAAACTCTAATAAAAATGCAAGACTAGAAATTAACAATGGATACGTGAAATACGCATTAAACATCTGTATCTAAAAGGCACTTGTAACAATAAGATAAAACATTGTTTCTATTGAAAAAGAATTTCGCAAAGATGACATTAACTTACATGCAATAACACTTTCTCCACTCCGTATAAGTATACATCTACCATGCATCTTCCGTAACTCGATCCGAATCTCGAGTATTCCAGCCAAATCTGTTTTATTATCTTGGTGGTCGCGATTATATAACAGGCACATGAATAACCACAATCTTGAACAAATGTAGGCTCAGTTATAGACAGCCACCCTTAAGAAATAAATGTGTTATTTATCTTTATATATATAAATATATATCCTCCTATATAATAAAAGGCTATGTTCTTTGTGGTCATCGATAGCGATTGGTCCCTGAAACACATATGAACTCCTACAGCCAATCATATTGAAAACGTTTAGGCGGACGTTCAATACCAGTTATTTTTTTTTGGTTCAGTATTTCTTCCAAGACTTTATTTTGAGTTATGCGCGTTGGTATTTATAGTCAAAAGCTCTGTTTTTACGAGTTATTTATTTTGACTATAATGAATAGTATATATATATATATATATATATATATATATATATATATATATATATATATGTATATATATATATTAGGGCTGATAACTATTAACTTAAATTTAATAGTTAGATTTTGACAAATTAGCGATTAATTAATCTTTAATTTCGATTAAAGCCGAAAATTTAAATTTATGATGTCATAAGTAACACTTATTAAACGTTCTTGTTGAAAGTCTAAATAACACTGGAATGTCTCCTTTATATGTAATCTTTCAACCAATTACGCAAAAAGACAAGTGTGTTGGAACTATCTGGTTCAAGTGATGAGCGGGTCTTATTGACAATATAACCAGCCGAGCTGAACAATCATTCACGTGGAACTGAGGTAAGTGGTATGCACAAAACGGTCCTGGCAACGAATGACATTATCGGTTATTGGTGTTCATTAAGTTTTTACCATTCTAGAGGGTTAATGGATTCAGGAACTTTCATCTCCATTTTGTAACGCAGTAATTCATCAGAAGAGCTGTCGTCATATTCTGTCTCTGAGTCAGACTCCATTACTGCCATTAGCTTAATACGCTTTTCATTTGTTTTGATACGTAGGCGGAGTGTTAGAACCATGTTAGGCAAATTTTATCAACATTTTGAACATTCCCGTCGGTCAATAGTTTAAATCAAAATGTTCGTGTAATCGTCGGTCAATTTATTATTTATCGGCCTCTATTTTTTAATAATTTGATTTTTGTTTTTTGACTTCCGATAATTTGTAATTGATGGGTCGATTAATCGTTAAAAATAATTTAATCGTTAATCGAGAAATTAATCGTTAATTTCCGCAGCCTTAATATATATATATATATATATACATCATCATCATCGCCCTTCGTCCCATCTGGGGCATAGGCCGCGAACAAAGTCTCTCCAGGCATCCCGGTCCTGCGCCAGTCTCTCAATCTGCCCTCAGCTGTGCCCGCTCATTTTTGTGTCTGCCTCCAGTTCTCTTTTCCAGGTCATTTTGGGACGACCTCTTTTCCTCTTGCCTTGGGGGTTCCATGTGAGGGCTGTCTCACAATGCTGGATGTAGGCTTTCTGAGAATGTGGCCAATCCATCTCCATCTGCGCTGGCGTATTAGCTCTTCCACTGGCTCTTGTTGTGTGCGTTGCAAGAGGTCCTCATTGGTGATGACATTTGGCCAGCGGATTCGGAGAATTGCTCGGAGACATGTATTTATAAAGGCTTGAAGCTTTTTAGAAATGGCTGCTGTTATTCGCCATGTTTCTGCTCCATACAGTAGGACAGGCTTTACTGTGGTGTTGAATATCCTGACCTTGGTATGAAGAGTCAAGGTGTTGCAGTTCCAAACATTTTTTAGCTGTTTAAATGATGATCTTGCTTTGCCAATTCTCACTCTTACATCGGCGTCTGTCCCTCCTTGTGTGTCGATGATGCTTCCAAGGTATGTGAAGCTATCCACCTCTTCCAGATTTGTTCCTTCCAGTGTTATTGGAGTGTTGCTTGATGTGTTTATTTTAAGGACTTTGCTTTTTCCCTTATGGATGTTCAGGCCAAGGCAAGCAGAGAATTGTGCTACATCGTTGGTTTTGTCCTGCATCTGTTGCTGTGAGTGCGATAATAAGGCCAGGTCGTCCGCAAAGTCCAGGTCATCAAGTTGTTTAAATAGTGTCCACTGGATAACATTTCTCTTCTGCTCTGTAGACATTTTCATTATGCAGTCGATGGTCAGCAGAAATAAGAATGGTGAAAGCAGACACCCCTGTCCGACTCCGGCCTGTACCTCAAAAGCCGCTGTTGCTTGTTGGCCATGGACAATTCTACATGTAAGTCCTTCGTAGGAAGCCTTAATTATGTCAGTCTATGTGGTATCTCATAGTGTCTTAGTAACTTCCACAAAGTTGGCCTGTCAACACTATCGAAAGCCTTCTCATAGTCAATAAAATTGATGTATAGTGGTGAGTTCCACTCCAGGGATTGTTCCAATATAATTCTCAGAGTGGCAATCTGGTCAGTGCATGATCTATCTTTTCTAAAACCTGCTTGTTGGTCTCTAAGATGGGTGTCTATATATATATATATATATATATATATATATATATATATATATTTATTTATTTATTTATTTATTTATATACATATAAGGTCCAGTGCTGATTTTAAAAAAATTCTTCATTTAATCTGTAAAAATTAATTGATTAAGCGAATAATTAACGATTAATCTAAACACATAAACATATACAACACTGAAAACATCAAGGGGCATAACAAATACAGGTAATTAAATATTTTGTTTTAATGAGTTGTTTCCCCTGTCATTTTTCGCCATGTTTGTTAACGTCTGCACGTCTAAATAAAAAATAATATAAATACTTTCTTAAATTTTAATCGAATTTTAATCGATTAAATTTTTTATTGATTAATCAAAAATGTAATATTTAATTTCCGCAGCTCTAATATATATATATACTAGAAAAATACCCGCACTTTGTAGCGGGAGTGTGCTGACCCTTCATCCATGTATTAATTGCTTGTTTTTACAATTTTTATTTGCCAAGCTAAATTTCAGATTCATCTATTTAGTTAAAATCTTATGAGAAACAGAGATATGACATTTTACCGCGTGAGTTGTTTTCACTTAATTGAGTGCCTGTTAAAATAACCTTACTATTTAAAAGATATGATTTATTAAATAATGATTCTTGCCGACCGTAATAACTAAATTTACAATTTCATTCCCACTTGTACAAAATTAACATAACTTATAGGTTTTCCGAAAGAGCTCTACCACATTCGCCACTCAAAAATTTAATATATAATTATGAAACTGCATCGTATCACAATTGTAAGTTATATAATATTTGCAACCACGTCTATGAGATAAAGAACATGTGGCACTATCCCTTTAAAATGCAAAAGCTAAGTGACTTATAACGCAAATAAACAAAATTATAAATGTACTTTCTAAAATACTTTTTAAAAAAAAACCGGTCGTATTAAAATAATATCAAAACAATTGTCACACCATATTTAGACAATATAGAAAGCTGGCCGCATAAAATAAAGTCTTGTTATAAAGTAAATGTACTGGAACAAAATAACTCCTCCTTTTAACGTATTCATAATTGTTTTAACAGGGAAATAATATTTAACATTTTTTATGTCTCTATATTTTACTATTTATATTTACGGTTTATAAGCAATGTGTATAATTTCAAAAAGGAATCTTTTCTTTTTGTTCCCTTTTTCGGATAAGGCATCATATTTTGTAAATTATATTCAATGCACACACACACCAGATTTTATATCTGAAAAAAAAATAAAAAAGAAAAAAAAGATTCAACCGTCTGTTAATAAGTGCATCTTAAAAATGATAAAAGGCAATTTTAGAAATGGCCTATGCTATTCTGAATACAAAGGAATGAACATAAAAACATATTCAATTCGCAATTCATATTAATTAAGCGTTTTCATGATCACTTCATTAAATTTAGTCAAGTTTTGTTAATACGTTTGTTAGCGAAAGTTTATAATGTATAGTGTATATAAAGCTTAAGTAAACTGTTTTAAAGTGTATGTTTATTTGACATAGGCCATGATATTCCATATAAAATAAACTCGCTACATCTATGGTTTTTAATTAAATATCGAGTTATGAATTAAATTTTAAAATATCCCAATTATATTCATTGCATGTAAAATATTAATACAATGCATCGTGAAAATAATTGAAATAAAATAATTTAAACGCATATGTAATATATAAAGCTAAGTTGATATTTTTATGTTTGTTTGTTTGTATCCATTAAAAAAAGGCCACTGCTTTGTTGACATTTTTCCAAAAGATCTCTGCCACTATCGTTACTAAAAAAGCTCTTATATATTTACAACACTGCATCGTAACACAATTGTAATTAATACAATATTTGCAACAGTGTCGATGAGATAAAGATAATAAAGATAAATAAAGAAATTAGGCTACTAATTTAAAAAAAAATCAATTTTATGTTAAAAAACACATGTGAAACCATGACAATAATTGATTTTAAAAATGGCCTATGTTAATCCCCAAAGGAATGAATATAGCATATTTATTTCGCAATACAAAATAAATAAGCGTTTTCAGGATCACTTTATTTCGTTTATTCTACTTATGTTAATAGGTCCGGTAGCCTAAGTTTAAATAGTATACGTGTGTAGGTTATGTAAAAGAAAAACAAAATATAAATGTTATATTAATAGGAAATATTATTTCCCTGTTAACACAATTATGAATTCGTCAAAATGAGGAGTTATTTTGGTCCAGTACATTTACTTTATAACAAGACTTTATTTTATGCGGCCAGCTTTCTATATGTCTAAATATGGTGTGCACATTTTTTTAATATGATTTTAATACGACCGGTTTTATTTTAAAAAGTATTTTAGAAAGTACATTTATAATTTTGTTTATTTGCGCTATGAGTCACTTAGCTGTTGCCTTTTAAAGGGATATTGCCACATGTTCTTTATCTCATAGACGTGGTTACAAATATTATATAACTTACAATTGTGATACGAAGCAGTTTCGTAATTATATATTAAATTTTTGAGTGACGAGGGTGGTAGAGCTGTTTCGGAAAACCTATAGGTTATGTTAATTTTGTACAAGTGGGAATGAAATTGTAAATTTAGTTATTATGGTCGGCAAGAATCATTATTTAATCAATCATATCTTTTAAATAGTAAGGTTATGTTAAAAGGCACTGCATTAAGTGAAAACAACTCACGCGGTAAAATGGAATATCTCTGTTTCTCATAAGATTTTAACTAAACAGATGAATCTGAAATTTAACTTGGGAAATAAAAATTGTAATAACCAGCAACTAATACTTGGTTAAAGGGTCATCACACTCCCGCTACAAAGTGTGGGTATTTTTCTAGTATATATATATATAGTAATATTCAGCGCAATCATGCTTTAAACTATTTAGAGTTACATTAGTTTAAAAGTTTGTAACCGTTACAGTTGGAATATTTGTCAATATGATATTTCAATATACAGCATTTCCTTCCCTCTAGAGACATTTAAAATCTAAGATGGATTCCCTAGCACAAGTCTCAATGTGATAAATGCAATTCTTTTTAAGGGGTGTAATGAAATCAACGTGGGTGACACAAGTCGTCCCAGTTGGATCGGTTTTAAGTAATACAATTATGATATAAATAGACAAGATAAATATCCTGTCTCTAGTAACTTCAATAATATGTAATATAGAAAAGGACAGCGTTAAAGTTTTTAAATGTGATACAAAATATGAAAAGAAATTATGTTATCAAACAGTTGATTTAAGCTTAATTAATTAACTAATACAAAAATATATCTTTCAGTTAATGTCTTCATCAGTACAGATATCTAAACTTACACAAGTATTAAAATTATTCATGAACTATCTAAGACATTTTATATCAAGACCTAAAGATAAAAAAGAGAAATAAACAAAAATTATAAGAAATAAAAAAACAATGGTACAGGATATACTTAATTATTACTTTTCCATAATATAATATTTATTATGTAGAGTAAATTTAATAGTTATACTTTTGCTCAGTTTTCTATAATAAAGAAGGCATTAGCCGAAACGTCTACCTGCGAGTTAGTCTATTTTTAGAGATGTAATTTATTATAATCACACCAATCGTTTTTCGTATCTTGTATCTTATTTTAAACGAGCAACAAAGCCCGTCCAAGGACCTTCCACCACCGTTCGGTGGCATGTTGTAACTCCCCTCCAACAGCCGTCTCGACTGGCATACATGTGCATCACGTCAAAAATACTATTCATTATAGTTAAAATAAATAACTCGTAAAAACAGAGATTTTTACTATAAATCCCAACGCGCATAAAGTCTTGGAGGAAATACTGCACCAAAAATAACTCGTTTTGAACGTCCGCGTAAACGTGTTCTATATGATTGGCTGTAGGAGTCATGTGTTTGAGGGACGAATCGCTATCGATGAGCGCACGGAATATTGCCTTTTAATATATAGGAAGTTTAACGTGGTCCTATTCTAACAGTAAATTTAAAGCTTCATTTCAATTGCTGTTTAACATAGGAATTTATTTTTTTGGTGAATAACATTTATTATTTAGTGACACTGAGCCATATAAAGACTTTCATTTATTAAAATACTAATGAAGTTGAACTACGTTAGCACATTTAAAAGTCTGACCATAAAAAAACTCTACTTAGGATATAAGATGAAGTGTGAACTAATACCCCAGACATATACAACTGAGCTAAGGTTTAATGCACACTTAAATGTTCAAAATTCAGTTTCATTTTATTAAAGCCACCCCTAGTGAAAATTCGCGTAATAAAAAATTGAATCACATGGAGTGCGCTCTTTATCTTTTTTCTGGCACGGGTTCAAAATAGCGACTGTCAAAACAGTGACCGTCATAATATCGACGTCCAAATAGCGACTGTATCAAAAGAGCGACTGTCATAACAGCGACTTCACCGCATAGCTATTCTTGTCCAAGTGTTCACCTAACACATTTATTCCAAACGTTTTTGACACATAGACCCCTTTTCATTGTCCTTACCCAAGGACCCCAAGTGAAAAAAACTACATAAATACAAGAAATAAAAATTCCAAAAAATTGCAACATTTTGAGGAAGTATTTATTGAAATTATAAATTTTGATTAAAATAAAGTTTAAAAACCACAGACCTGCGCCCCTTCATTCACTTCTGTTTCTTGTGTAGACCTACCTGGCATAAAGACTGATTTTTAATAAGATGTACAAAGTTGTCAGTATTTAAAGTTAATACATTAAATAGTTACTACCATCGCATAGTGGACAATAACATTCCAGCTGCTAGTTAAGGCCCGTACGACCTGACAAAACGTTCCTTCATTGTTGTTGACATTTTGTTCAGTTTACTGTGGTTTTAGTTTACGAGTATGACGAATGAATTTACAGGATGAATAAAATTGTGTAGTGCGTTATAGTTGACAATAGTTTGTTACTGGAAGCATGCCGTTGGATACTGTGTAAAATGAGGTGCATGGATGGTCGCTAGCTTGAATTGTATAGTGATCGCAACGGCGAAAATAATGCGGGGTTTTGAATGGTTACCCGGGAAGCTTTTTTAACAATATTGACAGCCCCCCTTGTCGAAGCGTCCTGTGGTCGAACTGTCCGGGGGTTACATAATGACATGTTACGAAGGCTAGACCCCGTGTTATGGAGAAGGTAAATAAAGGGATTGTAGGTACCTTTATAAAGGACTGTCTGACCACATTGCATTTCTTGACCGATTACATCGGATCTGGGTGGGGATGGAGTTGGATAAGTTTGGAAGAACTTGCTACCTCAGAGGAGTGGTGCATTTATCACAATCATGATTCGCACTTAATGTTGACTGGTTTTCAGTGTATATACTTTTCAGTGGTAAATTAAAAGTTGGAAATAACTATTTCATGCCGTTTTTATTTTTTAATAGATAATAATATTAAACTATATTATTTTATTTTTTTTAATTAGAAGAAAAAATCAACAAAAACAATTTTCCGAGGTAAAAACGAAAAGGGTCGAAACATCCGGGGATCAAAGAGTCCTGTAATTGAACTGTCTCTAACTTAAAAAAGCAGCCACACGCCACCTCTGTCCCTACCAACGCAACCCCCCTCAATTAATCGACTGCATCTATGGTTGCTAATCTCTATCGAGCTTTCTGTAAAATATATTTGACTGAAGTAATAGCAGTTATAATTTTAATTTTTTACATAATATTTTTGTAATGTGTCCCAAAAATGTGTATACACTCTTTACAACACCAACATTTATTTATACATCCCTCCAGTTGATTGTATTTAATTTTGTATTGTCCCTTCTGTACAAAAACCACATGGCTTATCATGTCATCATTTTTTTTATTTTATAAACTCCATTGTAGGCTAGGCACAGTAAGTTTTTCAAACATTATCACAAGTCATTATATTATGACGGTCGCTGTTTTGACAGTGGCTATTCTGCCCGGATGCGCTTTTTTCTGTCAGACCTTTCCACTTTGGCATTCTCAAATGCATCTTTGTTACCTGCTGTTAAAGTTGCAGTCACGATGAGTAATACGAGAAGGATGTACTTGTTTTTCAAGGTCTT
Source organism: Ampullaceana balthica (assembly GCA_944989445.1). Taxonomy (NCBI): domain Eukaryota; kingdom Metazoa; phylum Mollusca; class Gastropoda; family Lymnaeidae; genus Ampullaceana; species Ampullaceana balthica. The sequence goes on along the minus strand of CALYLW010000033.1, from coordinate 3,411,537 downwards.
ATAAGGCATTTTTCGGTGCAACCTTTTCAATGTCCTGTAAAGTTCAGATAGTTAAAGTAATTAATTATTCTTTTAAAAATTTTGGAAAATACTTGAGGCTAAGTATAGATATAAAATAATCATGATATAAATATATCAATTGGTGACATTTTCTTTTATTTAAAAACAATTTCATAACGTAAACGATGAATTGATTTCAAAACCTCTTGAGATACAAATATGATCAAAATACATATTTATATATATGTATATCTAAATTTTAACACTCAGGTAATTTTGGTTGACTTAAATTTTTTTATCTGTCAGGCAGATCTAATAACCAATACACTACGAAATACATGTACTTGTGAAGGAACAATAAAAGTAAATGCAAAAAGCATTGCTGGTCTCAAGACATGCCCCACCCCTCCACTTCCTTCACTTTTCAACCATTAACTGTGATTAGTTGACCAAAGCGAGGGTCATTCTTCATGCTAGTTTGCACATACTCGCTTTGGGGGAAATATATATATAGATAATTGTTTAGGATATGTTCTATAACACTAGTCTATACCGGTGTCACGAAATAAAGTCTCCTCTAAAATAAAGTCTCCCCTGGAGAGTTTATTTTAAAACAAAGTCACCAGATTAGACATATACCAAACGTATTTTTCCATAAGAAATAGAGGAAAAATGATTAATCCGTTTGTCAAGGTATGAGAATCAATGCTAATAATTGTTGTGACATTGTTGTAACATTGTGATAAACTCGGGTCAAGGCGTGACTTTAGAAGAGCTGACTTGTACATAATAGTGTTAGTTGTAGTCAGTCTGTATGAGAGTTAGACAGCCAGGTGGGGTATAAATAGTGTGGTGTGGAGCGAGAGAAGGTAGGAGAACACAAGACAGTAGAAGCGAGCAGAGGCGTAACTAGGTTTTTCGCGCCCTTGGCTAATTTATTTTTGGCGCCCTTGATAAATTGACAAGTTTCAGCTTGCGAGTTTTCATTTGTTAGACAATAATTACTTAGTCTGACAGTGACAGTCATACAACGTGAGTATAAAAAATGCATAAGACAGGAACAATACTAGTTTGCAGTTTATTATTTACTAAATAAACCAAATACATTGGTGGATAAAACGGGATATTGTTGCGTTAATAAAGAATACTGCAAACATTTATCAGGTATTATAAATAAAAACAATAGTGTCAATATGTCATACTCATTATCTCATACATAACGATAGAAACTCACTCATTTGCCCAATATCAAAGGTTCAAAGCTTAACTTTTCTTGCTTTAATGTTTGCAAAATTAGTGATTATTTCATCGAAGTTAATTTGAATGGTAAGTGCACTTTCGATGGAAAGAAGAGCTAGAGATGATGTGAAGAGCTAGAGATGGTGTGCGTGTTGACCTGACGTCGATCTCAAGTAATTTTTGATAATTTTTTTAGTTTGCTGAAACTCTTTTCAGCAGTGGCTACTGTGGTTGGGATTGTAAGAAATGTTTTTAGAGCTCGTTCGATATTCGGGTACGATTCTTGGCATTCCCATGTAGCGAGAACATTTAGAACATTTTGTTTTGCAATAGTTCAATCATTTGGTGTTTAAAGCATTTTATTTCAATTATAAATTCATCTTTCTTTATTTCAGGATATTTAGCTGATAATAGAACAGCTTTAGATTCTAAATCTGCCATTGCAAAAGATTGAAACGCTTTGCCAGTCAGAAAATTACTGCTATATTTTTCAGAGAAAGAGATATGTCTTTTAACTGCATCATTATTTAATCAATGATTGCAAAATAATACATTTTAAATTAATCCAAGTTAGGTCATTCATCTTTAGCATGCTCTCCTAGCATTCGTTTTCGCTTTGCTTTCCTTTTTTGAACTGGCTCGATTTTCATTTTAATACATGACATCTCTTCAATTTTGGCAAAAATTTTATAGATTTCGTTAGTTCTTAGATCTTCAAATTCATTTAAAAGTCGTTTTATTAACAAAGATGATCGATAAATATCCTGGTTTTTTTTTGTAGTGCTAAATTGACTTTGTTTATATTTTCAAATATCAAATGCCAAATAGTTATAAACGCAATGAACTTGTAACTATTGATTTCACGGTGCAATCATTTAGGAACAGATAATGCGTCACCAAGTAAGTGATTATCCTTCATTTCAATTAATGCTAAAATAATTTGCTCTAGTAGCTCATATACAGCACTTAAAGCATTTGCTTTGGAGCACCATCTTGTGTCCGCATGCTTCTTTAGGCTGATTTCAGTGAGTGAGGATATTTTCCCCATCTACTAGTTGGCGAGGAGAAAAAAAAATTGTACAATTCCTGTACAGTTCCGAAAAATGTCACATCTGCATCAATGCTGGCCGCTTGCACACCTACCAAATTAAGACTATGTGCAGATCATAGGATATACCGAGCAAGCGAATTCTCTTTTTGAAGTATGGCTTGAATTTCCTTGTACTTCCCTGCCATGTTGGCCCCATTATCATAACCTTTGCCACGTACATATTCAAGTTATAAACCATTTTGAATTAATGCTGCTTTAATTACCAAAGCGAATTTCTTCTCCTGTTTTTTATGTTTCGTTTATGAAACCAACGAACCTCTCTTCAATGGTATATTCTTTATCTGACAATTTTAAATACCGAATAATTTCAGTTAATTGGTCTTTGTGAGATACATTCGGAATGCTATAAAATATTATACTATAATATTTAGCTTTTTGAAATTCTTTTATTATTTCACTTTGTACTTTCGCTGTAACAAATTAATAAATTCGTTCTGGATTGTTGGTGACAAATAGCTCGTGTGATTTTTAATATGCGATTGTAGGGAATTTTTAAAAGCAACATTAAACTGACTCAAAAATTTTGTCAGATTCAAAAATATACCTCAATCTTGTTCTTGTCCACGAAAAACTAAGTTGTTTTCAGCGCAAAACAATATACATTTTAATATAAAAATTAGAGAATTAGTGGCGCCCTTGCCAACTGCCCCGATGCCAACCCATTGTTACGCCACTGGATGCGAGACCTAGTGCAGAGGGCCAGTCCTTGTTAGGACTAGCGGTTAGTGATAGAGCGTAGCTCTAATAGCTGGTAAACATCGAGGTGTGCTCGAGTGTACAGCGCAATAGTAGTGCTAGCATTAGGGACAGAGAGTCCATTGTATACACTTAGGAGTAAGTGGCATTGTGAAAGGATTACGTTTGTGTACTGAACTTATTGCTGTAAATATGTTGCTGACTAAATAAAGAATTATATTATCCATTGACAAGAGTCGAGACTTAGTCTTCATTATCCAGAACCCTGAACTCAACATTGGGGAATCGTCCGGGATTTTTAAAATATAATAAAATGGATTTTAAATTTGATTACTTTTAGTGTAGCCGTATCAGAACACACAACACAGGCCAAAACCCTGACTTTAAAAACAACACCAGACAATTAGTTTAGACAATCAGTGTTGTAGCTAGGGTTGGTGTCACCCTATACGTAAAATTCATTGTATAACCTGCATCAAAGTACAGTGAAGATCTGGGTTGAGGTGAGCTGCTTAGTTAGTTTGAGATTTTCATTTTGATGTAAGTTAATTGAATTTTTAAATGTTACTGATACTGGCGATCCTTTTGTAATAGCAAAAATTACTGTACCCAAATAATTTCAAATATGAGCCTATGGGGCACTTTGTTTTCGGTGGTAAATTTCTCATTGCTAAATAGGTTTTAATAATAGCTGGATAAAAATTTTAAAAAGTTAAAATATTGTTTTTTATATTCGAAAGAAAAGCCAAACTAAACATTAATACAAGAAACAAACATACTATATTGTAACAAGCAATTGTTTCTAATGTCAACCTTTAAAACTTCACAGTGAATTTAACATGTTTTATACAAAAATTATTGAACTGAAAAACAAATAGCCTGAAGTAGTATAAAAGCATGACATATATGTGCAGGTACCTATAATCGATTCAAGTTTGTCAGCCGCTCATCTTGTAGAAGCATAAATTGCTGTGTTTGTTAAATTCCAACAACAACCAATATCATTTCCAAAACATTCATGGACTTAAAGATAATACATATAAATTACCCATATATACAGATTACCATTTTCCTTTACTAAAAGTGCAATGAGACTGAGTGTGTCCAACATATTAACATTAACTTTTGCAAATTAGACACACCAGTATAGATAATAGAGGGGTATCGCGAGAATTATTTTAAACGGTTACTGTAAAATTTCATGTGAAGTTTTTACAGACTTCGGAAAACAGATTTGATTTTCGTACATCAGGGAATCTCCATCCATCCATTATGTGCCGTGCCCAGATGCGTAAGCGGTCATGCCTCTCCACAGCTCTCTGTCTTTGGTATTCCCATCCGCTCCGCTGGTGATTGTGCCTCATGCCATCTTGACAGCCCATGCAGCATCTTTTCTCTCTGTCTGCCTCGATCTCTTTTGCAATCGATCGCTCCTGCTGTTACTGTGTGTTCTAGCTTGCTTCGCCTCATGATGTGTCCAAAAAATAGATTGTCTCTTTCTAAAGTTAGATATATTTTTTCTTGTCTGGCCTACTTCTTCCATAACTTCTTCGCACACATTCTTCTCCATCCATGGTAAATTGAACATTCGCCTAAAGAACCACATTTCACAAGTTTCCAAACGTTTATCTAATTCATTTTTGACTGTCCGTGGTTCACATCCATAAAATTAAACTGGTTCGATGTAACACTGAAGCAATCTTTTCCTCACTTTCATTGATATGGATTTATTTGTCAGGAGATTCTTCATTTTATGGAATACTGCTTTCGCTTGTGCTATTTTGCTTTATATCTCAATTGTGCATCTTCCGTCTAAGGTCCACATTGTTCCCAGATATTTAAATTTGGTGACTTGTTTTAATGTTTCTCCATCTACTACTAATCTACATTCTGGATTGGTTTTATTTTTGGATACTACCATGAATTCTGTTTTCTTTTTGTTCAAACTTAGGCTTTTGTTTGCACTTTCCTTAACTATTTTGTCCAACAATCTTTTTAGTTCTTCCTCGCTCTTTGCAATTAGGACTGTATCATCTGCGTATATCAAATTGTTCAAACTGTAACCTCCCTCAGATATTCCAGGAAGGCCTTCTATATGCGTCATTATATTTTAGCTGTAGAGGGAAAAGAGGTCTAATGACATCACACATCCCTGTCTCACCTCTAGCTGGATTTCTTGATAGCTCCTTATCTTCTGGTCGACCCTTATCGCAGCTGATTGTTGACAATATATGTTCTTTAATGATTCTCATATATTTACCCTCTATTTGTATATTATCCAACAGGTCGATCAGTTGGTTATGTTGTACTTTATCAAAGGCCTTACTGTAGTCTATAAAGCACAAGTACAAGTCTACTTTGACCTCTATGACACTTTCTGCAATCATTCTGATCATATATAAAGCATTACTGGTACCTTTGCCCTCTACAAAACCTTACTGTTCTTCTGATATTTCGGGCTGATACGGGGTCTTATCCTTTTCATGATTATTCTTAACAAGATCTTTAAAACAAGGCTCATACGGCTAATTGTTCTGTGTTCCTCACGATCCACCGCACCTGGCTTTTTGGGCAGTGCTATAAAGATTGATCTTCCAAGCTCCTCTTGAATATATCCTATGTTGTATATTTCATTCAAAATATTTAATACTGTATCTATACCAGTCTCATCTAATAATTGTAGTTTTTCTTTTGTTAATTTGTCTGGCCCTGGAGATTTGTTGTGTTTCATTTGACGTATGGCTTCCCTGACTTCAGCACTAATTATTGGTGGTCCATCATTGTTTGTTTCAGGTTTTGGTTCGTGTCTATCATTACAGTTTAAATCTTGGATGTATTCATTCCCTCTTCTCATTTCATCTTCCGTACCCATTATGATATCTCCTTTCTTTGATCATAAACAGCCTGTCCCCTTGTTTGTCTTTCTTTCTGTCAGATCATCTATTCTTCTGTACATGTCTCTTGAGTTTTCTTTATGCTGTCATTCTACCTCTTTGCATTTTGCAGCTAACTACTCTTCCCTTACTTGGTTACATCTGTCTCTTATGTCTCTATTTATAGCATTGTATTTATCTTTATCATGTTTTTGTGTCTTTATCAGTAGCTAATCTATTGGACTTAAAAATGTTGGATTTTAATTAATTAGACTATTTAAAATCAAAGAATCTCACATGATATTGCCAAGCAATACCTCACGGGTAAAAAAGATGAATTAATGAATTCAAGCACTCTTAATCTATTCAAGCTTATTAAGATATTTAAGCCCACAGTCTTCCTAATCTATTATAATAACAATTCTTCGAATATTCATTACAACTATCATAAGTAATGCCAGCTGCGAGAGAAGCTCTCTAAATTGAAGTTAATGAAACGTGAATTGACATGAATGTGACTAAGTTTGACTAGTGTAAGGCTATTGAACATGGTATGGCTGACAATATTGACATATCAAAGATTATGCCATGAGGAAAAGCAGAACACTTCAATTTTAATGCTGGAGTGATAGCTTTTCTACAAGTATTTATTTTTAACATAAACACGTATGATGTCCATATTATTACTTCCTATAACATAAATTGTCTAGCATCCACATACTTTTTCGGGGGGTGGGCAGCGGCTAACCTGAAGTGCACATAACTACCTTACAACGTTGCTATTTGTGTAGACGCCTCACCGCGTCTCACAACACACGGAAGAGCCCACGGAGCATTAAAAACAATGGATAATCAGGTCATACGCTCAACAGGTCGATGTCGTACCCAAGGATTGCCTTTATTCCGTGGGTTTACTTAATTGGGTCACTCCCACCCTCTTGTCCCCGACTTCATCATTGGATTTCTTTATTGTAAACTAAGTCTACAGAACTTTTAGCCCTATGCTCTAAATAGAAACTTTCTCACCGTCTGAACACCTGACCTTTGTTTGACCTAACTGTTTATAGAAAGAACACAAACCCAGACGTTCAAGCATGCAATCCTTGCTTTATGAAAAAAAAATCCCCAAACTGCCTTATACTTCCAACTGCCTACTAGTCAATTTGTAGAGGGAAAAAAATAAAGTAATTAAGCAATTCTTGTTATTTTATCACACCCCTGGCGGTGTTAAACGAGGTGGCTTTCACCCCCTCTTATATTTCTATATTTATGCAACTACCATAAATAATAGGAAAGTAAACATGTGTGAATATTACAAGAACACAAATGTAATTAATCGTTACTCTTTACATTTCGAGGGTAGGGAAGAATTTAATTTAATCATGAGCAAATATTTTCTCCGCCAGAGGATTTATTTTAAAATATGTCCTCCGCTGGGATACTCTGTATAGGGGAGGATTTATTTTGCAACACCGGTTTTGCAAAATAAATCCTCCCCCATACAGTCTCCCCCCGGAGACTCTAGTTTTAAAACAAATCCTCCGGGGGCGAAAATGTTTTCCTCCCGATTAAAATTAATTCGCCCCTACCCTGTAAAATATTGTCTCCCCCCAAAATAAATCCGCCCCCATCATACTTTCGATATAAAACAAAGAGATTTAAAAAAAACAAGGATAAAGAATACTTACTTGTGTATTGCTGTAATATTCACACATGTTTAATGTAAGGCAAGCGTTATTCGCAAGGTCCGTGAGAATAATGTTCGACATTATCCGCACGGTTTTGACCGTAAGAGTGATGCCGATCGATATATTATATCTAAATTCTTATTACTGCTTATTATTTATGTTGCATTGCTTATTGAAATCTTTTGGTTAAGAGGGCACACAAATAATTAGTTTGTCATTTTAATCGTCTTTCAAGTGACTGGATTATTAAGTATAGAAGGAGCGTCTGTAACAGATAAGATAGTTAAGATAAATGTTCCAGTGCACTCAACTTTGTATATATTATACACATTATGAAGTAACTTTATTAACTTTCATAGTTTCATTCATAATTGGAAGAAACTCTGTATTTAAAGAGGCTAATTATTATACTTCCCATTACTAGCACTGTTGGACATCATAAATCCATTAAGTTAATTGAATTTAAAGCATGCAAAAGTGATAGACGATAGAATGGTATAGCATAAATTAAGAGTGAGAGTCTAACAGTAACAGTGACTAACAGAATTGATACAATTCGTATAGGGTGGGGGAATAATAAAATGTTTCTGAAAATTAGCTTGCTTGAGTGATCGCAAGCATCCTCACTGTTGTAAAACAAAAACAATCTAAAAAAAAATTAAGACCGTCCATGGATTCGATCCACTGGCGAATTATGCACGCAACCTAGATTTAACCACTCATCTAGAGAAGCTGATATGTAGTGCCGTTATTTAAAAGCTTTGTTTTTTTTAATCGACAGCAGCCGCTAGAATACGCATGCGCGACGACCCGTGCGGATAATACTCGACATTATACGCACGGTTTTTACCGTGCGAATAGTCACTCCGTTAATGAAATACTATTTATGATAGTGGCGTAGATATAGAGAGATAAGAGGGGGTGCTGTCCATACCGTTTGACACCTCTCAGGGGCGTGACATAATATTCACACATGTTTACTGTAATACCATTATTGTAGTGGCGTAGATATAGAGAGATAAGAGTGGGGTGCGGTCCATAACGTTTGACACCTCTCAGGGGCGTAGCTTCATATCCACACAAGTTTACTGTAAGACTATTTATGGTTGTGGCGTAGATATACATAGATATGAGGGGGGTGAGGACTTGAGGACCATGCCAATGGACACCTCTCAGGAGCGTGACATAATATTCACACATGTTTACTGTAATACAATTTATGGTAGTGGCGTAGATATACAGAGATATGAGGGGGTTAGGACCATGCCGTTAGACACCTCTCAGGGGCATGATATAATTTGAAAAACTGCTTCATTACTTAATTTTTTCCCGCTGTCCAAATTGACTCACAGGCAGTTTTGTTGTGTAAAAAGGCAGTTGTTTTGTTTCATAAAGCAAGGATTATGACTTTGAAGGCATGCGTTTGTGTTGTTGCTATAAACGGTAAAGTCATAATTACGTCGGTTGTTCAGACGGTGAGAAAGATTCTTACTATCCATCTAGAGTCGGGGGGGGGAGGGTGGGAGTGACCCAATTAAGTAAGCCCACGGAGGGAACAAAAATCGGGCTACGACACTGACCTGTTTAACTTATGACCTGATTATACAGTCTTTGGGCTATGCATTGTTATTGTGAGACGCCATGGCGAAAGGGGTACTGGTGGTGCTGACTGCACTGGCTGACACTATCACAAGGGGTAAAACCAAATCTAAAATTAAGTATGTTCCCGTTATTTGGCACTGGCAGACTCGGGGGTGGACTATGGGTTTAGTCGTGAGCGGGTGACATTAAGCTTACCGCACTGTGTGACGCAAACCTTAGTGATGCCTCTGGCGAGACAGCTACACTAATAAAATATATAATAAGTTATTCCTTTAATAACTCCATGGAGACATTTATTACTTTCAAAATATCTCATTTAAATTCAAATAATTTACTAAAATTGGCTTCTTGTATTTAAATTTTTCTCACACTCATTTATATATGCGACAGTAATAATGTGTCAGACTATTTATATGACTAGAAGTAAAAAAAAACTGCTAATAACCACGCAACCTTAACTACAAGTTATTAAAGACAGAACAATGCTGTGGTCGAGTGGCAGCACACTGGACTGTAGTACCGATGGTCACGGGTTCGAATCCGTGTGAAGGCAAGGGTTTGTTCCCGGGGCCTAGGGCGTCCCTGAGTCACCCCGCTCCGAATGGGTACCTAACACTACATGTAGTTAGGCGGCTGGGTAATGCGTGGAACCCACAAAGCCGTGGCCTGTGAATGCTGCATCACTTGCCAACAGATCATCTGTCATGGTCTGTGGACGCAACTATCTTCTGCATAGAAGGAGCGTCTGTATAGATAAGATAAGATAAGATAAATACATATATATATATATATATATATATATATATATGCGTGTGTGTGTGTGTGTGTGTGTGTGTGTGTGTGTGTGTGTGTGTTAGATATTACAAATGCTTTCTACGGAATAAGCGTGATTTTAGTTTCAGTTACTTAAATTTAGTCAAAGATTTGCGTACACACACAAACATAGATTTTTAAAATTAAACTATTTTAAAAACATTCAGAAAAACTTTGCAATTATTGAACCTTATTTTCATAACATCATCATGCACGAATAGATGATCTCATATCACGATTATGAAATTATCTATTTCTGTACACGTGTATTATTTTTCTTTATGAATTTGAATTTTTAACAGCCATTACAGTTTTAAACACAAAAATTATATTAAAATTTTAAAGCATAAAACAGATGTTACATAAAATAAAGACGTTTGCTCCAATAACCATGACTAACATTTAATTTTCTGCGTATAATTTATATCGCCTCTTTCTAGAATGTGTAAACTAATTATGACATTATAGACTGGACAAACCAATCTAGAGATTTGTCCTTAAGAGAAAAAATAACTTTAAAAAATTCTCTATCCGTTAACATATTTTACAAAGTCTTTAAATGGTACTTTGATGTTACAATATTATATTTTCAGATATTCTAAAATATTAGAAAGCTTTAGGAGATACACAAAAAAAAGAGTATTAACACAAGATAATAACAACTACAAGTCGATCTTTTCTTTTTAGTAGGTATAAAATACTTCGAAGATAACAAATAAGCTACAATATAAAATCGCATAGTAAGAAAAGATTCTTTAAAAAAAAAGTATCAATACTTTCATTACAAATAACGAGTATTGCAAATTTTATCTTTCAAATATAATTAAAAGCAGTGGCGTAGCTAGAGGCGGGCGGTGGGGCGGACCGGCCCGGGCGGCACACATTTAGGGGCGACATTTGTGGGAATTTAAAAAGTACAACCTATTCCGACAACCACCCTTTTTCTTTTGAAGGGGGAAAACCAAGATGAAATAAAAAGATAATCACTTATTTCATCGCATTTTAAATTTTAGAACAAAATAAATGAAATAACATACTTTTACTAATTTAAACACATCAGAAATTAAAAAAAATATTTTATGCTTTACAATTAGTTTTTTGTGTGTTTTGTTGAGTTTAAAGTTTTTTTTAAACTTAGACAAAGGTTTTTAAAAGCAGACTTCCAACAACAACAATGGCGGCGTTAAGTCACAGAAGATAGTGAAATATACAATTTTTTATTTCGTACAAATGGTACGATAGGAATTGTATTTTTAAAAAAAGTAATGTTTCAATTTTATAGTATATTTCATAATAATAATTAATGAAGTAAGTTTGAAAAAATGTTTTTTTGATGACTTGAAATATAAAATACGCTGAACTGAAATAACGGATTACCAAATAAAAATATTTATAATTTCTAGTCTTAATTAACGAATTCCCACAATTGTTTGATTACGAAGTGAATGTTATAACTAACGCAAAACCGTTCAAAAATTTAAAATCACTCAAAAAAGAGATCGATTTGTTTGGAAAATTAAGCGGTATACGACACGATGATGCTTTTATAAAAAAAAACTACACAAAAGCACAACACCACTGGGCCCAATAGTATGTGCTATTAATATCGCCAAGATGGTTTTTGCGTGAAATTTCGACATTCGCATAATGATGCGCGAACAAGTACCTACAATTAATGGTGGTTCAAATATTGTGTTTAACTTGCAATTAGTAATTTATATTACTGTTTGAGTATTCAGAAATTTATTATCAGGTACATTATTAAAAATTGAATTTATTTTGTTTTTATTGCATTAAAGTAGCACAAATAATTTTGTGTTTTTCAATAAAATACGGTGATTCATTAAAGATGTTACGCCTATCCAATTAAAATAATGTGTAGATAATTTAAATTAGTCTATTTAATGGAAAATTATTAAGATTTATGGCAAGAACATGAAAATATTCAAATTTCTCCGTTAATAAACACCACAATATGCATAAACACTTTCGAAAAAGACATACTTTGAAATTTCAAGCGTCTTGGAAAAATTGACATCTGAAGAAGTAACTAGTAAAACGAGATCAGATGCTGGAATTTTACTCAATTCAATGCAATCTTTTTCTTTTCTAAGTTATATCAATTTATGGGAACCCGTTATTTATTAAATTAATTCAAACCCATTGCATGGAACAAAGAGATGTGCTAATACAAAACGCTGTTATATCAGCCAAACAATTTGTGAAGAGTTGGAGATATCAACTGAACGCTGAGTTAGAAGGAGGAAAAAAATATGAGTGGGGAAAATTAAGAAGACGTGGTTCTATCTTTAGAACGAGAAGTACAACGGGAAATGTTTTTATCCATGGATGGAAATTATAAAAGAAAATAAAAGAACGCTTTGATGAGTTGCAAGTCCTTGCAAGAAAATATTCGTATATAATACCATGTAACCTACTAAATGAAGCATTTGAACATCAAATAAATTAATTTATTGACATTGATAAAGAACAGTTCAATATTGAATGAAAAAGGATCCAGGTTTTAATGGCTGTACCTACACTACAAAAAAGAGGCATTATGTTAGAAAAACTTGGGTGGGGGGCGTGGGGGGGGGGAAGCCCCCTTGATCTATTAAAATTTATTCAACAGTAAGATTGGAAAATTATGTACCCAACATTGTAATTTTGCTATGAATTTTTTCAACAATTGCTATCAGTTTCGCTAGTTGTGAAAGTGTTTCTCTTCGTTCCACAATGAGCGATTTAAGAAAACAAAATCTTACAATATTGTCCATAGAACAATATATCACAAATAATTTATTTAAATTTTAATAGTATAATACACGATTTTTCTATTATGAAAGTTAGGAAAGTAAATTTATAAATATGATTAAAATACTAATGCATACAATTTCTTTGTTTGTAAAAAATCATTTATTTATAAATATAAAATAAAAGAATAGTAATTGATAAAGTTTTTTTGCTTGTAAATTTTTTGAATTTTTTGTCTCATGGGTTGGGGGGGGGGACCTGCGACCTCAGTAACTTTCTTGTGGCCTTTAAAAAATGTATTGTGTATTTTTATAAATGTGTATTTATATGTATATCATCTATATGCGGCCTGTTTTATTACTGCTTACATCAAAATGGCATACAATGGTAAAATTGTTCTCCACTTATACTTCGTTTCAATTATAATTATTTATTCATGTTTATTAATTTATAAAAAAACATCGTATAATCGACTAATTTGCCATCCATAAATGAGGTCACGCGATTTTGAGTGATTTTTCACCCCTTCCACCCTCGTCACACGTTGTCACAAAAACTTTAGACCCTTCTTCAATAAAACGTCATAAAGCTTTGACATAAAAGCCGTATTTTCTATTTGAAAATATGCATGTTTCAAATCAAATTTTAGTCATTTAAGTATGTTTTTAGTGCAAGGCTGCACTCTAAAATCGTAACATGGGTTTTACGTAAACGTCATTAAATAAAGTGTCGGTAATCAATATTTAAGGGTAAATTTTATGTAAAGTTGCGCGTTTTGACGTAACGTCATATTTCTCAAACACACATCGTAACAAGCGTATGACTCCCCTCCCCGCCGAAGGTGCGTGACGTCATTTAAGGACGGTCCCTAAAAAGGGCGGCACATTGGAGACCGCCCCGGGCGGCAAATGTTCTAGCTACGCCACTGATTAAAAGAAAGATTAAACATACATACATACATTCATACATACACACATACATAAATACATGCATGCATACATGCATACATTCATCCATGCATCCATTCATACATACATACATACATACATACATACATACATACATACATACATACATACATACATACATACATACATACATACATACATACATACATACATACATACATACATACATACATACATACATACATACATACATACATACATACATACATACAAATACATACATACATACATACATACATACATACATACATACATACATACATACATACATACATACATACATACATACATACATACATACATACATACATACATACATACATACATACATACATACATACATACATACATACATACATACATACATACATACATACATACATACATACATACATACATACATACATACATACATACATACATACATACATACATACATACATACATACATACATACATACATACATACATACATACATACATACATACATACATACATACATACATACATACATACATACATACATACATACATACATACATACATACATTCATACATACATACATACATACATACATACATACATACATACATACATACATACATACATACATACATACATACATACATACATACATACATACATACATACATACATACATACATAAATACATACATAAATACATACATACATACATACATACATACATACATACATACATACATACATACATACATACATACATACATACATACATACATACATACATACATACATACATGCATACATGCATACATACAAACATACATACATACACAGATATACGTTCAATATATACACACATATATACACATACATTCATACATACATGCATACATTTATACACACATATACGTTCAATATATACACACATACATACATACACACATACATACATATATACATGCATACATACAGACAGAAATACATACATACAATCATACATACATGCATTCATATATGTATTATATGGATATAAAAAATTACTTTATACATTACAGACGCTCCTTCTTTACCAGAGTTTATTGCATGCTATGCTTGTCAATGGTTTATTCATGGTTTATGTATGGTCTTGCATTTTTACTACAGTACTAATTAGGGTTTTACCGGATTTCAGCTCCGGCTAATCCGGATTCCGGCCATTTTTACAAATTCGGTTCCGGCTTCGACAGAATTTTACTTCATAACTCCGGTCCAATGCAGCAGACCGGTAGAGCCATAAAATATATATATTTATAATAGCTCCGGCTCTGGCAAATCCGGAAACCGGCCATGTTTACAAATCCGTCTCCGGCCTAATTTCACTTTATAAATCCGGTCAAATCCGGCAAGATCACCTCTAATTTTAATATATATGTTTATGTGTGTTTTTGTGTGCGTGAAAATGTCACTGGAACTTGTGTTTTCTTAATATTAAAATAATATTTTATTACAGTGAACATAAAAACCTTAAAATTAAATTTATAATTTCAAATACTTCGTTGCAGGACATTACAATATTATCAGGCACTAAACATAAATAATTTTCTAAAAATTAAATAAAATAGCTTACAGAAGATATACAGACAAAAAATGTTAATTAAGTGCTAAGCTTATTGAATGAATAAGGAAAGTTTTAGAACGTTATCAACGTTCCACGTTCTTTTCGTTCACGTTTGGCTGTTGTATCTTTGGGAAACGATATGAAAATCACTTCACACACACAACGACGCATGTCATCAATGAAAAAGCCCACCTCTCAGCTACACCTTCAGTCTCTTGGGCTCTAGCATTCCGTAAGGTAATTGACTGTATGCCGAACTAATTCAGCGGCACGCGGATCTCAAACTAACTAAGCGTGCGCCTCACTTCAACCCAGATCTCCACAGTACTGTGATCTGGGCTACACAATACTCCGGGGGCGGCTTTGTTTTTAAAATAACCTCTCTGTGGGAGACTTTATTTTGGGGGATACTTTATTTCGTGACACCGGCGTACCTTATAAAGAACAGGCTGGAAAATAAGCGGGGCTCAATTTAATACAACACACATTTAATGACACTGCATTCCTTAATTGCACAGAGTAATCGTTTTGCCTGCTCGAGAACACGCAGTTATATCCTACTTTGCACTTATAGCAGCTGCAAGACAATTTCAAAGTTATTGACCTATAAAAGATCCGGGTAAATTATGGGTAAGTACATATTTTGTCATGATACTCTAAAGAATAAAGCTAATTGACTAAGTATTACACAAACAAACTGCTCACAAGACTTTATAAAATGTTAAAGACGAGACGAGCATTTTACGGAGCTGAAATTGAACTCCAAAAAAAAATTATAAAGTTACATTTCTATTACTATCTAACAAAACATTAGCGCACAACGTACAGGAATTAACTAAGACACTATAATAGTTTACTTTTTTTTTATTAACATCATACACAGCTCTTTTATACTTTAAAAAAATTGGAATAGTAAATAGGTAAAAATGTAAATTGTTTGTAAAGTAAATAGGTCGAAATGGATATGTATTTAATTTGTTTAAACATTTCTTTTTTTCTGTTTACACTGATTAGGAAGAAAATATTTTTAAAGCGCTGAAAACGTTAACACAGTTTGATATATTAAATGGTATGAAAACGCAATGTAGTGTCAATTGTAATGCAATAGATTATTTTTAAAAAATCCTTAAGTCACACAACTATCCCCTTGATGCCTCGTGAAGTTGTAAATGATTCATGAGATGCTATAAAGCTGACAATGATTTTATTAAAAAAATTATCTCTAATCCAAATATTTAGCATGTCAACATCTAATAAATCCAGAACAAGCGATCAATATAACTTGTGGTGTAGCTAAAAAGACATTGAACTGGACAGCTGTGATAAAGGAAACAGGCGAGAAGGTGACTCTAATAGAGTGTCCCATACAGGACGTTTCCTGCCATGCACCCAACCCATGGCACGCCTCTTCATACGCTGACCAGTTCAAGCCCAGTCCTATACTTTGATAAGGTGACAGCTAGGCACTTAGGCTTAGAACGCATCAGCTGCATCGTTGAGGACAAAACATTTCTGGCTGAAGGATGCAACAACTTCAAGTTTGAAGGTAATCATTTTGTTTCAATCGGCAGAACCCCGATGTAAACAAGTACGATGGCTGGCAACATATGGGTCAATGAGATATAGAAGATTTTAGGAATGAGAACAATGTCAGATGGTTGGTCTAATATAAAGCTCAGCTGGTGTTTGTATGTTTGTTAGTTTGTTTGTATCCGCTGTGCGTCCCATTTTAACGAAAAAAATAAATAACGGACAGGGACGTATTTTCCTGGACGGATCCTTTTAACCTGCAGATGGTTTTAGAATGGCTTTTATAACTGTCGCTTTTGCCCGTAACCCATTAAGTAAAAAATCGGAAAATGTAGAGACAAAGATCAAAGACAGGAAAATAAAATCTCATTTCAATATTGAACAACTTACGGTCGAGGTTCAAAATGAATATTTTTTTGCTGTAGTATTTTTTTTCAATACTTTATATGGAGCGATGCGCTTTCTAAAATCTTTATTTACGGTGCGTATTATTATTTTGGGTTTGCTCTGTGGTACAAAGCAGTAACATTTAATACGGGTTATTTCTTTATGATAGATGCCTTAAATATTTTGCATTACAATTGTCACTCGATGCATGGGATTTATTAATTAAAATGTGGGAATTAAATTGCTAATTTCGTTATCTGTGTTTTATTATCTCAACATTTAATAACAACCTAATTATGTAAATAGTGAGTGAATTTTATCAGGAAAGCGATGCCACAAGTCTAAGTACATGTTAAGTAAAGAAGAAATTATATAATTTTGTTATTTATTTCCGTTAAAACATTTATAATTTACTTTATTTGCGTTATGGAGTAGGTAACTATTGCCATTTTGATGGGGAAGTGCCATACGTTCTCTATCTATTACATGCTGATTCTGTTACAAATATTGTATTACTTACTATTGTGTTACGATTTAGTGTCCTAAATATATACGCTTTTTGAGTGACGTGGAGGGTGAGCATATATATTTTTAAAATATGAAAAATTAAGTATATTGAAAAAATTTGGGAATAAAATTGTGAAATAATTAAGTTTATTTAGTTAATGTGGGTATAATTGTTAATTTATTGTTTAGGTTCGTCACAATTCATTTTTTAAGATATAAAAATGTTATATCCACTTGAACATCACATGTCCATTCCTTTGTAGCCTGGGAGGTATAATTAATATCATTGTTCCACATGCTTCTATATACAGACGGAATCTTGAGAAAACAAACGTCGCTTATAATTTCTTCATTATCTATAAACAAGTACTGAGGTTGGGAGTAGAATTAACCAAATATAATGTATTAATGGGAAGCGGCATCCAACTAAAAATTGAATTCCTATTTTAAATTTATCCTTTTTGTCTCAAATTTGTAAATTTAATTATCATTGATTATAGAGAAAAAGATAGAAAAAAAATGTCATTGCCATAATAAACTATCTACAGAGAAATTCAAAATAAGTGCATAATTTTATTCCTATTACTATACTTTATATTTCACAGCTTTTTTTTGTCTAAAACGGTGCGCAAATTTTATTGCAAGATTTTCGAATAATACTGGTTTAGTTTCTTAAACGTCTTTTTTGGAAACTTCATGACATTTCCATTTTAAATTAAGTTTAATAACTCTTTGAGATAAGTAGCTGTTGCCTTTTTGAGACGACTGGGTGTAGTTCGTAGTTCCTCATCTTATATCCGCTGTTACAAATATTTCATTTCTTTAAACAGTCGAAGATGTGGGTCGGATTATTAAAACTTAATCTTATATTTTTAAACTCTGCGCTTGACTTTACTTTAAAAATTTAAGCACGACTGAATTTAAAGTAATATTAAGCTAAATCGTTTTAATATGACTAAAAACGTGGGGCGGGTGTTTGGTATAAAAATTAAAGATTTCTAATTTAGAAGGCAAAAGAGAGATCTATAAGTGAGAGTATGAGTGAGCCGAAAATGTTAAACCTCGTAGGCGCCCGTCCCACGTTTTTAGTCATATTAAATCAAAGTACTTGAACTTACCAGTTTTAAATTATTTTCTTCTTTTTAGTCCGCTTGTAAAAACGTGGTTTTTAAAAATCATTTTTTTTACCTTTATTTATTACACGCTTTTATTTAAGTCACAATGTTTGTATGTTGTATCCATCCATCCTTCCTTCAAAACTTGAAACGTAAAATTATACCACTTCTGATGGTCCTAGATATCTAAAACTTTTACAACAGATAGATCTTGGATGACAATGCATAGTGTCAAAATTTCAGATCGATCGAATGTACCGTATTGAAATTATTGCATTTTTAGTTTATCTATAGTCTATATATAAGCATCGGTACCCGTCTGCTTTGTTGACATCCATGAGTTCACCACGAGACTATAGCACGGTGGTATAAAACGTTGGGCGGGCGCTTATGAGGTGTTTGGTATAAAAAAAATAGTGGTAAAAAAGATGTGTGGGGTTCAGACGTGAATTTTAAAGAGTTTTAATTATAAGTTTTAAAAAATAGATGTAAAAACGAAGTTTTTGACTATAAATCCCTTATATATGAGACATAACTAAAAGTAGTGATTATGTCAAAAGCGTGTCCTTTTAAAAAAAAAGATTTTTTAAATATTTAATTGTGCACCTTTTTTTCCGCCCGACGACGAACGACAGAGAGAGACGGCGGTGAAGTTGATATAAGGGATTTAAAAAGCTGCTTGGGTACTCGTCCAAAACGCCGCATAATTTTCGCGGTCACGTCGGCTATACAATTCAACCTAGTCACCATCCATGCACCTCCTTTCACACAGTAGCTAACAGCATACTTCCAAAAAAATACTATTGTGCTCTACAAACTTTTATTTCTTCTGTAAATACATTCTTCCGACTGGTAACCTAAAACTACAGTAAACTGAACATTTAAATAAAATGTCAACAACAATGACGTAACGTTCAGTCAGGTCACAGGGCCCAGCAGCTTGAGTGATAATGTCCGCTAGGCGGATGTCTAAGGTTCGTTAGTTCGTGTGCATGTCGTGAGCAAAGTTGCACGGAATCCATTTTTTTGTGTGCAATACTACACAATTTGCTGCGCGGTTATTCTAAACCACTGAGCGGCGTCGGCCAGAGAACTACGCAACCGTGCAGCTTAAAGGGAACGTTTGCGGCGGTATTAACGTTTTAATTGATAAACTTTACATACTGACAACATTGTACGTCTTATTAAAATCAGTTTTTCTGCTAGGCCTACACAAGAAACACAAGTGAATGGACTTTAACAATTTTTAATGTATCCCAAATAATTTTTAACAAAAAAAAAGAAAAAAAAATATAACCTTTCATATATATATATTTTTTATTAGAGTAAATATCTTTGAACAACTAAAATATACTTTTAAAAACATTTAGACTAGGTACTTTTTTTAACATGGTCACGATAGGAGCGGAGAAGGGAATAAGAGGGGGTAGACTTAAAATATTTTAAAAAAAACAACATTGGCTCTGATAACTACCGTATATACTCGTACTATAGCCCACTCGTTCATAAGCCGACCCTTCTCTCTTGGAAGAGACTAGCATTAAAAGTGTGTTTAACCCGCTCGTAAGCCGACCCCAAAAAATAATAGGAAGGCGTAAACAAAATGGTACACTTTTTTAAAACTACAAACTAAATCGATCATAATGGTTGTTTACTTTGTACTACCTATCTTTGTCTTTGTGCTCTTTGTTAGGCAAGAGTTACCGAGTAATCGTTATTTTTTAAAATTTTATTTTTGGGTTTGTGTAAAAAGTGGCGAAAGCGCGTACATTAAAATTCGTTGTTGAAAACCAAATTTGTAAAAACAATTTATTAATAAAACATTCAAAAAAAAATAAAAAAATAAGTAAATAAGGTTAGTGCAGATGTTTAATATTATTTTATAGCTTCTAGTAGAGCAGTCGAATCTTGTAGAATGTAGAAAAAGACCTTGATGATCTACAATCTACATAACAACACCAATATTCAATGTACATGCAGAAATCACATATGACCCGCTCGTAAGACGACCCCCCCCCCAATATCTCCCATAGATTTTGTAAAAAATGGTCGGCTTTAGAATTAGTATGTATGGTAAATAATGTCGGCGTATTTCAAAGACTCGTTAACTTTCTTTCAGTGATTCATTCAAAAAAACAAAATCGTATTTTTTTTGTTTGATGATTTTTGTTTCATGTTCAAAACACCTTGTAGTCAGAACATTGACAGATAACACCCGTGAAGCCATTGAGAACGTCATTAAATATATTGCAAGCAATGAATTAGTTTTAAGTGGAAATTTTATTTAGAGATGCTCGTTATTTTGTTGATGTGACGTTACATTTCTTTACCCCCCCCTCCCCATCGTCACACTTCGTCACAAATACTTGACCCCCCTCCCCCTAGGCACGTGACGTCATTTATGGACGCCCCCTAACATAATTATGCTGTTTTTTATATGCAATTAATATGTAGATCAAAGGAGTCTGAATAAACGTTTTTTTCTTCTTCTTATTTAAAAAATATTTTTTTAACAATCGAAAATTTGTCTGAGAGCCAGATGCAGCCATCAATAGAGCCACATCTGGCTCGCGAGCCATGGTTTCCCGACCCCTGATCTAGAGGAAACTTAGTTCACATGAACCTGATAACTCATTTGAATTTTTATATTTATCTTAATTTATTATATCCACACATTTCTGTCCATGATACCAAAATCATTTTTTGTTTCTTAAAATTTACATCTTTGTTTCACATACTTTTTAAAGCAAATAGATCAATATAAATGTAATAGACAAATAATTTATCTAATATCCAGAAACATAAACGGGAAAAACAGTCCGGGGATAGTAAAATAGTGGGCTTAATGATGTAATTTTCTAAATAAAATGTTTTATCGCAAAATGGGAATTTTAAAAAAAAATGCACCCCATTAGAATCATTAGATAATGATATATCTGGAAAACCAGTCATTATTTCCTGCAGCGAATAGAAATGTGTGACTGTATTTGTGACCGTTCTCTGTGAAATGTTACAGCTTTTTCTCAAAACGCACTGCTATGTTTGACTTACCACTGCATTTTGCCCTTGAAGACTTGTGATAATAATGTTTAGATATCTTGCTGCTACATCAACTATACAGTCAGAATCTTACAGCCAAATAGGATAAAATAGTTATGGAATAAATTGGTTCTTCCTTATTTTCTATGAAATGCGCTATAATTTTTTAAATGTGTAAAGCGCTGAAGTTCCGTCCCCAAATAAGCCATTTAACATCATCTTGATACAAAAAAGTTTCGTATTCTTCCCGGATGTAAAGGATAAACTGCTGAAACTTGCAGAGAAACTGGGCTTTTGAGCGAATAGAGCTTATAGTTTTTATCATTGAATTAAAGCCATTATTACACCTAAGATGTTTGGCACACATAACTTTTTGGTGAATGATACAGTGAAGTTTAAAGGCTTTGCCACCCGCATCGCTGACTTTGTTACAGACAAGGTTTCTAGTCCACTGTGCTTACCAGTAATGGCAGGGGCACCATCAGCAATAATTACATAAATTATTTTCTATTACAATTTAATGTAATGGATAGCAGAAAAAAACAAAAGCAAATAAATGTGTTAAGTTTCTTTTGTTTAAAGAATCTCGAAGACAGGTAATTGGTAAACAATAAAATGTGTTCGAATATTGTATTATTTGACATATTCAAATCGCACACTATTTCTATTTTTCTTATTAATATATAATTTAGTTACATAAATCACACGTCATTTAATTAAAAAGTTTATATAAGGCAGAAGGCCAGTTTAAATTTAAGTGCGGGCCGTGTTTGGCCCGCGGGACGGAATATATACATCCTGGCAAAAACTGTCGTTTGGTTTTTAAAGAAGTGTTTTCTTATAAATTAATACGGAGCCATATTTATATATTATTTTCTTACAGAACCATTTTTGATAAATTTAAGTTATGTCTTTGGCTTTTTAAAAAACTCTTTATTTAGGTTGTGTTTATAGTGATTCCTGAGGGGAGAGTTTGGTTAAGCTAACCTAATTGTTTACTGTGGGAAGGGTTTAGCTAAGGGCGAACTAGCTGTTTGTTGCGGAAGGGTTTAGTTAACGCTGACAGGGAAGACACTAGCAGCCATCTTTGAGACTTGAATTTGTCTACCATCATTGGTTTAACAAGAAAATATTTACCTAAGGACAGCTCTCATTTATATTTTATCACCTGCTTTTACCAGGGGGGGGGGCGACACGATGTGGTAGAGTTTACTGGTAGTCGGAAGACTAGAGACATGGTGAGGTCCATGCGCACGAATACCAGGATTTCATCAAGTCAATCAATTAACCCGACTGTAAGGCATGCAATATCAGTACACGTATAGAGGAGTAGGCAATCTGGACCAGACTAACACACCAGATACTTACCGCAGGAATGTTGTTAGTTATATGGTTCACATCAATTAACTTACCGTTGGAATATAGTTTGCTTTATGTATCATGCAAATTATCAATTTTTTTTATACTTTATAGCGGCAAATGAAATATCTTCCCTTTAATTAACAATTTTTCTATTTTTCTTGTATCAAGTTTATACTTTATAATGGGAAAAATAACGTATGAGAGAAAACGTAGCAAAACCTACTCTCAAGAAACCTATCAATTATTAAAGTCTCTTTGTTTAGGTTCTTAAATTTCCGAGTATATGAGAATAGGCCGATACCGAGTAGCCGATATCAAATAGCGGAGCCCATGAACTGTTCAACCCTACTTGCTTATGAAAACATTAAATTTAGATATTCTGCTTCTTTATTCAAGTTTCTTTCACAGGATAAATTATATCTAAACAATCACTCCATTTATTATAGCCATTAGTCCGACAAGACGCTACCAATGTTATAAGTACTTAAAAAACCGCCACCCACTTCAAATAATAATTAACTTCAAAACTAGGAGCGTAACCGATAAAAGGATCTAGCTATCGTCTTCATTTACTAGTTATACATTATTTCCCTTGTTAACTCAAACGAACGGTGGCCGTCAACTTCTACCAGCCTACATACACACCCACACACATTCACACATTAATTACTTAAATAAACACTCATACACACATAAACAAACCAACGCAGACACCCAGACAAACACACACATATTTTTCCATTTCAATGTCATAGCTGCTGGTATACATTAACATTTGTTATTTATGTTTGTAAGTGGGTTCATTCTCTTATAATTATGCTCACTATTAGCTAGTTTTTTTGTTTTTTTTGTTTTTTTGTTTTTTTGTTGTTTTGTTGTTTTTTTTAAAACTAACCTCCATTGAAGTAACTTTGTATTGTAATTTTTTAGGTCTTATCCTTTTCTTACACTCTGTTTTGGATTTTTCTTTTAATCTTTAAATTGTAAATTGTTGTTTTTATTCAACAGACGACATCAAAAACTCAGCAATCATCGTTGCTACGAGTGTTGCTTCTGTTGTCGCTTGCATCATCTTCTTGATCATTTTGTTCCTTTACAGAAGAGGTAAAGTTGTAAGCATTAATAAACATTTGGGTGTAATATAAAGTCTGATATGTTCAACAAACTTTCCAGTAACCATACGCTATTTAGTTACTTCCATTCATTACTTGAGGAATTTTTTTTTATTTTTAATTTTCACATATGGAAAAATTAAAGAGTGAAAATCCATGAATTTCCTCATTAAACTTAGATCTCGATTGGTCTAAACTTAAACATTCTTTCATTTTGTAGCCAAAAGAAATGCATCGGAAGTACAGACACCTGCGGGTGGGGCCAGAGATGGTATAAATAGTATAATTTTATCATTAAATTATGATTGACTACTTTGTTCCTCGGAGAAGGTAGAGTTTTTTTATTTAGTTATCACTAACTACCATGTTTCCTAGAGACGGTAGAGTTGTACCATTAAGTTATCTCTAACATATTCATTAGAAATGGTGGAGTTGTATCATTAAGTTATCACTGACTATCATGTTCCTCAGAGATGGTATATCTTTATAAATAAGTTACCACTATCCACTATCATTCTCCTGGAAGACAGTAGGCACTAAATTTAATTTTCCTCTACACCTTAACAAATGACATTAATTTTGTGCTAGTTTTCTTACATATAAAACAATGTATTAACATTTAGTCTCTTTAAACATTATAGTCACTTCTTTTATGTGGGAGATTATTGCGTCCGAGGCCCTAGGTTGTAGTTTTTTTTAAATTAGAACTTGACAATCGGTAATCAGCGTTCACAATCCATTGCTACAAGGGTACAATATGGGTCAATACTAAGCCGCCCTTATTTATCCCTACTAATGTCTGTTAACCATCGAGTCTGGATGGACTCAATTACATCTTAGGCGCCTGGTGCAAATCTAATGCTTTCACAGAAACTCGAACCTGCGGCTATCGGTACATTAGCAAAAAAGCATGCTGCTCAACCACCGTGCCCAAACTGTTGCTTTTGTGTGTCTTACGTAACTCTAACTTCATTTAACATTCTCAATTAATCATTTAGAGATGGTTTGGGGGGTCGTGATTGTTTGTAATGAGATGAAGCTACAACACAAATTAATTTTTGCAGATGTGCAAGTAGGACAACAAGGGGAGGTCATTCCGATGACAGGTAAACAATTCTTTAAAAAATGTAAGCGACACGAGTTATTGGTCTGCAATGGTTCACTTTTAAAAAGTATAAGTTGCGATGGGGGGGGGGAGCGTATGGCCTTTACAGTACCATTTAAATATTATCCCATTGGCTCAGTTTTGAAACATTGTATGTCATAAAAATGAATCTTTTATCATTGTCTGTAAGATAGAGTATCTAATACAATTGTCTTTTACAACAAAATGAGCTATAAACATTGTTTATCATGTAGCGTTATTTATTACCATTATCTTTCAGATATAACATTGCTTACCATATGGAGTTTTTCTTACATATTTTCTATGAGATAGTTAACTACAAGAAGAATTTTAAAATCTATTTTAATAGCTTTATTGAACATATTTTGTTGCCGTGAAATTAAGACCTACAAAAGTTGCATTTGAATTTGTTGGAATGAGTTTAAAATGGAATACTAATATTTTCTTGACTGATTCATATTTTTAAGGTTTTAGCATATATTTTCTGATTAAATTTCTAGTTACGCTACAAACGTTGGGGTAAATAAATGTGTAACGTGTGGCTTTTGATATAGAATTGACAAAAACAAGTGTTCATTTAAGCAGACGAAATGTGTCTCAATTTATTGTTTCGGTTAAATATCTGGTCTGTTGTCTTCATCGCTTATATTGTGGGTGATTTGATTTGTGTTTGTGTCCACTCAAGTTAATGTTATTCTTCAGAATTCAATCGTTAAGAAAAGTAGAAGAACTGTTACTATTATATAATAGTATAATCTGATCACGTTTTAGTTTTTTTGATGTTATAGTACAGTATCATCTATACTATTTTAAAATTTCAAGATATTATAGCCTAGTATCATTTTATTTCAGTTTAAAATTTGCTACAGTTATAAACTAGTGTCATCTAAATCCCCTTGTAGAATATGTTAACTTTTTAGACTTATATCATATAAATTTCATTTTAAAATTACTTTATATTAATACTAATACCATCTTAATAAGATTTCAAAACTATTTCATATTACATAGGAATATCATTATTCACAGAAACAAAACTCAGTTCATATAATAGAGTTAAAGACTATAATAATCTACATCCCATTTTAAAATAATGTCATGTATTATACTTTAACACCAACAGTGCGCTTCCATCTAGGAAAGGAATATGTAATTGATTTTTTACAGCATCAACCCATAGGCTCAAGGTGGCCGAAGTGGAAACCTTTCTCCAGATAAATTTAATTTTATCCTAAGCAAATGCTTCAATTAATCTATATCATATAGTAATGTTATAGATTAATAGATTAATATCACTAAATTTGTATATCATTATTAATTCATACCAGTATGGCATTCATCATAAGAGTAACGAACCCCAAAAAAAAAGCTGGAAAACGTTCAAAACTTCAAATACCTCGGAATTTAGGAGCCATTATATCTGAACATCTTTTCTGTAATGTTGAAATACCAGTTAGACTTGCCTCAGGAATGACGAAATTAATCAAAATATGGATCAGCAAAACCAAGAAGAGTCTACCAACAAAGATCAAGCTAAAAATAGCTCTCTTTAAAAAAAACATTTTCTCTATAGATGTGAGTTTTTGACACTACTGACAACCACTGAAAGTGAGCTGCAAGCGTTAGAAAACAAATTCAAGAGAAAACTTTCCAGATCACTTATATCGAACAAAAAAACAATGAGTATGTCTGTGACAGAATAACCTCCATTACGGGCCCACAAGAAACCTTCATAACGACAATTAACAGATGCAAGCTTGCATGTTTCGGTCTTTTTCTGCGACATGATATTCTAACAAAATCCACATTCAATGCATTGTAGAAGGGGGCCGGCGAATAAGTTGACAGCGGAAATAAAAGGCTTGACACCATACAAGATCGGACAGGGCTGAGCTAGAATGTATGACTCTCCACCGCTAAAGATAGGCGAATGTGGATATTGTTGTCCGTTGATGTGTGATTACGCGGCATCCAATGAACCGCAAATATCAAAAGGCTGATGATGAGGATGATTGAGAAATACATATTGACCTATATATTATTTATATTTTTTTTCATATATTCGCTTTGTAAAAAGGTTTATATTATTTTTATAGACCAATATCGTCTTAATCATATGTTAGAATAAAGTCATACTCATCATCGCGCATCCTTCCGTCTCGCGAGGCGATGGTGCATCACCGGCTGGTTGGGTTGCATTTCTTCGTGTGGCTGAGAAGCCTTATCCCTGAGTGACAGTCTTTACCACAGGTTTTGCACACGCAATCTGTGCTTCCCAATGATTTTGCCTTTTTCCTAGCGCTTTTGTCTGTGGCCTCCTCATCCCTTCGCTCCTCGACTCCTATGACGCGTTCTTTTACAACTGTGCGCCACTTAGCTCTGTCCTCTGCCTTCAAGGGATGTATCAGTGGTCAATGTCTCGTTTACGTATAGCTGCCTACTGAATACGCTGACTCGATAGACACACATTATTTATTGTTTCCTCCGTTAGCTGGGTAATTTGCCAAACCCGTTTATTTAGTTTTGCCATTTGGATCAACTGCCTTGCCAATTCTACTGTTGATTTTGTCCTCCAAGGACAGTGCATTGGAGACCTTGCACCCCAAGTGGGTGAAGCTGTTAACAACCTTCAAGTTTTCATTGTCGATATTGATAGTAGGAGAGCATGTGTCTTGGGCCATTATGTTTGTCTTTTCCAGGCTGCTGTGCAGACCGAATTCCTTGCAGGCGTTTAAGAAGCTCTACACGAGTTTTAGTAAACCAGTTTTTTGTGTGTGCTATCAATACCGCATAATCCGCAAAAAATATTTCGTGAATTAGGTCCTCTGTCGTTTCGGTTTTGTCTCGGAGGCGGGCAGTGTCAAAAAGACCTCCATTAGCTCTGCTGTGTAATCGGATTCCATCACTGCTATCGTTGAATGAGTATCAAAGTGGTATTGATAGTAATATTGCGAACATCATATTCCTACTCTCTACTTCAATGATGTATCCAAGGGAACGGCTTTCATCAATGCAGCATTGCATGTCCCGGAATGTACATAACGTTTATGTACCGAGCGTCTGTAAGTGATTGATTGACTTTTTTAATTGTAAGGATTTTCTCCCTGAACCTTTTCTGTTTAGCGGGTGTAGCCGCAAGGCAGTGCATGTTTAAAGTCGGCGTTTCCTTCTCCTAGATCAATTTTGGTGAACCTTTTTGGGACCGCGTCCACAAAATTCAATTAAAACCTACTGATATATAGCAAAATGCCAAAACAAAATGCCAGCAAAGTGGATATATTAAGGAAATAACATTTTAGTTGCGTGCCGAATGGTGAGGCTCTGCGTGCCAACTGTGGCACGCGTGCATGTCAAAAGTTCATCATCACTGTCATAGATTAACTACTAGCCAAGGTTAACGAGCCTCATCTAACCGAAGAGACTGGTTTTAAGGCGCCAGGGAACCGCCTTCGTCCCTTCTCCTGTTAATTAAAACATGGTCATCCTGACTCAAATTATCAGCCACACGTGAAGGCCAGGAACTGGGCTTAAGTTGACGGAGTCATTGTGAGATGCAAGCCTTTTAGGCCATTTCTAGAGAAGTGGTTGCTTATCTCCCATTCCGCCCAGTCTTTGCCATCTTTAGACCAAATTCATACTAGGATTAACTTTATCCTATTCTTAATCGTTTTAATTGAAACATTTTAAACACATATATAAATGTTTTAAAACGTATACATCATTTGTTTATTACAGAAATCACCTCACAGGCCGAAGCTGGACCAAGTGAGGACCTTTCTCCTGGTAATTTGTTTTAAGCCATTGTTTTGATTTTTGAAACTACATCATCACGTCAGAACATACATGTTTTAAATCCTTTATATTAACTCGTGGTGTCTGAGCCCTTGCTTGCTTGTCGAAAAAACTTTGGATCGATTTTTATCCAACTTCCTCGTAAGCTAGCGAGCTGAAATTTTGCAGGCAGACTCGTGCCGATAATAAAAGCGATGTATCAAAATTTCAGATGGATCGCATGTACTGTAATTAAATTGTTAAATTTTAAAATTATTTTATTTATCTCCATGTATCATGTTAACAATTTTGAGATAGAGTGTCGCATTGTGTACTATAAGGAACGACCTTTTTATTAATACTTTCCTGTTGCGCGATTTGGTGTGTATTATATTGACAATACTTTTTATAAACATATCCCGATCGGTGCGAATTATATTAAACACGTTTTACGAGACATAACTAAAATTTTGTATTTCTGGATTGTCTTGCCCTGCATATTATATAGAACATTATTTTAGTTATGTCTCGTACTTAAATGATTTTTAGTCAAAATCTTGTGTTTTTTTTACGGGTTCTTTTTATTTTAGAGCTTCAGCGTTCTTATCAAGTCCACTTTGTTGTATAAATAACTTGAATACATCACATCTAGAAATATCACTTTGCCAATATTTTTAAAGAGCTGCTTTTGTTAGGTATCGTATGAATACAACTATTCTGAAAAATCTGCTAAGGAATGGTACAGTAGTTAAGGCCTGTAATGTCAATATATTTGTATTTATACAAATAATACATGACTGTTTATGTATTAGGGCTGCGGAAATTAACGATTAATTTATCATTTATCGTTAAAAATTTTAAAGATTAAATTATTTTTGAACTATTTATCGACCCATCACTAAAATAATTGGAAGTCAAAAAAGAAAAAAGAAAAAATAGCGGCCGATTTAAAAAAAAACAAAAAAATTTCCTGACGATTACATTAACATTTTGGTTTTAAACAATTGACTGACGGGAAAGTTCAAAATGTTGATAACGTTTGCCTACCATGGTTCTAACTCTTCGCCTACTTATCAAACCAAATGAAAAGCGTATTAAGCCATGGCATTAATGGAGTCTGACTCAAGACAGCAAATGACGACAGGTCATTTGATGAATTACTGCGTTACCAAATGGAGATGAGAGTTCCTGAATAGATGGTAGGAACTTAATGAATGCTGATAACCGATAATGCCATTCCTTGCCAAGACCGTTTTGTGCCTACCAGTTACCTCAGTTCCATGTGAATGATTGTTCAGCTCGTCTGGTTATATCGTCAATGAGACCCGCTCATAACTTTAAAGAACGAAATTCAACACACTTGTCTTTTGCGCAGTTGGTTAAAAGATGACATATACAGGAAACATTCCAGTGTCATTTAGATTTTCAACTATAACGTTTAATAAGTGTTACTAATGACGTCATACATGTTAATTTTTGGCTTTAATCGAAATGAACGATTAATTAATTAATCGTTAAATTTCAAAGTGTTAACGAATAAATTTAAATTAAACGTTAACAGCCCTAATATATATATATATATATATATATATATATATATATATATATATATATATATGTGTGTGTGTGTGTGTGTGTGTGTGTGTGTGGGTTTGTGTGTGTATAACTAGCTTCAACCTTTAAATTGAAATTACCAATGATAAAAAGATACACACATATCACATGACCAAGCTCGTAATTCTTCACAGCTCCTATGTGATCAGATGATGCTACAAATGCAACTGTTCCGTATGACGTAGTATAAGTGAATCATAGGCATGCACATACGCTGTAGGGGAGATTCCAAAAGGGATTTTTTTCCCTCAAACGTCCAGTTTCAGCCGTGTCCAAAGACTGGCCTGCGCTAAAATTTTAAATTGCCCACGGAATCATCTTAAAATATTTAACGGGCATAACATTTCTTTAACGACATTGTATTTATAAGACAATTCTAACTTTTATCCTGTTTTGAGTACGTCAAAAAATGGAAAATTCAATGACGTTTTATTGTTTACCAGTTACTTAACCTTCAGAGACTAAATCACAAAATAAAGGCAACAGATTTTGTTGCTTCCCTTTGTTATCCTCTTTATACCATTAAAATACCATGGAAAAAAATAACTGTAAATATTACTGATCGTGCCCCAAACATGACTGGTAGCTCGGTGGACTAGCAACAATTGTCTATAACAAAATTTAGCTAAGATGATTATAAAGTTTTTACAATTCAAAATAATTTTAAAAAAGTTCTTTGTGCAAAACGTTTTAGACGTGATCATGTGAAAAAAGCCAGTGATATAAGCATTAAGCATTGTTAAAAATCAGTGCGAAAATGTTGATGTGGAATAATGCACCACGTACTTTGGAGTTCAGCTGAATGCAAAACTTTAGCTGCGTAACGTGTACGTAAATTGCGTACTACAACCACTGCTTGATTGTTCCTGATGAATAAACTCGCTAGCACAAATGGGGGCGGGGGGGGCGGGGGGGTTGGCAGACTCAAAAGTGCTGAGAGCTGACTACCTCAACAACGTGAAATGTGCCATTGATTACAGCCTCCCCGTTCAGGCCGTTGCAAACAGGACGGTGCTCGAAGGCTTGGACAGAGTCCAAAAACAAGCATTAAGACTGGTATGTGGGACGCTACGTACCACACCCAACGCCGCGGTAGAAAACGTTGAACCGCTCAAAGTACACCGTGGAGCGATACCGTAGAATTGACCGCTGTTAATCGTGCTTTCAGACTCAAAAAAGATAGTAAAGCCTACGAGAATGAAACGACCAACCTTCAAGGACGCGTTAATATTGCTCTAGGTTTCAGTAAACTTACCCAAAAGCATGGAGAAAGTATCCATGGCCCCGTTGAGGGGACCTCACGAATGCTTCTCACCACCCGATATACGCTTGTCACTGGCAAATGCCGCGGTGGGAAAACAGTGTCCAGTAGGGCTTCAGCACGAAGAAGCACTGAGAACTATCGAAGCCTATGAAAACAATAAATTTATGTTTTGTTATTTAATTAATACAACAGTAAACGTTTTGATTATTACCTTCGTCTGTAGAAAGGACATATAGTAGTTACATAAGTATATAAATTTTATTTAAATTATTAAAACATACTGTTAATAATAATATATCACGAAACATAGTTACATTAAGATAAAAAGAAATGAAAAAAAAACAACACAACAAGCAACGACACAGGATATAAGAAAAATGAAAAAGTATCAAAAGTTACAGTGAAAACCACAAACCTGTCTCTAAGCACTTCAACAGTCCTGACCACGACGGATTTTCAGATATTGCAGTCACTGGTATTTTAAATGCGATCAATATTCCTGATAGGATCTGCAAAAAAAAATATATATAAAACAATTTGGTTCGTTGCCTACATGTGTATTAAACCAAATTCACAATTTCATCTAGCTGTTCTTTTAATTTTTTAATTATTTTTTTTGGATTTTTTTTTAATTTTTATTTTTTACTACGACAAGGGCGTATTGCGGCGATGTGTAGCAGTCGACCAAAAAGAATGGTGGGATCTGTCTTGTCGCTACCAGTCACTCATAACGCAAATGCGGACTACAAACTGTCCGACAAACAGCCATTTGCACAGGTATAAACCAAATGCCGCTTATGTGGCATGGCCGAGGAGAAGGTGGCACATCTGCTGTCCTAATGCTCTGCAGCGATTGGGGATTCGGACAGATCAGGCAGCAGTAGAACTGGAAACGAATAACTGTTTGACGATGCCCTTATGTTGAGGCTTGCCGGGGGCATTGTAAACCGGGCCATAAGTGTCGAAGACATGGCCTTCCAATAAGAAAATATCACAGATCTATCTAAGAATCAAGATAACACACATACACACACAGAGAAAACACCTTCATTTATTATTTCTCTTGCGATAAATCTTAAATAAGACAATTATTGATAGAAAGGGTGGAAAGTTTTCAATGGGCATAAGCAGTCCAGAAAATTGTATAGAAAGCTAATTTTTTCGCATTCAGTAAGTTTATATACAGCGAAATAGTGCCCATTTAATGGATAATTTGCTATGTTCTTCATCAAAATTACATGTTTCATAATATCATTCGTGATAAATATCTAGATTTAAAAAAAAATTAAAATAAATGAGATTTTAAAAAAAATCATTTAATTTGTATGTAATTTGGCGTAGTGATATAAAAAAAACTTCATAAAATAAATCAATAAATAATAATACTATAGCGCAAAATAACTGCTCATTAAATTTTGCTATTTAGGAATAAAAAACCGTGATTGAACTGAGAAAAGGTCCATATATTCTTGTTAGAAATAAGTTTGGACTATTATTGGAACTAATGTTTGTATATTATGGTTAAAAATTGGTTGGACAATTATTATTAGAAATAAGGTACGTTTATTATTGTTAGAAAAATATGATTTGGCTATTCTGACGAACCTCTTACCTTTCTAAATAACTGGGAATCACATGTTTAAAACGACGTTTGTACAGCGATATAAACTCTTATCTTCTCACGCTATCGACAGAAAGACAACATCATATTGCAAAGACCATCATAATTTAGGTATGTTCTCCAATGATATCAAAAATAGGGCAATGAAAAATTCTCTTGTTGCCGTTCATTATACTGTTCATTTCACTCGGAAACACCAGGATCACACATTCTTGTATGCATAGCGTCGCGGTGTGTACTCCGAGAAATAATCCAGCAGTCAAGAATATCTTCCACATCAGATCTGAAATCGTTTGCTTTATTTAGTTATTTATATTTTTTCTTTATTAATATATTATATGAGATATGTGGAAAATATACTTTTTTAAAATTTATATTTGTTTTGTTTTAAAGGAAATTTTGAAAATATTTTTTCTCTTTCAGATCAACTCATGCATCTGGAGAATTATCTTTTCATGAATGGCCCTCTGTCCCCAGAGAAAATTAAGGAATTAGGTTTGCAATACAATGTAGAGGAGAGGGCCATAAGAGCCTGGATTCTAAATACCAGAGGTGATATGAAATTCTGATCACAGAAAGAGACAGGCTCTTCGATGGCCCAACCTAAGAACCTTTCCAGTTTTTTCATGGGGGCAAACTGGGAGGAGTACTGACACCAACACTCGTTGGTATCTTCTTGTTGATGCTACTTCGATGTTCTTTCGAGGACTGCTCCGAGAGTGTGAGCATCCATACAACTGGTCAACAAATTCTCTGAGGCGTGTAAGCAATTCTGCCAAACAATAAGCCTAAAACAGGACAATCTGATGAGATAAGGCAAAGCCTGCCTCCCAAGCAATTTCGAATTAAGGGAAACACCTAGAATGTTGTCGAGGATTACACCTACCTCAGCAGTAACATCACAAGTACATTCTCTCTAGAAAAAAGAAATAGAGCCTAAATTGCTAAGACAATATTGTCAATGACAATGCTTAATTGAATAGTGTGGATCTATGCGAAGCTATATGATAAGACGAAAATATGTGTACGAGGCCTACGTACTGAGCAAAATATTTTATGACAGTGAGTGTTGGATGACATACGCCAATAAAATAGTGCAGCCGAACAGTTTCCATTTGCGATGTTTGCGTAGGATCGTACACATCAAACTGTAGGATAAAAACAAATCCGTGAAAGTGCGCAGGAGAAGCCAAATGTTGAGCATGTACTCAATTCTGAGTGAGAGACGCCTGCAGTGGTTTAGCTATGTCCACAATGTGTACTCGGAGAGTATCCCAAGAGCCCTGCTCTATCATTTTGGAGCTCATTTGTTTAAAAGTGAGTAAAAATAATTGCAGAATTAGCCATGTTCGTCTTTGTTTATGTTTATTGTTGAGCTAAGGGGAGGCGCAAAGAGATATAAAGCTATCGTCACCACAATCCACAAAAATGACATTTTAAAAATATCGGAAATCTCTTTGAATTTTAAGATATAAAATATGGTCATAAAAAATTCTTTAAAATTTTGAAAAATTGCTTTTAATCTTTCTTTTCCCAGGTTATACATCTTCATATTTGTTGTCTGATTATACTGAGGCAATTTTAATTATTTATTTTTATATTAAGAAGGGATGGGGCGATTTGAGATGTATTTCTTTGATTAAATGAAAAGTGCTCCTCCATTTATAAAATGATCAAAATGAACAATTTTTATATACTTTTCCATTTTTTATTAAATCCCTTATATTAACTTCGAAATCTTGTCGTCATCTCTGTCGTGATCTCTCTCCGTCGATCGCGGGCGGGAATAAAAACAAAAGCAATAAAACAAACCCGTAAAAACAAAGTTTTTGACTATAAATCCCTTGTATATGAGACATAACTAACAGTATTGATTATGTTCAAACGCGACAAACATTTACAGACTGAATCTGTCTTAACTCCCCTGTGCTTTATAACCCGGGGGGGGGGTGGGAGAGGGGAAAGGTCTGGTCACCGATCGCTGGACCGAGCTCAGCGTGACAAGTACAGTTTAAACAAAAGCACGCCGGTACATCGACGATGTGGCGTCAACGCGCGAACTGAACTGTCGCGTGAAAAAAAAATGATTTAAGAGTTATGTTAATTTGGTTTTGAGGAAAAGATTTGATGTAGTTTTTTATGTTTTCAAATCATAATGAATTGGTATTGTAATGAAATTATAACCAAAATATATATGTTTATGGCTGTGTGTGTTGCTTATGTATGTATAATTTATAAAATAACCCCTATAGCGACTTGAATTTATTGTTACAATAAATAATGTTGAAACTTCAATTTCCAAGTACAATGGATTCAAAACATGCTTGAGATTTGTTAATATTTTGGAATTTTTTTGTTTTTATTAACTGTTGTAGTTCAATACATGTACTTAATATAAGTCTTTATATCTAAAAAAGTGATAGAGCATCAAGAAATTACATGGTGTCATATTGTCTCTTGGGGCTGGTGATTTCTTAAAAAGCTGTAAGAGCCTTGAGGAGGGTAGTTCCCGTGGACCCTGGATACGTCCTGAGGGGAGGGGGGTATTAAAAATCGTTAAAAGCGTTTAAAGAACTGACATATGTTTTAAATTAGGGCTGCCAAAATTAACGATTAATTAATAGATTAATCTTTAAAATTTTTAATCGATTAAAATTAATATGATTGATTAAAATTCGAATAAAATTTAAGAACATATTTCTAATATTTTTTTCCAAATTATTAATAATTTATATTTTCGTAACTTACATACTTTCCTTCGTATTATTATTATTTACTTAGACGTGCATACGTAAACTAAAAGGGTTTTCTTCCTGGTTTCTTGTATAGCAGAACGGATTTGCTGTCTTACGTCACAAAATTTGGGAGCCATGGAATTACGTTACTTAACCGATTTCACGAAATAATGAGTCGCAACTTAACGGGATCTATGTATACCTTTTAAAAATATAATTAATCGCAAATTAATCGATACATCGATTCAAATTTTTCCGATTAATCGAACCAATTTTTTTAGCCAGCCATAATTAAAAGTCATAAAATAATCGGGGTGAGACTGCAAATAGGCTTTTAAATTAGTAAGTGTATAATATGTCTCCTTCCTAAAATTCACAAGGATGGTAACCCTGGTAGACCTATTGTCTCTGCATGTTCTTGTCCAACAGAACACATTTCTGAATTCTTGGACGGTGTCTTCCAACCCATAGTGGCATCCCTGCCTACGTACATCAAGGACACCAACCATGCCTTAAGGCCTTTCGACTCCCTGAGCATCAATCCAGAACAAAAAACACTATTTGTTCCTCCTTGATGTATGTTCCCTCTATAAATCCATTCCCCACAACGATGGCCTTCTGGCTGTGCAATACTTTTTGGACAGACAACCTCACCCCAATATACCCACACACGCCTCACTACGTTTGGCAGAATTGGTCCCAACTCTCAACTCGTTTGAGTTCAATGGCCAGTGTGTTGACCGAATCAGAGGGGTAGCCGAGGGGACTAAAATGGGACCAAGCTATGCTTGCTTGTTCATGGGCCATTTCGAGCACAGAGTGGAACAAGAATACACTGGCCGCCTCCCCGAATTTTATAGCAGATGCATTGATGTCAGCATTGGGGTTACTCATATGGAGAGAAGTGAACTTGACACGTTGATCAACTTTGTAGATTCTTTCCACCCCTCCATTAAGTTCACTCACACAATTTCCGAACTATCGGTACATTTCCTGGACATTACTGTAACTCTTCAGGAAAACTGCCTCCTCAATTCGGCCTACTCCAAACCTACAGACAGCCACTCTTACCTGCTCTATCCCTCGTCTCATCCCAAATCCTGTAAGGATTCTATCCCCTTTTCACAACTACTTCGCCTACGAAGACTATGTCAATCTCATGAGGACTTTTTGACAAGGCGTTGGAAATGGTGGAGATTTTAGACAAAGGTCTTACCCTGAGGCTATACTTCTATCTGCTCTTCAGCGAGTTAAAAATGTCACTTGTGCCGACGCCTTTGTATCACGCATCAGTGACAGTAGTGAGAGGAGCAAATTGTTTCTCACATACCATCCCCACAACATCAGAGCCAAGGAAATATTTTTGAAAAACCGCACCATCCTCCTTGCTGACCCTGATACTAACATAGTTTCCACCCCACACCTCATTGTATTCAGGAGGTACAAAAGTCTGAGAGACCTATTGGTTCGTAGCCGTCTTTGTATTCCATCCTCCCAACTGGGCACCAAACCATGCGACCGCCCTCGCTGTAAGACATGTCCCTTTGTTACCAAGACGGACCAGATTGTCTTCCATGAGGGGATATTCAAGATTGGGAATGGCTTTCTTTGTACCAGCCGCAATGTGGTCTACACCATCCTTTGTAAGCGCTGTCCTTTGAAGTACATGGGTGAGACGGGGAGGTTACTCTCTTGCCGTATCGCTGAGCATGTACGTGCGATTAAACAAGACAAACAGAGTGCTGTCTCCCGACACTTTAATGGACGTGACCACATGGGCGTTGATGACATGTCTGTCACCGCCATTGTTTCTTGTACAAACACACCCGGTAGGGTTACTCTGGAGAATGGACTGATCCAAGAGTATGGGACCCTATCACCACATGGGATGAATGTGGTGTTTGCACTGACAACCTGATTGATTGGCCACAGCCACCACACCTTTCCTATATAAGCTTCTACTTTTCTCTCCTTACTATATCTCTACTGGACTAATTGGATTTGATTGCAGCTAAGTTTTTTTATTCTCTCGTTTTATTCGTTTTATTTGTGTACTATTTGTTCGTCGAGGAAGGCTCTTTGCCGACACTTTCGCTGTTTTCTTACGTCCTGTCAGGCTAACTAATACCCTGTTTATATGTTATACGCCTAATTTAAAGTGATTTGAAGAGAAATTATCTAATTTTCTTGCCGGAAAAAAATGTAATATCTCAGGACATAATCTAAAGTTGACGGCTGGATAGCGAAGTCAATAGAACGCTCGCCTCATAAGCTGTGGTGTGTGGGATCTAGCCCACGTTTAACCCACAATAACAATTTTGCTATAAAGTCATCCGCTTACTTTGAGAGGAGATGGGCGCCGCCAAGTCTACCTAGCCCCGAGATCGTTCTAAGGGAAACATTAGATCCCCGTACGACCACGACACCAAAAAAAACAACAAATATATATATATGAAAATCTAAAGTTGTAAAAACGTGTTTGTTTTGGTCATTTCAACAATTAAATTAATTATAAAGAACAAACACATTTTGAGTGACGTCCTCACAGACTACACAGATATTTCATATACATTTTTAATGAAAAATGTTAACTTTAATACCCCGGTTGTAACATTATTTCTAAGTCATCTAATGCTCATATATAATTTCTACTGCTTTGATTGGCTCACTTATAATAAGCTCGCGCCTGCTGTGCTCTCCCAGAAATCAAAGTCGGTTGTTTCACATTTAGACTGAAAAAGCAAGGGGGTGTAACAAACTTATACTGTTTGGTTAGTTTGAAGAAAAGTTGTCATTCCATGTTTTGTGTATTTTTTAAATTATTTCAAAATTTTTTTAAAATATTTTTTTTAGGGGGGAGGCTATTTATTCAGTGAATATTATTACAATCTTTCATTGACTATACCTATTACAAGTGTCCATTTGTCATCGACACATACCATTATTGGTGCCAAAGTGTCAATAACAACTGACCCAACTTAGCCCCAAGCTAATCTTTTTTTTTCTTCTATGCTACATAAACAATTCACCTTACAAGAAATAAAAACAGTCCAAGAAACGGTTGAATATTGTGATTATATAAAAAATTACCTAGGTACGAAATAGTTTAAATATTTTATTGTCTTAGAAAAGACTGTAAGGCAGATCGAGTAACTACACTGTTTAAGCATTGGCTTTGTGATGGTGCGTTGATTCAGTGATAGGCCCATAGCCCTTCCAAAATTATTTTTTTTCTGCCATATATAAACAAACAAACAAACAAACTCTCTAAAGTATGCCATAAATGCTAACTAATCTATATACAAAGAAAAAATGCCACCTTCCACATTTCCTTCCAAAGCCGATGTGATCTAGGGTGAACTGTTTTATCTCGTAAATTTCTTTAAAAAAACAGTTTTTAATTTTATACAGTATACAGGTTTATACCGAATCGACCCAGTCAATAACAAAACTACATGACCATTCAACAATAAAAGCCACTTTTCTGAAAGAATCGTGTCAAGCAATATGAAATTTAGCCAAAGAAGATGAGATGTTAGTGTAACAAGAACATAATAGAAAGACAACACACTTTGCTATGTTTAGTTTAGCATCAAAATTTTCGTTGATTGTCGATGAAATTTACGTTATAATTTAAACAAAATATATATTAAAATCTTGAGAAGTCTTGCTTATGATGGTTTCTTCGGTTGAAAAGAGGCATCACTGGGAAGTTAATTTAAAATGTTGAATTGGCTCAGCTATCTCCCTTAGACGTGTGTCCCTCAAAGCTGGGAAGAGAAGGGTACGGTGGTGGTGCCTTTTGGAGGTGACACATTCCTGGAGGTCAACTTTCGTTCGACAAGGCAAGCGCACACTTAGATTTTTAAGTAGGGCAGCAGGAAAAAAAGGCCCTAAAAAGAAATGTAAATATAATTCATAAAGAAATGAAAACAACTAAAAAAACAACAACAACAAACAAACACACAAAACAAAAAAAACAATCAAACAAACAAACAAAACAAACCATTCAAAAAAATATTTAATTCCATTGTGTGTTGCGAGCATGGAAGCGAAAGGCCTTGGATTGTTTTAAGTTGAAGAATGTGGTTTAGCATGGCAGGGTCTGAGCATCCCCTGATGATAATGATAATCTCAATCACGTTAAACCAAACCAAGAAGTAAGAGAAATATGAAATAATTGAGTTTTGAAAACTCATTGCTTAAGAAATGCAGTGCAAAAGTGGGAATAAGCACCAAATGTAACTAAAGCATTTGAATTTAATGTAGGCGGAAGTTAAATGCGCATTATTTTATATGTATTTGGAAAAAAAATATGCTCAATTACATTATTTTAACGAAGCCCGTGTTAAGAAAGAATAAATTATTTTCTCATTTTCAACGGGATTTAAATTTGCATGGATTGTATAATTTTTTTAAAAGTTTTGTAGATAGTTTTTTGTTGTGTACTAAAGTTACTATTCTAATTGTAATATGTACATCAGAAATATGAAACACACAATAAAAAGATTTGGGTAAAGCATAAAGTAACACAGCAATATTACTACCAAGCGGGTCTTACAAAATTTAAATTAAAAAAAAACTACGTAGTCTGTGCTGGTATATCGGGTTTTGCATCATGCGTTTTAGGAAATCTTGAATTATTTCTACTGTCCTTGAGAATTTTTATTTTAAAAAAAAATGTTTAAACATTTCTTAGTTTTATTTTCGTAAGTTTTCATCTTTAAATTAGATTACCCATTCCAACCCCTTTGTACCAGAACCCCAAAACCCAACTCTCATATGTGTTTTTTTTCTCATTGGACGTTGGTCTATTGAAACGTCTTTCGTTCGTTCTCTAAGCGCCATTGTGGAATGTATGAAAAGATGAGTCCACAAATATTAGACACAATAAAAAGCCATAACGAAAGAGTAACTCACAAGAACAAAAACAAAACGAATCTCATGTGGGTGTCACGAGAAGTAGTTCTCGATTAGGGAGAAACAAGATGGGAACGGGATATCAGGGGGCTGTTATTTGTTGACATCCTCTAAACATGTTCCAACTCTCCAAGCTAGGGATCAGTCCACGTAAAATGGACTTTGTCATTTCATTACTGAAATCTATTAATATAACACACAAACACAGAGACACACAGGCACACACACAGGCACACGCACAGACATAGGCCGATCTTAGCAATTGTGGGGCACTATGCGGCTTAGTATGCGAAATGAATTTGGCGGGGCAAATTTTGGGTAGGGATAAGAAATTAAGAAGGATAATAAGTGAAAATTAGGATAAGTGGGGCCTATGAAAGCGCGGGTCCCAATGTGGACGCATAGGTTGCAGTGGCCTAGGACCGGCCCAGCACACAGACACACAAACACAGACAAACTAACGATAAGTTTTTGATTGAAAATATTTGGAATTTTAAAAGAAATGTTTTGTAACTTGTTGCTAAACACTGCGTTAAAATTTTTTTTAAAAACTCTTTCTCTCTCGTACCATACGTTGTCTAATAAATTTGATCTTTATATGATTCATGGAGCGAATGCCTTTGTGCTCAAGAACTTTCCGTGAAAATAAATTAAAATTGTAAGGTGTTTCATGCTTAGTGGCTAGGGGCGATAACACGCCTCGTTTAATGTAAATAGAAACCAAGCGTTAAATTTATTCCCTAAAGAATACTGTCTACGCCTCACGAAGTCTCCGGTGATAATACTGTGTATAACATATAATGACAAAAATAAATTATTATAATATAAGGCATTGCATTGATCAAAAGTTGAAACCTGAACTAGATTAAGGTTATTAAAGGATTTTTGAGTTTATTACAGTCAATCAGTTTTTTTTTCCTTCTTTGATGCTGTCTTTATAGAAAGTTCTCCTTAGCAATCATTGAGGTCGTGACACCAGGAGTGCAAGGGCGGGCAGCGGTGATTGCGGTCCCACCTAATGGATGGCAGTTCCCTCCCTTGTATAACGAAGGGTGTCGTTTTCGGGGAACGATAATTTTATTGTTGGTGAAAAAAAAGTATGGGCTGATGGGGTGCGCATGGGGATGGAATTCGGGGTGTCGGCTGTGGGGGGGGGGTTAATTCTTGCACAAATCATTGCAAGGAAAGTGGCCAGGAATACGACACAGGCAAATAAATATGCTTTGATGTTAGTGCAGAATTACGTAATTCGCTTTCGAGTTGAATAAACAGAGGGGGTGGGGAATAGATGGCGGGGTGGAGGTGGGGCGTAAATACATTGGCTCTTAACATTCAATCTTTACGTGTATTGTGGCCTGACCAATCAAGTTGACAGTTTATATGCGTGTGTCGGAGCCTAAACAATCAAGTAGACCACTTATATGAAATGTATATACGGAAAAAACAACAACAACGAAGATATTTAACACATTCATTAAAAATAATCTATTCACTCCCTCACTGACTCTGAACCGGTCTAAAATAAACTATGCGCATTGGATGCGTAATTATATAGAAAACACAAACAGGTTTTCAAAATGAAGCATGGGAAATATTATATTTGTACAAATAAAGCCGTTTGGTTTGGAGTGTACTTTTCTGTTGTTAAACTGAAGAAAAGTTATTCATTACTGGACGCCCCGCGGCGTAGCATACGCAGCAGATTTGCTCATGGCGAGTTCTTTTACCCCTTTAATGCACTTTTTAGGGCGCCTACGGTGCCGACCTTTTTCAAAAGCCCAACTAACTTGTCCTTGTTTGATCAATACGAAATATTAAACTTTTTGAAATGCACACAAAGTATTTTATCATAGGGGTTGTAGGGCTCCTATGGCGCCCCCTTTGTTTTTTGATGTTATAATTAACCATCATCAAATCCTCTTTTTAAATCCTTTATATTAACTCGTGGTGTCTGGTTGCTTGATTGCTTGTCGGTC
The DNA here is from genome assembly GCA_944989445.1 of Ampullaceana balthica. Taxonomy (NCBI): domain Eukaryota; kingdom Metazoa; phylum Mollusca; class Gastropoda; family Lymnaeidae; genus Ampullaceana; species Ampullaceana balthica. The sequence goes on along the minus strand of CALYLW010000033.1, from coordinate 3,368,130 downwards.
GCCAAAACTTTGGATCGATTTTTAACCTATTTTCTCGTATGCTAGCGAGCTGAAATTTAGCAGGCAGTTTGGTGGCAATGATAAAAACTATGTATCAAAATTTCAGATCGATCACATGTACCGTAATTGAATTATTGATTTTTTAGATTATTTTATTTATTCCTATGTATCATGTTATTTGTTGAGATAGAGTGTAAGGGTGCGCATTATATTGAACGACCTTTCTGTCGCGAAATAAGGTGCGTATTTTATTGACAACACTTTTTATAAACATATTCCTGACCGGTGCGCATTATATTAAACATGTTTTACGACACAACTACAAATTTGTATTTTTGGATGGTATTGCGCTGCGTATTATAATGAACATTCTTTTAGTTACGTCTCATAGATAAAGGATTTATAGTAAAAAACTTTGTTTTTTACGGTTTTTTTTTAAAATTTCATTGTTCCCTTTTTACAAAATTAAAATATCAGCGAAAACAATGACGTCATATAATTTTTTTTACAGCGCATATTTAATTTGCACACCTTTTGATGAATTTGTGCAGTAATTTGTTGCGCTGCTTTCTAAAATTAGTATATGTTGCACATGCAGCTACTTGTTGCCTCGAAGAGAATTATATATATAGATAGATTATATTTATATTATATTGTAGTTTAAATCAATATAAAATATAAGCACACATATACAGAGGCGTAGCTATGAGGGTTTAATCACGTGTCAGTAAGTTGCCTAAAACATTTTGTCGCAGATTCTTTTCTTTTCATAAGGAGACAACAACCAAATCTTTCACCAAGTTTGATATAAGGTATAAACTGATTCTAATATATATATACGGCCATGAAACACTGGAACAGCAATCAAAATGCAATTAAGTAACATTGGCAGCAGAATTTAACATGTAGCTATAAGGAGAAAAAAAAACGATCAAACAAACAAAACAAAACATAGTGACGGAGAGAAAGAAAAACAATTGGAGAAATATATTTTGTGCGTGTAGCTGAGTATCACATAGTTTCTTGAGCTAAAAATTTATGATCACAATTGGATAGGAGAAACTTTCTTGAGATTCTAAAATGGAGTTCTTCTCACAGCACAGCACAGACACAACCCGTTGAAGGTAACAAATGACCTCCTACTCGCACTGGACAGTGGGAAAATCTCTATATTGGTCCTCTTAGATCTTAGTGCAGTCTTCGACACCGTCGACCATCAAACGTTGCTAAAAACCCTTCAAAATTATTTTTGGATTTCTGGCTCAGTTCTGGCTTGGTTTTAATCATACTTATCTAACAGATCACAGGTGGTATCAGTAAATGGCTGTATCTCTCACAGAGCTGACTTGGTTTATGGTGTGCCTCAAGGCTCCGTTTTGGGTCCGGTTCTTTTCGTAATGTATACAAGGCCACTACTTCTACTGCTTGAAAAGAATTCAGTTAAAAGCCATTCATTTGCAGATGATACTCAGCTATACACTCACACTGATCCCTCTGATACTGACTCCTCTGTCCAATTGATGCACTCATATTTTGCAACAATAAATCACGCAGTACTTTGTCTCTTCCTAATTCTATTCAGGTGGCTAGTTCTGATATAGTGTTCAAAACATCGACTAGGAATCTTGGCTACATTATTTCTGACAACATGTCTACCAACAACTTCATCAATCACATCTGTCGCTCTGCCTACACCGCTATTCTTCAGATCAGCTCATTCCGTCATTACTTAACAGTTAGTGCAACACAAAATCTGGTCTGTGCTCTTGTTCTAGCTCGCATTGATTATTGCAATTCTCTTCTGTCAGGTGCGCCAAAACAATGTATTGAAAAACTACAGAAAGTTCAAAATTCAGCTGCCAGACTAGTTCTTAAGGCAAAAAAAGCATGACCATGTTACTCCACTACTTTACTCACTTCATTGGCTACCTATACAAGCAAAAATTGATTACAAACTGGCTGTTCTCTGTCACTTCTTTTCTGACTCATCTCCTTTCTATCTTACTGAACTTCTGTCGGTCTACTCACCCAGTCATCAGCTACGCTCTTCTGCAGACACACGTATTCTCTGTGTTCCTAAGACACGAACTAAAACTTTTGGTGAACGGGCATTCTCTTTTTGTGCAGCCAAACAATGGAATTCTCTACCATTACACATCCCTAGTATTCCAACTACCAAGTCCTTCATGATTGCACTTAAGACGCATCTTTTCAAAATGTATTTACAAAATTAATGAAACAACATTTGTTTTAATGATTAGCGTAGCTTATGTATAATGTACTGTTTTTTATGTTGTTATTATGGTGTGAATGGTTATTTAATTATTATATGTATGTTATGATCTCCATGTAAAGCGCTGTGAGCCCGGTTTCTTACTGGGATACAGCACTATATAAATCATCAATTATTATTATTATTATATAATAGTTCAAACATTCGCATCCCTATACATCAGAATCTGCTATTGTCAAATGGGTATATTGAGATTTGGAGGCCTTAACATTATTATAGCGAAAGAAGTTTTCTCACCAAATTTTAAAACCAGACAGAAATGGACTTTGACTTAAGAGAAGATAGACGTCTGAAGTGAGAATGGTTTGTGAACTGTAGGGATACTGGGCTCTCTGCAATGGCTGGTGAACTTTAGAGATACTGGGCTCTCTGTAATGGCTGGTGAACTGTAGGGATACTGGGCTCTCTTCAATGGCTGGTGAACTGTAGAGATACTGGGCTCTCTGCAATGGCTGGTGAACTGTAGAGATACTGGTCTCTCTGCAATGGCTTGTGAACTGTAGAGATATTGGGCTCTCTGCAATGGCTGGTGAACTGTAGAGATACTGGGCTCTCTGCAATGGCTGGTGAACTGTAGAGATACTGGGCTCTCTGCAATGGCTGGTGAACTGTAGAAAATCTGGACTCTCTGCAATGGCTGGTGTGAGTGGAGCTTTCCAAAGCCAAAGCCAATGTATTTACATCATGGAATCTACAAGGCTTGCCGACATGGCTTTACTTATCAATTAAAAATTGTATAGTGACGGATGGATGTTTTCTTTTTGTGATGACATGATGAGGGTTGGCAAGTTTATAGAACAGGAAAATATATCTATTGTACAACAATTATACATTTCTGCCACAAACTTCTTAAACAATATTAGCGTCTAACTTTTGTTTTAGTTATGTTCATTCTGAACAATGTTTTCAATGGGAATTTTTTAAATGAGAAGAAATCGGGGGTGAATTTCGATAGGTGCGGGGAAAGGGTCGGTTGTTGACTCCATGCCATTACTGCACTGGATTACATCAACCCTCCACAAGCCCACCACAAGAACATGGACACGGACACACACACACACACACACACACAAACACAATGACATATGCAATAATTCATATTTTAATTTTTTACTTAAAAAAAGAAAGAACAATATTGAGCTATACTTGACAGAGATCACGTGTTGAATCTTAGCGAGGGTTATTCGTCATGCTCATTTGCACAATACTCACTCTGGATATTGTTCTGGTGAATTAGATATAGGATATAAATTCTCTTTACCTAAAATGAAATATTGGATCCATTTAAGTATAGAACCAGCGACTCTAAAGAATTTAAATTTTTCGAATAAAATAGAACGGTGAAATTTATCAAATTCTTTTGAAAAGTCTACACATATTTAATTTCGCTATTATGATTTTTATTATCTAAGACTTTTGACGCATTGTCACATACTATTAGACAAAGTAATTGCGTTTCCCAATCTCTGCTTTTTTAAACACACGACATTCGTTGATATACATTTCTTTACTTTTTCGAGATACAATTGCTAAATTTAAGTGATTAACAAAGAAGGGAAAATTAATTTTAACGACAAATGCTTGTTTGTTTAGATTTTTATAAACCTCGGTCAAAGTCAAAGTGAATCTATAATACCAGCTTAGAACTTGATTGTTGAATATTAAAAAAATACTTAAAGTACAATTGCCTCGATTATAATAAATATATATTGATTTGAATCCAACCTTGATTTAAATTTTAAGTGAACAATGTTTGCTAGACTGTCTATGTCTAGTATCTTTAACTTGTTTAACATTAAGACTTAAAATTTAAAGTAAAATTACTGTACCATAACATTAACATTTAACCCAAAAGTGTCTTCTACTTCCACCTACATTTATCCACATCGCCAGCCCTAGAAGTAGCTATCCACTCATAAATGTGATGAATTCCCCAATTTTACATGAAAACTCCCTTTGGCTACTTTTAACCTCCGCGAACCTTGACTAATTTTTAGCCACCATACAGTCATGACTCTCACCTATATAAGCCACGCCTCAGACTGCTCGATGATATTTTATAACAGAGCATATACGAGCTACCAAACACCAACCCTAAGCCCCGTACACTGCTCTAGGGTTTTTCCTGCACTCTTTCTGGGACTGGCTGGCCCTGTCGGTCGTCGGTCAGTAATGTTATAGGCCAAGCACATAATCTACAGAAACATTTTTTCATTCTCACTTTCTTTCCCCTTGACATTTATTCTCACTTGAGAGTGTCATCGTTAAACCTTCAAGATGTATTATGTTAAGACCCACGGAGCGACAACAACCCCCGTCGCGTAGACAGCGTCAACATTGCGTGTGTAAGCAAGGTGAGAGGTCGTGGGACCTGTGATCGCCACGTACTTAGGTGAAGTTATCACAATAAATCTGCTCAAATCTCAAATGAGCGATTCCCCGCTTAAGGGCTGGGTGGGGGTGGAGGTTACACGATCCGTTAAATTTCAATAGATTTCTTCAGGCATTCGACGGGCTTCAAGACAACGTCCTACTACGCCACAGCATGCTTTGACATGATAATATCGTTCAAAGTGTTTTGAAAAAACGCAAGCATTGAACTAATCTAATTACTATATAAGTAAAACGTGCCAAGCCCAAGTGGTGTTATACAAAAATTTAATAAAAAAAAACACAGCTAAGTTATGCAAAGATATTCACCTGAGCACCCTAATCTTATAGTCATGGCGAACAACGAGGTAATCGATTTCACCTACGATTTAACGTTCCTGTCACATTTTAAACTTATATATATATATATATATATATAAATTTGGAACTTAAAGGTCTCTTCTACCTGTAAATTTCAAATTTTAAATTTATTTTCTACTTTTTAGTGCATTTCTAATATAAGACTAGTTTTTAAAAAGTGTTTTTTTAATATATTTTTATTTTCTTCTTTTTAATCTACACATTTTACAGTAAGTGCAAAGCCAGCTTACCTTTTGACTTAAAATCCCTTATATATGAGACACCTAAAAGTATTGATTATGTTTAGACGCGACATTTACAGACTGAAACATAATGATCTCCCCTGGTTTTGAAACCGGGCGCAGGGACGGTAAGGGGGCGTGAACATCACGTGAAAGAATTATAAACAAAAAGTCGGTTCGGTTGTTCGGATGGTCCGATTAAACTTACAAAGCTAGTTAATATAAGACTTGTAATAAAACAAACCCGCAAAAACTAAATTTTTGACTATAAATCCCTTATATATTAGACATAACTTAGTATTGATTATGTTCTAACGCGACAAACATTTACAGACTGAATCTGTCTTAACCGCCATTTGCCTTTTAACCGGGGGGTGGGAGGGAAAAGGTCTTGTCACCGACCGCTGGACCGAGATCAGCGTGACACGTAAAATGTAAACAAAAGCACGCCCGTACACCTGGTTAAAACACGAGATGTGTTCACCGGTGGCTGGCGTGAAGTGAAGTAACCTGTAAACAATAGCGACTTCTATATAAAGTTTATATAGATAAACTAAAAAATGCATTAATTTAATTACGGTACGTTCGATCGATTTGAAATTTTGATACGGAGCATTGTTAGGTAACACGGGTCCGTGTGCCAAATTTCAGCTTGATGGCATCACGGGAAGTGGGTCATTTTTGACTTTTGTTTTTCCGCCGTACGAAGAGATGGATGACGACAAGATTTCGAAGTTAATATAAGGGATTTAAAACGAACAACACTGTTGTCAACAGCAAAAAGCACACACACAAAAACACACACACACAAACACACACACACAAACACAAACACACACACACACACACACCAGGGAAAGTCAAAGTGATGTGTAATAGGCGCAGATTAATCAAGGAATTTGGCCCGGAGCTGACAATTCGATTTTTAGAGGTTTTCGACTTAGGGAAGTTCAATTTAGCGAGGTCTGACTGGAGAAAAATATATTCTGGTTTTAATTTACATAAGTGAGTTAAAGTTCAAATAAAATAAAAAAGAATAAAACAAACCCGTAAAAATAAATTTTTTGACTATAAATCCCTTATATATGAGACATAACTAACAGTATTGATTATTTTCAAACATTTACAGACTGAATCTGTCTTAACTCAAGTTTGCTTCATAACCCTAGGGGGGGAGGGGTGGGGGGAGAGGGGAAAAGTCTGGTCACCGATTCGCTTGACCCAGCTCAGCGTGACACGTAAAATGTAAACAAAAGCATCCCGTCGCTTCGACGGGTCGCCTCAATGCGTCAACTCAAACTTTCACGTGGGAAAAAAACAATTTTCGACTTTTCTTTTTCCGCCCGCCAAGCCCATGAGATGATTAGATGATGAGACGGCCACGAAGTTAATATAAGGGATTTAAAAAACAAACCCGTAAAAACAAAGTTTTCTACTATAAATCCCTTATATTTTAGTCATAATTAAAAGTATTGATTATGTTTCAACGCCACAATATTTACGGACTGACACCGAGTGATGTCCCCTGTCTTTTAACGGGGGGATGGGTCGCGAGGGGGGTGTCGGCACGACGGTCGACGTCTAAGCGTCAACTCAAACTCACGTGGAAAAAACAATAACAAACCGTGAATTTGAATTACATACCTCATATAAGGATAAACTAAAAATGCATTAATTTAATTATGGTACGTTCGATCGATCTGAAATTTTGATACGATGCATTGTTAGGTGAGTCGGGTCAGTGTGCCAAATTTCAGTTAGATCGGATCATGGGAAGTGGGTCATTTTCGACTTTTGTTTTTCCGCCCGCCCATGAGATGATGAGATGACGACAGACAGACAGAGAGAGAGAGAGAGACGCCGGTGAAGTTAATATAAGGGATATCAAAAAGAGGCCGGGTTCGGGGAACGCCAATCTATAAATGTATTTAAATCAAATGTGTGGTCATCTACGAACGTTGAACTCAAAACTTAATGGAAACTTTTACAAATATATTTGAGATATAAAACTAAAGTGCTAACCCACTTTCATGGCGCCAGCAGGGGGAGGGGGCAAAGGGGCGCTAGCTGGCTCCCCTGATTGATGGATTTTACAAAATAGACACAAACATTATATAGTAGAGAATTAGGGCTGTTAAAGAGTCTTTAGATAAAAGATTCCTGTTGCTGGCCAGGACTGACCAAGATGTGTGAAATGCTCCATGTGGTACCTTGGTAGATGAATAGACCGAGTCTCGTCCAGGTGCTGAACCATGACAGAGGTGCTAATGTAGACTCTGTTATCTAAAGGTCAGCCGTGGGAAGCGCTGACCAGGGGAAATGATTGCGATCGTCCAACAAGACCAGGGGCATACATCAAAGAGACCAGAGCAGGTTTTGGTACCCCACTCCCACCCCCGTCTTAATCTGGGGGGATGGTGGTACAAGATGATTCAATCATCATGATTGACATAATAAATAATGACATACTGTAGACCGGGGACTGGACAAGGTTGTGACCTCCAGACTGAGGGAATTGGTTATAGGACTTGACCAATAACGGACCAAGTTGTTTGCAACAACGGTAAAACGGATCATAAATAAACTGTATTAACTGTATATATGCTAGATCTCATATATTTTAAAAGCCTCGTTCTGAAATGTTGGTCTTTACAATTCCTGTTTTCTAGAAACACTTCCAGAAATGCCGTATTTACAATACCTCATGATTATAAATTATAGATAATAGAAAGCAGTTAAAAAAAGAAATTGAAAAAAAAATTAAGAAAGAAAAAAAAATTTAAAAAGGAGTCTTCAACCAAAATTCGACCCACTACGTCTTACTTTGAATAAAAAATCTAGCACACAATCGTTATGAAGCACAAGCATGCGAATTATGAACATTTTAAAAAAATCTTATATCAGAAGCTTTTAAGTGTCGGGATTTTATGATCCTGACACTTCAATAAGTAAAAGGTGTACGTGTATATTTTATCACAATATTAATAAACTACAAGTAGTACTGATCTGTATAGAATTGTAATTAATAGTCACGTGACCGGTAAAAAAATCTGCGTATAGCGCGAAGAATTATGGGGAAAAATCAATTCGAAAATATTTTTCCCCCCACCTCTCCCTCCCACGAAAATTTTCTGCGGGACGCCTATGCCCCACTTTGGTGAGACCTGTACTAGAATATGCATCTTTTTTATGGGACCCATTCACCAAAGAAAACATTGATAAACTCGAACAATTTTTTTTTAAAAGGTGTGAGGTTCATTACTTGAGAATATCCAAAACTGACAAGAATAACACCATTAGTTATATCATTAAACCTTAAAACCCCAGAGGATAGAAGAACCAACAGTAAAGTAGTATTTATACATTTAGCAATTAATTCTACTTTAGAAATAAAACACAAAGATAACTTAATAAAACCCTCAGTTAGACATAAGGATAAAAACACCTTTCTTATTCCGTATGCAAGAACAAACACATACACATTTTCGTTCTTCCCTTCCGGAATTCGGGCGTGGAATAGGTTGCCTGAAGAAACCAGGAAAACCAACTTTTTATCAACACTTTAAATTCAAATTAAATAAGAATGCAGGACTAGGCACAAACCATAAATAAGGGAAAGAACATTGGATCTATTTTTAACCCACTTCCCCTTATGCTGGCTAGTTGAAATTTTGCAGGCATACTTGTGCCGACGATAAAAATTATCTATCAAAATTTCTGATCGATCGAATTACTGTAATTAGATTAAAGGATTTTTAGATTATCTCTATTTATCTCCATGTAGCATGTTAATTTTTTGTGCTAGAGTGTCGCGGTGCGTATTATAGTGAACAAACTTTTTTAATACTTTCCTGTCGCGCGTTGCGGTGCGTATTATATTGACGATACTTTTTTTAAAACTATATTTCTGATATGTAAATGTAAATGCTAGTAATTGCTATCTTGTGTCGCGATGCGCACTATATTATACATATTTTTATAACCCTTTTCCCCGTGACCAAATTAACTGAAATTTAGCAGACAGACTGTAGTGGTTATTTTTTAAAAATATAAATCATTTTCTCGTGGGAGATGCTGATCTTCTATCGAGCGCCTCCCCAGCCGGCGGATAGGGGAAAGCCCACCAGATATGGAGGGGTACCGGGGAAATAAAATACCCGGGGTGGACCAAAATCAGCCCTACTGCCTTGTAGGAAGTGGAGGGATCCACAAAGGCTAGGGACCCAACCCGAACAAAGGCAGCTACCCAGAGAGCTGTGAGGGGCAACCCCCCAGATGGTTGTGCGCAGGGCTAACAACCCAGCCATGTAAAAAAAACATGTTACGAAAGCCAATCAACTGAATAAAACCCGGACTGATATCAATGGAAATCGACCTACGCCTGTAAATGGACGCGAGTTTAGTTTTGCGACATGGAATGTTCTAAGCCTGTTCAGAGCAGGAGCCTTAAACAATCTTATAATCCAATTGAATAAATACAAGATATCCATCGCAGCACTGCAGGAAATTCGATGGAAAAATGCAGACATACTAAAAACAAGAGAATACACAGTATTTTATAGTGGTAATAACACCAACACGCTAGGAACAGGATTTGCCGTTAAAAAAGAAGTAGTCAATGACGTCATAGGCTTCAAACCAGAGAATGAAAGATTGTGCTCCCTACGTGTGCGGGGGAAAATGTTCAATATAACATTCATAAATGCACATGCTCCCACTGAAGATACGGAAGATCAGGTTAAAGAATCCTTTTATGAGACACTGGAAAAGATCTACGAAGAGGCACCACGACATGATATTAAAATAGTGATAGGAGACTTTAATGCAAAAATTGGTAAGGAAAAGGTGTTTATGCCAACTATTGGCAAGGAAAGTCTTCATGATGAATCCAATGACAATGGCATGAGATTGATAGACTTTGCTCTAGGAAAAGGAATGTCAGTGAGCAGCACCAAGTTTCAACACAAGAATATACATAAAGCCACTTGGAACTCGCCAGATGGAGTCACTCACAACCAAATTGACCATGTTCTAATCGACCGGAGACATGGATCCGATATACTTGACGTAAGAAGTTATCGAGGAGCAGATGCTGACTCTGACCACCTACTTGTACGAGTTAAATACAAGCAGAGAATAAGTATAATTCAGAATTGTCATAATCAAAGAGAGAAACGATATGATTACCAAAGACTTTCCAAAGACCCACTAACCGCAAAAGCCTACCAAACTGAAGTAGAAACACAGCTCGAAACATTTCAAGAAGAAGGGAACAAGGAAAACAACATAAATGAACAATGGAATAGGATTAAAAATGCTATGAAAGGATCAGCAGAAAAAGTTGTAGGGTTCCAACAAACTAATAAGAGAGTTGGCTGGTTCGACAATGAATGCAGAAAAACTATTGAAGAAAGGAACAAAGCACGAATGATCATGTTACAAAGAGACACCAGAAAGACAACACAAACATACAAAGAGGCCAGAAAAGAAGCGACAAAAATGTGCAGGAAGAAAAAGAGGGATTGGGAAAAAGCTAAACTAAAAGAAATAGAAGACTTGTCAAGAGAGAGAAATATCAGAGGAATGTACATGAAGATAAGAGATGAAATGAATGGATACCAAGCCAGACCACAAATGTGTGAGAGGCAGGATGGAGAATTAATCACAGAAAATAGTAAAGTATTGGAGAGATGGGCTGAATATTTTGAGGGCATACTGAATGCAGATAATGGACAAGATGATGATTACCAACCACCACATGGAGGACCAGACCCTTTTATAAACCCGCCAACATTAGAAGAAGCTAAAGAAGTAATCAATCATATGAAAAATCACAAAGCCCCTGGAGAAGATCTTATCACAGCAGAACTTATTAAGTATGGAGGAGGAGAACTACACATTCAGATACATAATCTCTTAACTAGAATCTGGCAAGAAGAGAAAATACCAACAGAATGGGAAACGGCATTAATAACCCCAATACACAAGAAAGGATCCAAACTTCAGTGCAAAAATTACAGAGGAATCTCCCTATTAAACGTTTCCTACAAAATACTGACAAAACTTATAGCCAAAAGACTACATCCATATGCTGAAGAAATATTAGGAGACTACCAATGTGGATTCAGACAAAACAGATCAACGACTGATCAAATTTTCACCATCAGATGCATATTAGAGAAATGCTATGAATACAACATCCCAGTGCATCAACTATATGTAGATTATAAAATGGCCTATGACAGCATCAAAAGGAAATATCTATATGAAACGCTGCAGGAGTTTGGCATACCCAACAAACTGACAAGAATGATATATGTCACGCTGAACAACTCAAGAAGCAAAGTTAAGGTTCAAGGAGAATACTCAAGGGAATTTAGGATTAGACAAGGACTAAGGCAGGGAGACTCACTGTCTTGTATGCTCTTTAACTTAACGTTAGAAAGAGTTATTAGAAACATAAATATTGACACTCGAGGAACAATAACTGGATACTTCCTGAGGGAAACTCAAGAACCAAAAGCTATTGGCACTTTCTATAGCCAACCCATCCAGTACCTTGCATATGCTGATGACATAGCCCTGCTTGCTAAAAGTACTAAAGACATATCAAAGTCATACATTGAATTAGAAGACGCATCACTGCAAGCAGGGCTGGAAGTCAACAACCAAAAAACAAAATACATGACCCTAGAAAGAGAAGAAAGGACAGGTGAAGACATTAAAATTAGGAACCAGACTTTTGAAAAAGTAAATCAATTCAAATACCTAGGATCAATACTAAATGAAAGGAATGAATTAATGATAGAAATTCAAGAAAGAATATCAGCCGGTAATAGAGCATACTTTAGTAGCCAGAATATCCTCAAAAACAAAAATATTACAAGGGAAACAAAGAAAACTCTTTATAAAACTGTCATCAGACCAGCTGTAACATATGCAAGTGAAACTTGGACCTTGACAAAAACTGCAGAAAACCTGTTAAATACATGGGAGAGGAAAGTTCTCAGGAAAATATATGGACCAACAAAGGATGAGTTCGGATGGAGAATAAGAACCAACCATGAACTATACAATCTATATCAGGATACCACAATAGTTGCAGAAATAAAAAAGGGCAGACTGCGCTGGGCAGGACACCTAGAAAGAATGTCAAATGATAGAGGAGTAAAGAGGGTACACCACCAAAACCCCAGAGGAAAACGGCTCAAGGGAAGACCTAGGCTTAGGTGGATGGATGACATAGAGAAAGATCTACAACAACTGGGCATCCAATATTGGAAAAGAAAGGCGTTGATAAGGACTGAGTGGAAGGAAGTCGTGAGGCAGGCCCAAGCCCTACATGGGCTGTAGCGCCACAGGGATGGATGGATGGATAAATCATTTAATGTATTTTAGAAATAACTAAAATTTTGAATTTTTGGATTGTCGTGCAATGCGTATTATAATGAACATTATTTTAGTTAATTCTTGTATATAAACGATATATAGTCAAAATCTTTTTTTATTTATTTTAAGTTTTAAAAAAAAACATTTCATGACTATGCGTCTGATTTCATGCCTTTAATGTTGTGCCAGAAATTCATTTTATTATATTTGTGTGGTAATATTCCCTAATTTAAAGAAAAAAGTATTTTAACTGTATACTATATTATCTGACAAGTTCTATGGGGAAGGGAAGGTTCTTTCTAAGTGACTTAAGTCAACCGTGTGTGGGAGTGTGATAGAGAGAGAAAGAGAGAGAGAGAGATAATGAGAGAGAGAGAGGGAGACAGAGAGGATAGACTGAGAGAGAGAGAGATAGAGGATAGACAGAGAGAGAGAGGATAGACAGAGAGAGAGAGAGAGAGAGACAGAGAAAGAGCAAGAGAGAGAGAGAGAGGGAGAGAGAGAAGGGGAGAGGAAAATAATTAAACTGCTAGTGATAGTGGCTGCTAGTAACGGGTCCTCTCTTTCGTTATCTCTTACTTCAACACATAGCTAGGATTCAGCCCCCTTGAACACTTGTCTGGACCGGCTGGGGTTGCAGTGGTGATAGTCACGATAGCCTGACAGTAAATGTTCCCTTTGGTTTTGAATTACCTCGCAGCAGATTTTTTAAAATATTGCACAACAAATGTATGCTGTGCAACTTTGCAAACGAATTATTTTTACTTATCACACGGACCAACGAACCTGAGAAGGAACATTGGTGACAGTACAACTTTTCACCATGATCACCTCTGCTCTGCATGTCTCGGGTGGTAGTATTGCCAACAGTAAACAGTTTCAAAAACCGAGACACGTAGACGGACAATATTGTCACGGGAACCACAACTCGCCCCGTGATAAAACAGAGATGGATTCAATGTGGGACACGCCGTAGTTAATGCTCTGATTTCCATGGCTGAAAAGTATTAGTTAAAGACAGTAGCCCGCTCTGTCACTGAGATCCGCCTGAAACAGCAACCCAAACACACACACTGTGTAAAATATTTTCTAAAATGCCCTTCCTCCCTTCTCCCATCGTTACACCGCACCATGGCAAGGTATCTCAGCTACCTCGGTTGGGAGAACACAAAACCATAAAAATAGCTATGATGTAAAGGATCTGAATGAACCACACCGCCATCCCCGCTCTTTTAAATTATGCAACCGCCTTCCTTTCACACATATCCAGTTTCTCGCACCCCATCTCCCCGCTTCCATTTCTATTTCCCTTCTATCTCCATTAAACAACCATAATGTATCCCACCCTAAAGCATCCCGACCCGCATGTCCTCTGCACCTTGACACATGAGTTAAAGCAAAAGCCGGAAACAAAAAAATAATCAATACCAAAATAAAATCATACCCTAATTTTTCACCCAAACAGCTCAACATCGAGAATTAAATTAATTATATCTCAGTTTTCTTCTTTTTTTATGTTGTTTTTCTTTTGGTTGTCTATTTTGTTAAATAGATTTTTCTTTGATTTGTTCAAAGCATGTTAACCTGTGATATAAATTGTTATGACACTTTTAATTCAACTGTCGACAGTTATCTTGGACTTGGGGAGAAATTACCTCCACTTAGTTTTGTACTGCTATCAGAAATGTTTCGACGCCGGAAATTAACTTATACCATTACACGCTACCCGCCTAGATTCTAGAATCCAACATCAATTAGAATTACTCTTTCCTATGATCTACATCGACAATTAATAATACAAATTACCCCTCCCCCCTTTTTGTGGTAAAAAGACAATCGCATGACATCAAAGTAACGCAATCAAATGCTTAGTATAATGTTATTATTAGTATTAGTTCAGTTGTTTCTAACATTTTTTGGAGAAAAAAAAATTAAATAAAAAAAAACGAAACTAAATATCAATTATTTCATTGGAGACAAAAAGTGCGTGTGTTGGGGGGGGGGTGGGGTGAGTGGTTGGGGATAGGGCAATATGTCTACACTATAGAAGCTCCTAGTAAGACTTATATCTATACGAGGGTTTAGAAGAATTGGGTGGTGTGGGGGGAGATGAAGCCTTATGAGTACCTGAGAAATATTTACAAAGAGCACTTATTGGGCCTTCATGTATGTGTAATACGGAGTTTATGTTATAGATGTTTTCTAGCAACGCCAATACCAAGCCACGCCCATAAAAATGGCGGCGTTAGATTACAAGCTGGGTTGAGTCGAGGAGGAGAAGGCGTCATAGTCATGAAACTCCGATTTCAGGCGGGTTAGTATTTTCGGCAGTGGAGAAAATCTGATTTTAAAAAACCACACACACAACTTTACAATGTAGAAGAATTTCAAAAGGAAAATAAGCAGAACTTAATGTTTCGTCCACAAGTCTTAAGAGTATGGCAATGAAAGTGAGTGTACGTTATTGGAAATTAATGCAGCATGTGTAACTAAACAATGTGGGGTGAAATATAGAAATATAATAAAAACGTATACAAGCCTCCCGGAAATATTTCACACAAATAAACTTTCATACTCATGGAAGGTGTGATCCCATACCATCGGTGGTATATCTTCTTGGGGCCACGTGCTCAAAATGCAACAAAAGCCTTTTTATTTATATAGAAAATTGCAAACACTTAAGTGAAACCCGAAAATATTGCTTTGGCTGTGCTGGTTTGATTAAGGAAGTAATATTTTAGTCGCGTGGTGGCTCATAAGGCTCTGAGTGCCAACCGGGGCACGCGCGCCGTGGGTTCGCCATCACTGTCCTATATCAGAGCAACATAAGGCCCCTGTACTTAAGAAACATGTCCCTTTAATAGAGCTTTCGTTCAAACCAAGCACAGTGGACCCATCAAAAAAGAATAAAAATATACAAATATATAAGTTTTATTTTTAACGTTGGCATATAGTCGGACCGGCCGTGCAATGTGACCCAGGAGGTCTATTATGGAGGAGCAGACTCTGTAGTAGCTCAGAGAGAAGTCCAGTGGATTGTGCTGGGGCAGTATTTTTCTTTTACTTTTCTGGTTTCTTGTTTATAATCCGCAGCAATACGTTTTTTTTTGTTGTAATTCTCCAGCGTTTAGTCCTAGGCGGCCCCAAATGGAACTCTTCCAGTTGCCTCTGTACTGTGTCAGGATTTCCCAGTATCAGCATGCATGGCCTTACTGGTAGAGGTGTTGGCGAACATGTATAATTCTTATCTTATCTTATCTTCTTGTCTTATCTATACAGACGCTCCTTCTATGCAGAAGATAATTGCGTCCACAGACCATGACAGATGATCTGTTGGCAAGTGATGCAGCGTTCACAGGCCATGGCTTTGTGGGTTCCACGCATTACCCAGCCGCCCAACTAGTGTTAGGTACCCTTTCAGAGCTGGATGACTCAGGGACTCCCGAGGCCCCGGGAATAAATCCTTGCCTTCACATGGATTCGAACCCGTGACCATCGGTATGCCAGACGAGCACGCTGCCACTCGACCACCGCGTATTTCGCAATCTGCAAGTTCTGCGTAGAGCAGATCCTTTTCTTCCATTCTCTGGAATGACCTAGCCATCTGAGACGGCGGTGGTAGAGCGAGTTGTCATATAATGTACTAGGCATGCATTATCTGCTTGCAAGTTTCAGGACATTGTTGTTTATACATAACTCTTCTCACAGATGCGACGAATGCGACTGGGGCAGCGCATGTGGAAGAAGCTGAGTCTTCTTTCTAGTGAGGCGTACAGGCATCAGGAGGTTTCGCTGTATGGCATGCCATATAAGAGAGTGCTGACTTCGGAGGAGCGATAAACTGTAATTTTTGTGTTCATGGTCAGCATTGTATTGTCCTGTGTCCTATGTGATTGCCGACACATGAATGTGGCTGCCTTTCCAGTCCTATTGGCCATTTGGTTGCATATATAATTATTTATATGAAGAGTTCAAGGTAAGAAACGACTCTGTCACATTTTTTCTAGTTTTGAGATATTCAAGTTTTAAAGTTCAAAATTATACACATTTCTTATAAATTAACTGAATAGATTTGAATTTTCGATAGGGTCAGATACATAATTATTTTCATAAAACCACATTCAGAACATTCTATTTTTGATCCTCCATAAGATACAGATGATAACTAAAAAAAAATTCAAAAAATGTCACATAGCTGTTTCTTCCCTTGAGGTCTTCATATGAAAATATACAAATATATATATGCTTTGCGTATCACCCGTCAAAAATGACGGAAGTATTCAGCTGAAATCTATTTATTTTGAAAAAAATGCACCTTTTTTTAGGGCGCCTATGGCACCCACCTTTTTCAAAAGCCCAACTAACTTGTCCTTGTTTGATAAATACGAAATATTAAACTTTCTGAGATGCACACAAAGTATTTTATAATAGGTGTTGTAGGCGCCGTAGGCGCCCCCTTTGTTTTTTGATTTTATAATTAACCATCATCAAATCCTCTTTTTACATTGTTCCCTTTTCCAAAATTAAAATATGAGCTAAAAGATTGACGTCATATAATATTTTTACAGCGTATCTTTAATTTGCACACCTTTTGATGCATTGGTGCAGTAATTTGGTGCGCTGCTTTCTAAAATTAGTAGCGTCACGGGCAGACACTACAGACGTGACATTGCAAATTATATTGTTTAATATAGTAGGGCTGTTAACGATTAATTAAAATTTAATCGTTAACTTTTGAAAAATTAATGATTAATTAATCGTTAATTTCGATTAAGGCCAAACATTGAAATTTATGGTGTCATAAGAAACATTTATTAAACGTACTTGCCGAAAATCGAAATAACACTGGCATTTCTTCTTTATATGACATCTTTTAACCAACAACGCAAACAGACAAGTGTATTGACATTATTTGGTTCAAGTGATGAGCAGATCTTATTGACAATATAACCAGCTGAGCTGAACAATCATTCACATAGCTTTAGATTTTCTCAGCTGAAGTTTATGATACTGTAGTGAATGTTTGGTTTGCAGGTGATATGTAAGCGAAATGTTAGAACCATGGTGCAATGTTCCCTTTAAGCAGCGCGGCTGCGCATATTTTTGTCCGACGCCATGCAGGAGTTTAGAATAACTGCGCAGCAAATTTTGTAAAATATTGCAGAAAAAATGGACTTTGTGCAACTTTGAACACGAGTTGAATTTTTTTTAGTTTTGCACACGGAAAAAACGAAGCTTAGACTTAGAGGGAACATTTCATGGTAGGCAAACGATTTCTCTCGATGGACACAATAACCTTTATCAAAATTTTGAACATTCACATCAGTCAAAAGTTTAAAACCAAAATGTTCCTGTAATTTTCCGGAAATTAGTTTATATTTATTGGTCAAAATATTTTACATTTGTACTTTCAGTACATTTATAAGTGGTGGGTCGTTTAATCGTTAAAAATATTATTTGTTAAAAAATTTTAACCATTAACCGATAAATTAATCGTTAATTTCCGCAGCCCTAATATATATTACACACACATGTATCATTGTCGAAAAGATGAAAACAAAAACCTATATAAAATTGCACGAAATTGAAGTAGGTGATCATTGCAAGAGACTACTGGATTTGATTAAAGCTAAATTTATACATCGTGTGTCTCTATTTTAATTCATTGACCAAACACTCGCTCAGCTAGCTGTTTAGAGATGTTAAAGAAAGGCCAGAGTTGACATTTTTCCCAAGACAAGAACATAAAAACAGGTCGACAGTGGAATTACAGAGTTAGCAATGGGCTGATGTGATGGTGGCGTGGGGCTGTGTTTCTGAATATTGAGTGTTAATTCGTTTGATTTAAGGGGCTTGTACATTTAGGTGGGTCCGCGGACTCTTTAGATTTTTACGAGGTGGTGCGTTTACTGCGCTTTTGCCTTCAATTAATCATCCTGTTTTATACATACGACACGCTTCCAAAATGAAGACTCCCCGAATTAAGAAAGAAGAGGTGATCGAGGAGGGAGAAAAAAAGATAGATAGATAGATAGACTTATAGGAAGACAGATAGCTAGACATGTAGATAGATATATAGATAGATAGACAGACATATAGATAGATAGATAGATAGATAGATAGATAGATAGATAGATAGATAGATAGATAGATAGATAGATAGATAGATAGATAGATAGATAGATAGATAGATAGATAGATAGATAGATAGATAGATAGATAGATAGATAGATAGATAGATAGATAGATAGATAGATAGATAGATAGATAGATAGATAGATAGATAGATAGATAGATAGATAGATAGATAGATAGATAGATAGATAGATAGATAGATAGATAGATAGATAGATAGATAGATAGATAGATAGATAGATAGATAGATGGATAGATAGATAGATAGATAGATAGATAGATGGATAGATAGATGGATAGATAGATGGATAGATAGATAGATAGATAGATAGATAGATAGATAGATAGATAGATAGATAGATAGATAGATAGATAGATAGATAGATAGATAGATAGATAGATAGTAGATAGATAGATAGATAGATAGATAGATAGATAGATAGATAGATAGATAGATAGATAGATAGATAGATAGATAGATAGATAGATAGATAGATAGATAGATAGATAGATAGATAGATAGATAGATAGATAGATAGATAGATAGATAGATAGATAGATAGATAGATAGATAGATAGATAGATAGATAGATAGATAGAGATAGATAGATAGATAGATAGATAGATAGATAGATAGATAGATAGATAGATAGATAGATAGATAGATAGATAGATAGATAGATAGATAGATAGATAGATAGATAGATAGATAGATAGATAGATAGATAGATGGATAGATAGATGGATAGATGGATAGATGGATGGATGGATGGATAGATAGATGGATAGATAGATAGATAGAGAGAGAGAGAGAGAGAGAGAGAGAGAGAGAGAGAGAGAGAGAGAGAGAGAGAGAGATGGATTGAGACAAAGGAAATCAGACGGACAGACAAAATAATCCTGAAGAGTTGAATGAATCACCTTAAACGACAAAGACAAAGACGTCTTTTAAGGTTGTTTACGTGTCCAGCTCTCAACAAGAGAAATATCGTCTTATGCAATGCACATCGCTGATAAGGTCCCACCCCACCTAACCCCCGCAAAACACCCCCTTACACATAAAAACCACATCAAAATATAGTGTTGTCCAACACAAACAATAGACTAGTGCCGAGACATGTGTGATTTTAAAATCAAATGTCAAACGTTATTTAACAATGGAGTCTTCAAAACTCAGACTCACTGGCGCCCACGAGTATTCCCCCCACCCCCAAATTTTACTAGTGGTATAGATAAGATAGACAAAACAAACATTAGTAAAGGTATCCAATAAACATCAACTTTGGCGCCAAGTCATAGTGTCTATAAATAGAGAGACGTGACGCATAATCTTTGGCTAGAACACAAAACAAAATGCAAACACAATATGCAGATTGTTATATTTATTTGGCGGGATTCGGCCGGGATCGGGGGAGGGGAGGGGAGGGGGGTTAAAGAACCTTCCTCGTTCTTTGTTTCTAATTTTATAATTGCAATTATTTATTGTTTAACAATCTACCAATTTAATGCTGTGTTTTCATTAAAGCAAGTTCCTCATCCCACATCACCCAATTTACTCAAATTTTTAAAACGCTCCATTTCCTGAGTCGCGTCATAGATAACCGCGTGCAAAACATGTCTCTTTTTTTATTCCAAATTTGTTTATTGTATTTCAGAACATTTTCATAGAACCAAGGTTTTCAGCAATCCAATAGTGGGTAAGCGCTGAAATTTGAGAATGAATAATTGATAATAAGCTTAACATGTTCATGCACAGACAATAGTATGTACATTGATCAAATGTACAGTGTCTTCCCAAAATAATCAGTACAAATTCCAAATAATCGTTTTATTCCTAAATAAACATCTAATCCCCCAACCTACCCGAAGAAAACAAAAACAAAATCCAGTACATTCCTAAACCAAACAACATATTCTCTCCAAAAATAATTACCCTTACAACAACTTTATAAAAAAAAATACTTTACAATAAACAAATAAAAAGTACATTCTACAATGAAACAAAAGAGTAAATACCCCCCACCCCCAGAAAAAACAGCAAACAAACAAAATAAAAAACAAACAGTACATTCTAAAAATAAAGAGCAAAATGCACAATTACACTGTGCATACAACAAATATACAGCACGTTTTCAGAATCAACTCTTTTCAGTTTTATCGCCATTTAATGTTCATGTTTTTAAATCCCTTATATTAACTTCACCACCGCGGACTCGTTCGTCGTGTCGTCTCGTTCGTGTCGTCTCGTCCCTCGACGCCCATCCGCGACGCCCGCGACAAAAGTCGAAAATGACCCACTTCCAGTGAAGCCATCGAGCTGAAATTTGGCACACGGACCCGTCTGACCTAACAATGCATCGTATCAAAATTTCAGATCGATCGAGCGTACCGTAATTAAATTAATGCATTTTTAGTTTTATTATCTATATAAATCAATATTTAGAATTATAATGTTTGGGCGTGTCGTCTGCAACAGTTTTGACCTAGTTTTAAAGCCAAGGGAGATAATTTGGTTTCAGTCTGTAAATGTTCGTCATAATCAATACTTTTAGTTATGTCTCATATATAAGGGATTTATAGTCAAAAACTTTGATTTTACAGGGTTGTTTTTTAAAATCCTTTATATTAACTTCACCGCAGCGGACTCATTCGTCGTGTCGTCTCGTCCCTCGACGCACGTCCGCGACGCCCGCGACAAAAGTCGAAAATGACCCACTTCCTGTGAATTCATCGAGCTAAAATTTTGCACACGGACCCGTCTGACCTAACAATGCATCGCATAAAAATTTCAGTTTGATCGAACGTACCGTAATTAAATTAATGCATTTTTAGGTTATCCATAAAATCACGATTTAGAAAAACAAAAGTCGAAAATGACCCAATTCTAGTTAAGCCATCGAGCTGAAATTTGGCACACAGAACCGTCTCACCTAGCAATGCATCGTATCAAAATTTCAGATCGATCGAACGTATCGTAATTAACTTAATGCATTTTTAGTTTTATTATCTATATAAATCAATATTTAGAATTATGTTTGGTCGTGTCGTCTGCTACAATTTTGACCTAGTTTTTTTAAGCCAAGGGAGATAATATTAAAGTATATAAATATATCAGGATTGTGTAATTTATTGATGATGATGTTTTCATAATATGATGATTAATATGTTAATTAATGATGATTATGATGATGAGGCTAGGGCAGTCCTATAGAGATTATACCCACTTCAAAATACCTACTCTCTCCGTTTATAGATTATTGTAAATATGACCTTTGATGATAATGTTGGTTATGTTTTAGAATTTTTGCCACTGGAGACCTCATGAAATTATAGTACAAGGATATGCATTGATGATACAGTGTAATAAACATTTGAAGTTCTATAACATTGTGTCAATTATTGGTATAAGGGATTTATAGTCAAAAACTTTCTTTTTACGGGGTTGTTTTATTTAAAATCATTTATTAGCAGAGAAGCCTGTGTCGGGGACCGTAGAGGCGGAGATCACTACGTAAGGAGCCATGTTGTCGGGGCTGCTTTTAATATGCCTTATATTGATGTGTGGTGGTAAAGCCGAATTTAGTGCTCCTGGCTATTTGAGGTCACTAATCAGAAACATTGAGCCGGACATTAATATTATCATAAAATGTAATCACATTCATCTAAGTCATTATTTTTTTTAATTTTTATTTTAAACAAAAGTAATAATTTCAATAAGTACTTCTTTATCAAAATGTTTTTTTTTAATTTGTAATTTTTGTAGTATCTATTTATGTAGCTTTTTCACTTGGGGGGTCCGTGGGCAAGTTTTAACTATAAAAGGGTCCATGGGTCAAAAACATTTGTGAGCGACTTCCTTAAATTAAAGAGACCCCTATAATTAAGAAAATTGAAATAGCATTTACCCTGGCCTAGGCGCTAATTCGCTAATCAAATCAGATCATTTTAAACAATTATTCAGCCATTAGTTATAGCACGTTTGCCTCGGCCCAGACAGCATTATAAAAAAGGACGTTTTATAAAAGTACCAAAATACATTTTGCTCTTTTTTTTTAAAGTGGGTTGGGGCGCATTGGGCTTGTACACGGTGTGGGGAGGCTAAGAACTAGAAGACACTGAATTTTTCAAATCAGGTGAAAGTCTGCACGGGAAATAATATTTCCTACAAATATATAACACACCTATTTATTCGGGTGCGTTCTCGTGTTTAGATTGGAATCAAACTACAAATGATTCTAAAGCAGAGATATAATAGTAAATCATGACTCAAGGGTATAAAAACGGTCAATTTAATGATAGTTATCTGGAAAGCTTTTCTGCCCAAATATTAATCATTTATTTCGAGGGAAAAAAATGATCGGGAAGCTTTGATTTGGAGTGTTGTTTTTTTTTGTTGCTACAGAATGTAACTTCATAAATTCTAATTTCAACATCATTTCTAACGGCCCTGTCGTCAGTCGGGTTGCAGAGGTGCTTTTTGACTTGCCTATGGGTACGTATAGAAGGCTTTATATACTCTCCCCCGAAACATACTTCTTAAAACTTTACTAACTTTATTTATTATTCATCTCAAATTAAATTACGTGTCCCTGCTCTTCGTCGCCCAATATTTAGTTCCAGATTTATTTTTATTTGAGTAATAGTTGTATTTTTGATTGATTTCATTTTGTATTGTTACTTGAATTACAGATAACTTGTTATCTAATTTAAAATTGCATAAGAATGTTTTAGTAATAGTTCTAATGTTCCTTGAGTGAAAGTTGAATTGCTACGTGAGTGAAAGTTTTCTCGTTACTTGAGTTAAAGAATAGTATTTACACTTTAGTTACATTTGTATAATCTTATCTTATCAATTACAGACGCTCCTTCTCTACAAATAATTATTTTGTCCTAAGCTTATTTACGCTGAAGTCTAGTTTTGCATTATCATTGGCGTTTTGAGTGATGATAGTTCGTGGGTTTATCTAGCATAGCTCAGGCAAGCATTCCACACTCGAAGGGGAGAACAGAGAATGGAATGTCTTTGTTTTTGCGAATGGAACAAGAAAAGTGTTTTTATCCCTTTGTCTACCAGGGTATTTTAGTACATGTTTTTTAGTTCTATTTCCGACTATGGGAATATAATGCATTATATATTATTAATATTTTGCTCTATGTTTTTCTATACTCTAGCGAACTCTTGTGTTTCAAATTTTTAGCATTTTAACAACTTGAGTTACTCTGTGCAGTTGTGAATATTAAAACCGTATGGGATCTTCCGGTATTTTTTTAATGAATTTTTAAATAATTTCTTTGTTTTCATAGTAATTTGAGTTATAGATGATATTTTACTTTGAATCATGATGATATTTTGAAAGAAATTTTTCAGGGATGTGCGAGAAAAGACGCACCCGGCTAGTTTATCAAAAATCCCCCCTTCCTATTATGGGAGAAAACTTTCCTGAGAAGCACTTCAGTGTAGATCAATGCATCCTCCCACCTCTCCCAATCTTGCACGAAAAAACACAACAGTTGTCAGAAAAGCCTCCCATTTCTACATCATCTTTCTCTACCCTTTCACAAGCTCCTTATCCGAACTTGCTCAAGGCTTTTATGTGATATATATGTGTCGGGATGTGACCCGACAAAATAAAAATAAAACAAACCCGTAAAAACAAAGTTTTTGACTACAAATCCCTTATATATGAGACAGAACTAAAAGTATTGATAATGTTCTGATTCTACAAAAATTTACAGACGGACACAAAGTGATGTCCCTTGTCTTTAATATCGTGGGACGGGGGGTGGGATGTGAGGGGGTGTCGGCACAACGGTTGGCGTCAACTCAAAATCTCACGTGGAAGTGGAAGAAAAAAACAATAACAAACCGTGAATTTGAATTACATACCTCATATAAGGATAAACTAAAAATGCATTAATTTAATTATGGTACGTTCGATCGATCTGAAATTTTGATACGATGCATTGTTAGGTCAGACGGGTCCGTGTGCCAAATTTCAGATCGATCGGATCATGGGAAGTGGGTCATTTTTTACTTCTGTTTTTCCGCCCGCCCAAGACAGAGAGAGAGAGAGACGCCGGTGAAGTTAATATAAGGGATTTAAAAACAACATTTGCTCTTGCTTCCCGAATTTTGGTTCACAGGTCAAACCGTCTCGCATTCGTTTCTGTGTATCATTTTGTGCGCTTCACAACGTAAGGCTTCCGCACCAACCCTGCTCTCAAATGGCATATTATCGACTGGAATTTAAAACCGCATTTCCGTGCGTCACGGATAAAAAAAAACGCCGACAAGGTTAATCTAAAGCAAACAAAAATGTTACTTTTTCCAAACACGCCAAACAAATCAACCAAAATTTTACTAAGTCTAGTGTCCACATGCGATCAGTTTACCTGGTCTTAAGACACTCAAGGGACTCACCGGCTGGTGATTTCATTGTTATTCCGTCCCTTCCCGAGCCAGGTATCTAGTAAAAAGTACCCAATGACCACCACATGCAAAGGGGCGCAGGTGTTGCTAAATAAATTCACAACCAGTGTGAATGTCATAGGGTGTGAAAAGTTGAAATACATATTAGTGGGACACCAAAAACATGTATTTAAGTTAAGTTCCTTGAATTTAAAAAAAATATTTTTTTTTACTCTTACAAACTAATAATATGTATTTTTCCATTAGAAATTTGAGTGGCTTAAGAACGGCACGTAGCGTCATGAAATGGAAAGGGAGATAATAAATATCATGAACATGGAAACTGTGATACGAAATAAAAGTTTGGCAGATACACATCTATGGTGGCGAGACAACGTGGTCTTATACCGGCAAGGGTTTAAATACGAACTGTGTGGTGGCACAGCGGGTTTTTCCGATCCAGCCAGAAGCCTATCAATTAAAATAGATAATAAACTCTTTTTTAGGGCTGGGTTCATGGTGGGGGAAAGAAAGCAGTATCGAAATAAATAAAATCGTCGATTAAAATCATATTTATCCCTCTATTAATCAATCTTATATATAAAACTATGTGTATTTTTTTTAAAAAAAAATATATATTCTTTGTAATTGTAAATATTAGGCGCAACTATTAAAAAAAACCCGTAAAAAAGTTTTTGAGTATAAATCCTTTATATTTGAATTCATTAAAATACGAACCGCGCGACAGACTAGCATAACCATTTACAGATAGGGAAAATAGTATACAAGTATATTCAATATTATACGCACCACATATAATATATACATAAATATAATCTTAAAATTATTTATTTCAATTACAGTACATGCGATCGATCTGAAATTTTGATACAATGCATTGCTAGGTGACAAAGTCTATGGGCTAAATTTGAGCTCAACAGGTTCCCGGGATTCGGGTAATTTTATAAATTTTATTTTATCTTTTGAATTGTTTTTTATTATTATTATTTTTTTTGAAGGCGTGTGCACGAAGTGTGCGCTAAAGCCACAGCAAAACTGATCCTGGTAAAGAAACTGGTGAGTGCGCATGCTGCATTGGGGAGCCGACGCAAGACTACTGAGAGTTTTTAAACTCAGTGGTGTGACTACATCCTCTCTGTCCAGAGAAGAACTCGAGTGGCTTGACAGAATACAAAACAATGCACTTCAATTTGTATGAGCGATACCAGAGTTTGGATAATCACGAACCCTAATGAGTAAAGAGAACGCGGCTGAAAAGAACTTCCTTTTTGGATGGGGTCAACGTACCAGGGGACTCAATCCCAATACCAAGAAACAGGGAGTGAATGCGCCTGATACCCCGGGAAGGATCACATGAATGATTTGCATAGACTGATTTAATTTTGAGTTTTACAAGTACGGCGGTGACAAAAACTAGTCCGTTTGAGCTTCGGCACGACGGAACTCTGATGTCAATAGAGGCTTATGGCGACAGCGTGGTCTTCAAAGGGCAGAGGAAGTGAGTGCGGCGTACTAATGGACACCCCAGAATTTAGATAGCCTGAAGATCTCTGATCGTCTTTAGAATAGCGTCTACCAACCACGAGGCCGAGCTTGAGACAATCCACAGAGGTTATAAAGTAGTATGCCGCGACGCTTAGCGAAAAGAAAGTTCTTTCCCACCGGAGTTGCCTACATCGATTGCAGGCTCTCTCTGGAAGGTCGGAATCAACCCTGTCTTCAGGCAAATATGGTCATTATTATTTTGGAGACAGTAGCTTGCATCCAGGCAAGTGGCGGTAAAGTAATCTTGTAGTTTATCACTGGGAGCGTTGTGGTGCGGCAGCTTGAGAGGGCAGAGTTTTGGCTAGAGGCGTGCTGCTCAGTCCTAATCCAATCATCCAATCAGACAGCTAAGAGTCAGATTGTGACTTAAGAACCATTTCCGAGAGAAATGGCTTCAAGGCCGGGCATCTGGAGACACGGCATAGGTCTGACAAGGGAAAGGATGTCGGCTGCCGAGTATGTGGTGATACGGTTGAACACCTGTTGAGCGAGCACCCGGCGTCAACCGTAGATAGAGAGAGATATAACTGTAAGGCAATGCTCGCTTGATGAGGCTCGCCAGGAAAAACATGAGCCCTGGTCAGTTTGAATTTACTTGACCCTAAAAGAAAATATCACAAATGTATATGTGTATTATACTGGGCCAATAAAAGAACTAAATCCTTATGATAAATATTTAAAAAATAATGTTTAAGACATACACACTAAACAAATCATCCTAAACTAAGTTACTTACTAAAATAAATAAGCATTCACCAGTTACTATTACCATTACGTCATAATGTACAAGTACCTTCTAAACAAGTTTACGAGAAAATGGTGTTCAGCGAAGACAAAGTTAATACATGTCGTGAAAAAATGTATGCAAATATTTCCTGATAAGGGTTGAACTTTTTGCGGACTAAATGATCAAATACGAAAAATTGGTCAACGTTTTAAGGGTCACATGGGTAGGGGTCTTATCATTAGTTTTCATTATTATAAAACGAGTTTTGGATTATTGATTTCTTATCTACAGTGTATACCAACACATGAGTAACGAATTAGTAGATATTTACCTACTTAAGTAAGCAATGTGAGATAAATGTTAATTTCTTAAAATATATATTACAGTTTATTTAATTTTTTGGTATGTATTAAATAAATAGTTTGTTTCATATTCATATAAAGTCAAATATGGTCAAATATGTTTGAAAACCAACTTTATATAAATACAAAACAAATACGTATTTATAAATAGGTAAATTTCTATTGAATAAGTAATTTTACAACATTATTTTTAAAAAAAAATAGCCAATTTTTTTTTGATATTCAAATTTTATTAATTTATTTTCAATTTATATTATTAAAAAATAATTTTCTATGCTTATGTCACATAATTTGAGACCACATTAGTGGGAATATGTTAAAGTTTTATAAGTAGAGATATTAATTATTGTGTGTTATGTATTGTTTAAATAACTATTATATGGGTGGATCGATGTAGACCAAACTTAGTACACATGCCCCTGATTATTCATATTAAAAAATGAATTTAACCGATTTCGTGCTATCCACAAATTTAATAATTAGTCCCACGTTTCTGGTACCTGTAATGTGGTGCTTATAAAATTAATCCAAGACTTTTCCTCTCCCTACAGTTTAAATGTACGTAACCTCAAAATTGTAAATGATAATTTTAAAATCTCCCAAGATCATAGGTGAATGCAATCCCACTGAGTGAAAGTTCCCCACCGAGAAAGAGATCCAAATTAGACAAGCGATCTAACTATGCATGGAGGTCCAGAATCCCCCCCTCCCCCACTCAACGAGGAAAGGTGTCCATGGGAAATGTGATCTTAAAAGTGAGGGTGAACCAAATGGATAATGGAATCCAGATCTCTCAAGGGAAGGATAAGTTACAAAAGTTACATTGAATGTGGAGAAGTTTTAGAATTTCCATCATTTAATTAAAGGACTTTTTTGTACGTGGCCAAAACGTGTTGGTTTGGCTGCATTGTTGGTAGGCTTAATGCTGAACAAGAAAAATATAAGGGTTAACACAAAATATGCGGAGATATGTATATATAAAGTTAAAAGATAGACTATTATAAATGTCAC
>CALYLW010000033.1:3226766-3334266 GCA_944989445.1 Ampullaceana balthica | reverse complement strand
ATCGCAAGCGTTGTTGTCATACTAGCTAGGGGTAAGGCTGAGGCGAGACTGGGTCAGGAATTTAGCAATGCAATATAAGGCCGGATCTTGAGGAAGAAAAAAAAAGTCATAACATTAAATTTGCTCATGTGAAATAGGTAGTATTCGTTGCTGCATTACCCGCACTGCTGTCGGGATAAGAATATTTTTTTAAATGCAGGATGCATTATCCAGAAGCGTAACTGGGTTTTCCGCGTTCTTGTCTAATTCATTTTTGGCGACCTTGAGAAATAGTGAAAACACTAAATTATTTAAATAAAAATTGAATAAATTGATTATAATTATTGAAGGATTTGCCCTCGGCGTCATTGGCAACTGCCCCGATACCAAGTCGTTGTTAAGCCTCTGGCATTTTCCGTAGCTGCATTTAAAAACATAAAATTTGCATAGGATGATTGATTGCTTTCAATCTTAATTTAAATGGAAAAAAATGTTCGTAGAAATAAAATAAAAATGTAAAAAGAAGAACAATTTTTTTTAAAAATATATTTTAAAAAAATAATTTTTAAAAAAAAGCTCTTGAAAAGTATAAGGTTATTTGGGTTCATAATTTTTTAATTAAAAATTAAAAAAACCAACAAATTGTATCATTTCATAATGGGGAATATTTGAAAAATAAATTTGTTTAGTGTAGGGCCGCAAGCTACTATTGGATATTATCCCAAGAAGCTACCACAGAATAGTTTAGCTAGCACAAGGGGGAAAGGTTGAAGCCTTTTGTCAAAGACAAATGCGTTACATATCAGTCTTTAAATAACGAAGAACTCGTTTGCAATGGGTTAACACGTACAGAATATTTTTCTTGTGTTTACAAGGCCCTATACGAAAGTGTTAAAATAAATGGGCTTGTCTATAGTTTTACCCACCCTAAGCCACAGAGTGTAGGTAGGGTATGCACTGTTATGAGAACAATGTATATTTGAGGCAAAGGATAATCTACAATAGATGTGATATTTGTAATGGTTAAAGGGGGGATGGAAAGGGGGAAATGTTTAGGGGAATAGGATTTGGGGCCATAGAGAGGGGAAACAGTTTGGGGGATATTTGAGATGCCAGACGATATGGAGTGAGGAATTAATAGAGCGTAATGGATAAGACAGTTGATTGGTGGATCAATGGATATAAGGGACAATGAATATGGAGGGGGGATGGATACGATGGCTATAGAAAGGGAGGAGTTCATATGCGGCACAATGGATATGGGATATATATGAATATATACGGGTAAATATGGGATACAGAAGGACAATGAATAAACCGAACTTAGAAAGTCGCGCTGTTGAGACATTTCACATAATTTAATGAGTTTATTTTATATAAAAAGTTTTGCGCATTAAGTCAGGGGTTTTAAAGGGATAGAAGGAAAATAAATTCACATAAAATTAAGTAACAGAAAAAATTCAGTAATTAAAACACAGATAAAAGTCAGGAAATAAAGTCACAGCAAAAAGTCACAGGAGAAAAGCGTCAATATATCATACTAGATACGCCCCGCGGCGTAGCATACGCCGCAGATTTGCTCATGGATTGTGCAAAGAAAGGGCGTAACGAACGGACACAAACTACAGAAATCAAAGCAACGCGAGTGAACGTTAGTGGGGGGAACCACCGAAGCATTGTTGGTCTCGAGACATTCGCACAGAGGTTATCTACCTACCCACCACCCTTCACCACGCTAGCTCGACAATCATAAACTGTGATTGGCCGACCATAGCGAGGGTCAGCCATGTTCGGAAAAAAAAGGAGGGAAAGAACGGGCACAAACACACACTTTAAACAATTAAAAAACAATGTTTTCGCTGGGGCTTGAACCCAGAACCTTTCGCTGTAAGACGGGTGTGATAATAACTACACTACGAATCGCTTGTTATTCTGTGAAAGAACAACGCAAATAAACGCAAGAACCAATGTTGGTCTCGAGACCATTATCTGATTGGTCGACCCCAGCGAGGGTCATTCGTCATGCTTGTTTGCACATACTTGCTTTGGCGAATTATATATATAGATATTTTTATGTATTTTGTCTGGTGCGCTTAATTCTATACATGGATTGATGAATTTTTACCAACGTCGCAGACGTATCATGCTCCATAATGGAACTAGAAATGTTTTGAACTATACATAATGGACTTTGGAGCGTCCTTATTTTCGTATACCAGCTACACGAATTTAATGTTAAATATTGGCTGACAGATGGATTGATTCAGAGCAAACTTAGCGCACACAATCTCAATGACTAATGTTAAAATACTATAGCGAATTTATCACATAATATCTACGAATGCCCGAAGCCTCACGTCCAACTTTTCTATTATTTTGCTATCTTTTCCTAAAAATTATTATATACAGAACTTGTCAAAACTGCACACACAAACTCTGCATTATCCATAAGCAAAATACATATCAAAGGGGTTTAAGATGTTCACAATATAATATCTTGAGCCGGATGCAAAAGGGTCATGGATGGATTTTGTGAATGAATTCTTTTTTTATCCATACTGTGAAATTGAAGAAAAATAATGTCCACTTTTATAACTAAATAACATAAATAAATTTTAGGAGCCCTTTTGCAGGGTGCCCTTTTTGTTTGGGAGCCCAAAGTATGGGGCCCTTTTTGTCGAGAGCTTCGTGATCGGGATAATTTATTTTCATTGATCCTTTCTACAGTTTTTTTAGGGGCGCCGTTTGTTGTGGCTCGTATTGACCGGAAGTGGGGAGACAATATCACAATTATTTTGACTGGTTGGATTTGGGGAGGAACATTACGAATGGATATCGTGTCCGAATTGACTCAGGCCGAAACGATTTGACACAGGTGTCTTTAGTTTGGTCTGCTTTATATAACTTGTTCAAATAACGTCCCTCTTCAAATAACTCCTGGGCTTTCTATGTTTTTGTTTTGTTTTTCCACCCCAAGTATCACGTCAGCGAACTCAGAGGGGTTGAAGGGGAGTGGAGCAAGCGTTATATTATTTAGGGAGTGGGTCGCAGAGGGTAAAGACAAGGGAAGGTTTCAGTTCAATGTTCAGCAAAATTTTCAATAAGCAAGGTCTGAGATTTCCCTTGATGTTTTTATTGATGTCAGAGCGAGGAGCTCAAAACAGACATTGTGTGCGTATCAAGGTTTGTGGGCGACGACTATTCATACCACTGCCAAGGCTTTTATTCTTAGAAATAATAAGTTTCCTGAGCATACCCTTGTCTACACTTTTCGATCCTAATTCAAAGCGACTTTGAATTTTAGTGTCAACCTGCGTATTGAATGACCATGGCGTTAATGAAGTTTTTTGTAACGTCTTTAAGTCTTCAAGCCGCTGCAAACAAAGACACGAAAGTTAGTTCAACCCCCGGCGTATCCATTTTTGAAATTTAGTTGACGAGCAAAGACTGAAGTATATAAAATATTTTCTCTAAAAAAAGTTATATTATTTTCTGTGAAGTTCTGTAGCATTAGCGTTTTTCAAACATTTCTCAGGTTTTCCTGCTTTTCAGCTTATACAATGTTGTTACCAATAAACTTTAAAAAGCCTATTTAGTCGGAAAAAATATAAAATAGACATAATACAAGCAAGATCAGCTGGACACTAATATGATTGTTATAACACAATCTACGTCACTCAAGCGACTATCATACATAATTATTACAAGCCACATTAGCAGGACAATTATCAAATAGAAATTATATCTACATCCCCATCAGCTGGACATCTATCAAAAATTCTGATATAACTGAAATCACATCAGCCGGACATCAATCAAATAGCCGAAAATAGCAAAAGCGACATATGCTATATAATAAAAGGCAAGTTTCTGTCCGTTCTATCCGGTCATCTATAGCGATTGGTCCCTCAAACACTTATGACTCCTACAGCCAATCATATTGAACACGTTTACACGGACGTTCAAAACGAGTTATTTTTGGTGCAGTATGTCTTCCAAGACTTTATTTTGAGTTATGCGCGTTGGGATTTATAGTCAAAAGCTCCGTTTTTACGAGTTATTTATTTTAACTATAAGGAATAATATTTTTGACGTGATGCACATGTATGCCGGTCGAGACGGCTGTTGTGAGGGGGGCGGGGGGGGGAGGGGAGTTACAACAACATGCCACCGAACTGTGGCGGAACGTCCTTAGACGGGCTTTGTTGCTCATATTACCCTTAATTATGTGGCCTAACCGGGACATCACTCTGTTTTTTTTAAAAAATTGAAAATATAGACTTAAAATCATAATCATTTTGTTTTCCAGATTAACATTAACCAAACAACGCACGAACCTTTGACGTCAACATTTGTGTTGTAAACAGTGCTGACTGACTCATCAGAGTTATTTTTGGTGCAGTAATTTGGTGCGCTGCTTTCTAAAATTAGTAGCTTCACGGACAGGACAGACGGGGCGTGCAGTTAAAAAGTCGTGTGGTGATTAGCACTGTAAAAAAATATTATATAAATAGTTTGTGTACATTTCAGGAATATTTCTTATTTATCATACAAGGATAAGTTACTTGGGCTTTTGACAAAAAAAATGTGGGTGCCGTAGGCGCCCTAAAATAAGTTGGCGCCACAGGCGCCACGGCACCGCAGCACAACCTAGTTATCAAATAATGCGATAAAAAACTAAAAGAAGATAAGAATACTAATGATCACTTGAAATTGCCTTGACTTTGCTTTAGTATAGTGATATTTTCATTTCAGGGAAGTGAATGTCATCTGATGAAGGTTTACTACAAATTAGCAGAAAGATAATTATTGTTACTGGTAGCTTCAATAAAACGTCCAAAAAATACAACTGCATTCATTTTTTAAAAAATGTTAATGATAGAGGCCCTTTGTATTCGGGTACAATTTTGATAGCAAATTAACCATCAGTCAAGAGTTAACAACAACCGGTAGAAATGATTTATCGATGTTAAGTAGGGAACTGCTAACATTGAGCCTAGTACCTTAACATGCGATGTGAGGCATGGTAGATATTGTGTTGAAGCTGTTGCTTCATACTTTTTTATATTAAGCAAATTATATGATACTTTCAACTGGCAAATTATATTAAAGAAATGGTTTATTCGTAAAAGATCTTTTTCTTAACGGAACTTCTAATCCAATTACCAGCATTTTGCCGTAAAAATTGTAACATTATAAACGATTCGAGATAAGACACGCTTACTTGTTATCATGCCCCTATAGGTAAACATGGCTGGTTGACACAAGTTTTGAATTTTTACGGTCCAATGGTCCAAGGGTTGGTTATCTCTAATTGACCGTCAGTTTATCTCTAATTGACCGTCAGTTTATCTCTAATTGACCGTCAGTTTATCTTTAATTGACCGTCAGTTTATCTCTAATTGACCGTCAGTTTATCTCTAATTGACCGTCAGTTTATCTCTAATTGACCGTCAGTTTATCTCTAATTGACCGTCAGTTTATCTTTAATTGACCGTCAGTTTATCTTTAATTGACCGTCAGTTTATCTCTAATTGACCGTCAGTTTATCGCTAATTGACCGTCAGTTTATCTCTAATTGACCTCAGTTTATCTCTAATTGACCGTCAGTTTATCTCTAATTGACCGTCAGTTTATCTCTAATTGACCGTCATTTTATCACTAATTGACCGTCAGTTTATCTCTAATTGACCGTCAGTTTATCACTAATTGACCGTCAGTTTATCTCTAATTGACCGTCAGTTTATCACTAAATGACCGTCAGTTTATCTCTAATTGACCGTCAGTTTATCACTAATTGATAAAGATAACAATAAAAACTTATGGTCCTTTATCAAATCTAAAAAAATGGAACCTTCAGGAATAGCCACACTAAAAGACTCAAATAATAAAACCTATAATGATAATGCAACTAAAGCTAATATCCTTAACACATATTTTGCATCATCTTTTTCTGCCTCAGGCGACAAAGAAGTTTTAATAAATTTAAATAAAATTGAAGAAATAGGTAACATAACTGTAGATGAGATAGGTATACATTCACTCCTAAAAAAACTTAAAAATAAACAAAGCTACTGGCCTAGATGATTTGCCTGCAAGGTTATTAAAAGAACTAAGCAATGAACTGTCCCCAATCCTTGTAGTTCTCTTTCAAGCCTCTCTAAACCAGGGTAAAGTGCCCCAGGATTGGAAATTAGCTAACGTAACTCCACTCTTTAAGAAAGGGGATAAATCAGACCCTGGTAATTACAGGCCTGTATCACTTACTAGTATCACCTGTAAATTACTAGAACACATAATATATAGTAGAATAGTTAACCACCTTGACAAATATAATGCCCTATGCCCACATCAACACGGCTTTAGAAAAAACAGATCATGTGAAACACAATTAATAGGTTTAATAGATGAACTATCAAAAGGCTTAGACAAAAGTGATCAAATAGATACAATATTACTAGACTTCTCAAAAGTATTTGACAAAGTTCACCACCTTAGTTGACTTAAAAAACTTAACTACTTTGGAATCTCAGGTTCCTTACATCACTGGATCAAAGACTTCCTTTTGGGCAGGGAGCAAACTGTAATAATTAATGGACCTACATCTGCACCAATAAAGGTTAACTCAGGAGTTCCACAAGGAACTGTGCTAGGTCCCTTACTCTTTTTAATTTATATAAATGATTTACCCAACATCTCAACAGGTACAAAAGTTAGGTTATTTGCTGATGATTGTATAATCTATAGAACAATTAAATCAGAACAAGACAGCAAAATTTTACAAAAAGACTTAGATGAATTGATAAAATGGGAAACTAACTGGAGTATGTCTTTCCATCCAGAAAAGTGTCAACTGTTAAGAGTAACAAAGAAAAAGAAACAAATAAATTCAAAATATTACATTCATGGAAAAGAACTGACCCAAACTAAAGATGCAAAATAGTTAGGAGTCTTAATAAATGAGAAACTATCATGGAATCCCCATGTCAATGAAGTTATTAAAAAATCAAACAAAACCTTAGGCTTTATAAAAAGAAACTTTAACAAATGCAATAAAGATATAAAACTAAAATGCTACCTCACTTTGGTGAGACCTGTACTAGAATATGCATCTTCTGTATGGGACCCATCCACCAAAGAAAACATTGATAAACTAGAACAAATTCAAAAAAGAGCTGCCAGATTCATTACTGGAGAATATTCAAAACTGACAAGAATAACACCATTAGTTAAATCATTAAACCTTGAAACACTAGAGGATAGAAGAACCAAGAGCAAAGTAGTAATCATACATAAAGCAATTCATTCTAATTTAGAAATACAACACAAAGATAACTTAATACAACCCTCAGATAGACATAAGGATAAAAACACCTTTCTTATTCCGTATGCAAGAACAAACACATACAAGTTTTCCTTCTTCCCGTCCGGAATTCGGGCGTGGAATGGGTTGCCTGAAGAATCCAGGAAAACCAACACTTTATCAACATTTAAATCTCTAATAAAAATGCAGGACTAAACACAAACCATAGATAAGCGTAGGATGCAATAATCTTCTGTATAGAAGGGGCGTCTGTAAACAGATAAGATAAGATAATTGACCGTCAGTTTATCTCTAATTGACCGTCAGTTTATCTCTAATTCTCCTTTTCGTTCATCTCTAATTCTTCCTTTCGGCTATCTCTACCGTATATACACCTTCTAAAAACGAATTTAGGAGAAAATCTAGGGGACTAGGATGTGTGCTCGGCTTACGAGCGGGTCATATGTGATTTCTGCATGTAAATTGAATATCGGTGTTGGTTTTGTAGATCATCAAGGTCCTTTTCTACATTCAAGATTCGATTGCTCTACCAGAAGCTATAAAACATTATTAAACAACTGCACTTACCTTATTTATTCAATTTATTAATTTTTGTGAATGTTTTAATAAATTATTTTTAAAATATTGTTTTCACCACCGAATTTTAATGTACGCGCTTTCGCCACTGTTTACCAAAGAAATAAAAATACCAGTAACTCTTTCCTAACAAGGAGCACAAAGACAAAGATAGGTGGTACAAAGTAGTAGGAAATACAAAGAAATGTATTATACATATTCTCATATTCAAATCTCTTTGTTCTTCAACCTAAACAATATAAATAATCATAATGACCGTTTAGCACGTAGTCTAAAATATAAAATGTGTCCCATTTTTTTAAGGTGTTCCTACTATTTTTTAGGGTGAACGTACGACAGGATCACACACTTTTTAAATCCCTTATATTAACTTCGCGGCCGTCTCATCATCTCTGTCTTGGGCGGGCGGAAAAACAGAAGTCATAAATGACCCACTTCCCATGATCCGATCGAACTGAAATTTGGCACACGGACCCGCCTAACCTAACAATGCATCGTATCAAAATTTCAGATCGATCGAACGTTCCGTAATTAAATTAATGCATTTTTAGTTTATCCTTATATGAGGTATGTAATTTAAATTCACTGTTTGTTATTGTTTTTTTCCCACGTGAAATTTTGAGCTGACGCATTGAGGCGATCCAACGAAGCGACGGGCGCTTTTGTTTACATTTTACGTGTCACTCTGAGCTCGGTCAAGCGAATCGGTGACCAGACTTTTCCCCTCTCCCCCCCACCCACCCCTCCCCCCACTAGGGTTATGATGCAAAGTTGAGTTAAGACAGATTCAGTCTGTAAATGTTTGAAAATAATCAATACTGTTAGTTATGATTCATATATAAGGGATTTATAGTCAAAACTTTGTTTTTACGGGTTTGTTTTATTAAATCCCTTATATTAACTTCACCGGCGTCTCTCTCTCTCTCTCTCTCTCTCTGTCTTGGGCGGGCGGAAAAAAAGAAGTAAAAAATGACCCACTTCCCATGATCCGATCGAACTGAAATTTGGCACACGGACCCGTCTGACGTAACAATGCATCGTATCAAAATTTCAGATCGATCGAACGTACCGTAATTAAATTAATGCATTTTTAGTTTATCCTTATATGAGGTATGTAATTAAAATTCACGGTTTGTTATTGTTTTTTTCCCACGTGAAATTTTGATCTGACGCATTGAGGCGACCCAACGAAGCGACGGGGCGCTTTTGTTTACATTTTACGTGTCACTCTGAGCTCGGTCAAGCGAATCAGTGACCAGACTTTTCCCCTCTCCCCCTCCCACCAACCCCTCCCCCCCTAGGGTTATGAAGCAAACTTGAGTTAAGACATATTCAGTCTGTAAATGTTTGAAAATAATCAATACTGTTAGTTATGTCTCATATATAAGGGATTTATAGTCAAACACTTTGTTTTTACGGGTTTGTTTTATTAAATCCCTTATATTAACTTTACCGGCGTCTCTCTCTCTCTCTCTCTCTCTGTCTTGGGCGGGCGGAAAAAAAGAAGTAAAAAATGACCCACTTCCCATGATCCGATCGAACTGAAATTTGGCACACGGACCCGTCTGACCTAACAATGCATCGTATCAAAATTTCAGATCGATCGAATGTACCGTAATTAAATTAATGCATTTTTTAGTTGTTTATCCTTATATGAGGTATGTAATTTAAATTCACGGTTTGTTATTGTTTTTTTGCCACGTGAAAGTTTGAGCTGACGCATTGAGGCGACCCAACGAAGCGACGGGGCGCTTTTGTTTACATTTTACGTGTCACTCTGAGCTCGGTCAAGCGAATCGGTGACCAGACTTTTCCCCTCTCCCCCTCCAACCCACCCCTCCCCCCCTAGGGTTATGAAGCAAACTTGAGTTAAGACAGATTCAGTCTGTAAATGTTTGAAAATAATCAATACTGTTAGTTATGTCTCATATATAAGGGATTTATAGTCAGAAACTTTTTTTTTACGGGTTTGTTTTATTATACTATTCTCTTCCAAAAGAGGGAAAGGGGTCGGCTATCGCGCTTAGGAACGGCAATTCTCTTTTCCGTCTATCGCTAATTTTCTTGTACGTGTATTTCTACTTCTCTTTTCCGTCTATCGCTAATTCTCCTGTACGCTTATATCCAATACAGAATCCTTGATATTTGAAACGATAAAAACATAAAAAAAAGCTAACATTATGCCATAGAAATAACGAAATTAAAAGTTGAGAATATGTAAAAACCATGTTGCTGGGAATTTTCTTTCTGCTCCGCTTAAAAAACTAAGCATATCATTTAAGACGCAGGATGAAAACATAAAGTTTTAAAATTAAATTAGATTTGCCGTTAAATGTTTAATCTGCATCCATTACATAATAATTAAGAAACTTAACGTTTTGCAAAATATTTAAATTTTTTAAAAATGACAGTGTATAAACATGTCATTAACATTTTTTTTAATAGGTAATGTGGCATTGCAAAATAAATACGGTATATATTGACTGTCATGAATTATCTATAGGCTCACGTAAACCTTATTGTATATAACATTTGTATATACCCAGCTTTAATAGCGGTTTCACCTTACTTTTATACATTTTAAAATTTAGTTTATATTTGACGGACAAAAATTTCAATCAAGAAATGGAAATTTCTATCTTGCGAAGTTACATCAAAATATGTATAAAGATATCTTTTCACGAATTCTCTTAAATATTATTTTATAATTATTTCCTAATTTTCGTTTCTACGAAAAAGTCACTTTTAAAACAAAAATAAAGTAAAAACTATATTAAATTAATTTAATTTTAATATAAATACTTTTATATACAAAATTTAATGATCTATACTGCGTTTATTTAATGTTCTAACGTCTTTAATGATGCGGGCCTCAAGTATAAAATGCGTTATTTAAAAAAAATTAGATATACATATAATCTGGTAATATAATAAACAAAGAAATAAATAAACATTGTCAGCTATGTTTAATCCTACTTTGGTTTGATCGATAATAGTCCTATAATAGATATGGAAAAACCAAACATTTAGACATTGAAAAACTAGTTAAATAAAGGCTAAGCTATGCGAAGCAAGACCAACTTTGTAAAGAGATGTTGGAAGGGCCAGGACTGCGACGAAGAGGCCACAGGAAAAAAGCCCACAGCATCCCACAGGCTGAGGGGTGTATAAGGGGGGCCACCCGTGCTACATCAACGCTGCAACCCAACCAGTGTATTGAATCATTACGTGAAGATTTTTCTTGTTAACTCCAGGCAAACACTGACAAAGGAAAATGTGAATTTCAAAATGTTTATTAGCGGAATTATGTGGTATACTCAGTTTATAGTTATTAGCGAGGTAAATATTGAATGCACTGCATATGTCTCAAAAAATAACAAAAAAGAAAATATTATACAGACATAACAATGGGTGTAACGTAAAGTAGCACCTATATTGTGAGTATGACAGAGTGCATAATCAAGAAGGATATTAGACAACCAAGAGGAAGTCGATGATTTAAAAAAACACGTATCAGTTGATGTTCGGATTATTAAAACGAACGTTTTCACTAATTCTCTAGCTATCTCATGTGAAAAGTGCTCCTTTAGGAACAGGGGTATCAGCGGGGTAGGATTTAGCCTTTCAACCACTCCGTGCAAAAATATAAAAATGCACCCACATGAAACTTACAGTGTAAGTATTCTAAAAAAAAGTGTATGGAAACAACACTGTAACTCAGTAATTAATGCAAATACTTTTTTATAATTTTAAAAATAAATATCATTTCTTTTAAAAAGTTAATATGAGTGTTATTCAGACAATTTTTAAACGAACTTTTAGTTTAAAGAATTATCTAATTAATTTAGAAACATCTCAGCTATTAATGAATACTCAATCATATCATAGCATATCATATCAAATCGTTTATATATATATATATATATATATATATATATATATATATATATATATATATATATAATATATATATATATACATCAAACTTTGTTTGCGTACGGTGGGGATGTGGGACATACGTTTTTATATAGATTAAAGGATCTCAACAAAACGTGCATATAAATACATAATTATCCGCATTAAAATCTATAGGGGCTTTTAGCTTTACATCGGCCAACGTTTGGGGCCGAAGGCCCATTACATTTTTAAATTATATAGACCACATAGAGGAAAACAATGTGCTTTTTTGTCTGTCTACCGGTTGATTTGACGGATCTAGGCAAAACCTGGATTATAAAAACATCATGGCCCATATTAAAATAATATATGTAATTGAACCCATAATACCCACTCATTGGGGGCCTCGGGCTCAAAATGCTATTTTTCTAATATAAGCTCTATAAAAATATTTTAAAATTTTCCTACTGTGTAAATAAATGTATCTTGACCAACCTTGGTAGAAAAAAAAACTTGATAGCCCATATTAAAATTCTATAATTTATTGAGCTCATATGTCCATTCCTTTGGGGCCGAGGCCCCATATTCACGTCCCTTATATAAACTTATCCCAAAAGTTTTATTTACAAAGCAATATAATATTGTTTACCCTGCATGAGTTTAATAATGGAATTGACAGAATTTAATAGATGTTAATACCTTATACCATACCCCACAGAACAAAGAAAGTTAAAATGTTGTATTTGCAAAAGTAGTTGAGGTGCTTCAGCTATTATTCTATTTTTTAAAACCATCTGAATCTTTTTACTTGTAAATGCTAAGCCACGCATCTTATATTTGACTGATGTACAGTTTCAATTCAAATTTCCTACCTGGTGTCACTGTGAAGTTTTAAGGTTAGTTTTTCAACTCACCTCAAAAGAAAGTCAACGAAAAAAGAAATACGTTTTAGACAACGAAGTTGAGTCCTAAGGGGCCGTCCATAAAATACGTCACGCTATTTTTGACCATTTTTAACTCCCAGCCTCCCCCTGTTACAAACTGTCACAAATCTTACCCCCCCCACACACACACACACACAGACACTACGTTACACTTTCGAACAAAAATTATTTTTTTTATTAACAAAATAATTCAAAATTAATATAAAACACCGTGACGTCATACATGGCCGGGTTTCTCCCCCCCCCACCCTGTTAGAAACTGTCACACTTTCCTACACCCCCTTGCCCTCTCTGGAGCGTGACGTACTGTATGGACGGCCCCTAATGATGATTTGGCATAATCATGTATCAACAGGTAAAGGGAGTGGCTTACCACAGGGTATAACAAATTATAAGGTTTGAGGCTTATTTTCTAATGTTTGCTATATATTATAAGATTTAAGATTCCATCTCAAAAAGATAATTTTTATAAAATCTAAAGTGGAAAAAAATAAGAATTTAATAACAATTTTTTTGTTGAATTTTTAAAATATTATTTTCATTTTAAAAATAATATTATTTTTTAAATTAATTTTTTAATTTTTTTTGTTTTTGAAATTCCTTTTCGGAACGTTCCTTCGTAGTTCCATAAGATGAATTTTGCGCTCCTCGATTTTTTTAAAACTCCGTGCGGTGCACGGACTAATGCAGTGTTCGTCCGGCCCTGGTGTAAGTACATTTTTAGTTTATAAGTACCACGAACATCATTGAGGATCACCAACTCTGACGCAACCTTCACTGCGGGAGGGCGGGTACGGGGCATGGGCGATGAGTTTAACTGAACTGTTCTTGAAGTACTAGGTGGTTACAGTGGTAATCTCACATCCTAGCGACCATTAAAGCAAGATCCGTGAGCTTTGGCGGGATGGTGATGATCAGCAGCGTAACTGGGTTTTCCGCGCCCTTGGCTAATTCAATTTTGCCGTACTTGAGCAATAAGGAAAATACTAAATTATACAGAATAAATTGATTATTGAAGGATTAGCTCTCGGCGCACTTGGCAACTGCCCCGACGCCAAGTCATTGTCAGGCCTCTGGTGATGATGTCATAGCAGGCCGAAGTAGCGAATTCCACCTCCTCCTTTGTGAGGGTCTTAAGTGATTCGTTGAGTTTTAATTATATTCAGGGCTTTTTGATGTTACATGGCGCATGTGTAGTAGATAACAAGAGCGCAATTAAGACAGAGCAAAGAAGTCATATATACCAGAAATATTGTCAGATCGACATGGAGTAGACTACCGAGTAGATCAGTATGAACATAATGTATTGAGATGTATGTGGAAAGTAGTACATGTACCTATTATCGTTGGATGTAGAGTGGCATGAAAATGTATGTGAATGTGAGATGTAGGTATGCATAAAACTATGGTAGATGTAGATTTAAATAAAATGATAGTAGATGTGGAGTGGCACAGGTTTTTACGATTTATGAATTTAATGATTTAAGTTTGATTTGGTCTAAGTGGTAGCGCACTGGACTATCGAACCGAGGCAGATCCCGAGTCGCGGGTTCGAGCCCAGGTACTTTAATTTAGGAACGTGAATTTGTGATAACGAATTTTTCAGTGTTATATTTACCAATACATTTTTTAAAAAATACAAACCACTCAGAGTATTTTATAAAATTATATTTAAAAAGTGTGTATGCTACATAAAAGTACGGATGGCTATACGTAGCGAGGCCACGAAAGAAACATTTCGTTACACTCTAATTCTGTTTATGAATTTTAAAATAAAAGAACTAAACAAACAAAACACCAAAACTTGAATGTAAAATCAGTTCATATCTCTAAAAAAATAATCCTTGCAAATTAAGAGATAAAACATTTCATTTTATTTGTTTAAAATATCAATGAAGTTTGTCTGGAGATATGATTTTTACTTTCATAAAACATCAGCTGATATATTGTCGAAATTGACAGCTCTCCCCTTAGTAGTGGGCCTAACATTGTAAAGCTTGGTTATTTTCATAAACTATTTTAGGAAAACATATCAATAATTAATTTGAAAACTAAAATATTATTCTTTAAATAAAAAAGTTTGTATAAATGGAATTCTACTTTCCACAGTCACCGTCTGAATCAAAGCAAACCACAAAATATGAAAATTTTTATAAACTAGAGTTTGAATAAATTGATGAGATTATTATGATCACATGTAAAAATATCTACCATTAATATTTTAAAATATGTAGCATAGAAAGAGCGATTAGATATAAAAATAAAGATGAATACAGATGCGAAACAGCAGAAACGAATGAGAGAAGACAGATGGCATTTATTACTTATATGATACCTGACATGGACATCAAAGAGTTTCAGAACTAATCAACTAAATTATATTTATTGTACTATTCACGTTCTTAACTATTCTTAATCTCATACTAAATGACTTGAAGGTGTTCTTATACGTAGATGCATTATTGCTGTATATTGAAATGTATTCATGAAGCTCCGCCCCTCTAGCCCATAATCAATTGTTAAAAGCGACCACCCCATTTCTTGTGTAACGGCGTAGTATTGAACGCTAGTCTATAAATACTTGGTTGTAAGTGAATTCGGTATCAGACAAACGAGGATA
This sequence comes from Ampullaceana balthica, assembly GCA_944989445.1. NCBI lineage: Eukaryota > Metazoa > Mollusca > Gastropoda > Lymnaeidae > Ampullaceana > Ampullaceana balthica. The sequence continues at coordinate 3,318,926 of CALYLW010000033.1, read as the reverse complement.
ACGGAACTTCACTGACATCGACCATGGCTATTAATAACATGACTACTGGTGGTAAGCAAGGTTTATTAAAGAAAACTTTTTTTCAATCAAGATAGCATCAAGTACTTACTTAGAACTAACTTTGAAAAGATAATGACAGCGGGGGCGTTAGTTACATTTAGGAGAAAATATAGCTACATCGCGAGAAATAACCAAAATAAAGTATCTTCAACGAAAATACCTAATTAATATTACATCTTAAATGCTTGATGCTAGTACGGGTTTCATAACATTTTGTTAGCGAATACATTGTGTTTCCGTGGGGTGGGAGGGGTGGGGTGAGTTAGGGGGGAGGAAGGTAATGAAAATGTGAAATGTGGTCTTAAGATTATTAAAACAAAATCATTAAATTACTTGCTATTTAAAAAACTAGGTCACTAGTTACGAGTTACTTAGTCTACCAAAATAGCTTCTTAAATCAGATAGATTGGAAACATTTTGCTTTTTAAGATTTTTGCGCCATTGGTGAATTTAAAACAAAGTATTTGATACGTTCTGACACTAGTTGCTGTGGTTTGTAAATAAATAGAACACCAACAAACCGCGCATTAATTTAATCGAAAATTTTATACAAGTTTTGACACCCCCATACTTAAGACAATATTATCTCTGAGAATTTCAAATCAAATTGATTATTTAACAAAATAATGCTCTTAAATTTGTACTGAAGTTTTCTTTGTTATTTTTATTTAATCTTCAAACTAACAAGCCAAATTTATCTTTAGAAAATAAATTTAATATTGCTCGTCGATCTTTTTATGAAACAAGCTGACACAACTTTTTTGTGTGTATTTTTTCTTCAACGTCTTCTTTTCATAAAATAATGTTCCACCAGTTTTTTTTAATTAATCGTTTTAAGGGGCCGTCCATAAATGACGTCCCGCGATTTTGGCAAATTTTTTACACCCCCCCCCCTCGTCACACTTCATCACAAAAACTTAGAATCCCCTTCCCCTCCAATATTACTTCACAAAGTTTTGACCCAAGCCCCTAAAAGCCGGAATTTTCTTATTGAAAATAAGCATGTTTCAAATATCTTTTTTGACATTTAAATATGTATTTAGTGTAACTTTGCAATATATTTAATATCGTAACTAGGGCTGTCAATATTGTTGAAAAAAGCTGCGCGGGTACTCGTCCAAAACGCCGCATAATTTTCGCGGCCATGACGGCTATACAATGCAACCTAGCCACCATCCATGCACCTCTCTTCACAAAGCAGCTAACGGCATGTTTCCAAAAGACATAATATTGTGCTCTACAAACTTTTATTCCTGCTGTAAATGCATTTGTCATACTCATCAACTAAAAATACAGTAAAATGAACATTCAAACAAAATGTCAACAACAAATGTCATACGGACCCAGCAGCTTGAATGTTAATGTCCGCTAGGCGGCGGTAAATGTTCTCTCTAATGTTCGTTGGTTCGTGTGCAAAGTAAAAAAGTTATGAGCAAAGTTGCACAGCATCCATTTTTGTGCAATACTACACAATTTGCTGCACGGTTACTTTAAACCGCTGCGCGGCGTCGGTCACAGAACTGCGCGGTCGCGCAACCACGCTGGTTAAAAGGAACATTGATGGCGATAGTAATTTTTAATTGACTAACTTTAAATACTGACAACTTTGTACGTCTTGTTAAAATCAGAATTTCTGTTAGGTCTACACAAGAAACACGAGGGCATGGAAAGGACGAGAGTTTGTTATATAGCCTTAGCAAGGCGCCTCAACACCTGTGGGTGTGTGATAATAGTTATTACATCACTGTCACACGCTGTTCTTGTGACTGATTTGCTTTCTCTAGTGTTTGTGGGCTTCACCATCTCTCGCACAATAATTCACTACAATTCAAGTCAGGAAAAATACACTTTAATCATGAAATATTTAATATATACACATATGTTACAATACACCACTGTGATCTCTAGAATTCCAAATAGCACCACTCTAATGATTCAACTTCTCCATCTGACCTCTCACAACTACACACTTCATGTAACCCCCTGTGTCTACCTCGACTCAGTGACCACACCACCAGTCTGAACCTTGGACTTCCCTTAACCTCATAACAATCGCATTCCTTTTCTCTTTTCTTTCAAACCCGTGAATTCTCACGTGACATTCACCCCCATCCTTAAAAAAAAATGGTTTGGCACAAAACATTTTTAGGTCATTACAACATAGAAAATATTATAGTTTGTGTAAAATAGAAATATGTTTAACACTCATAATGCATGAAATAAAAGTATGATATATGGAGGAGTTCATAGATTGTCAATCTTCAGCTGTTGCACAAATACAGGTTCAGTTTTCTATGTTTATTTAAAGATGGAAATTGTAAGCATAACATGCACTATGAACATGATTTTAAAAACAAGTTGGATAAATATTTTAAAATGTGGCGAGTTGCTAAGTGCATACTATCATCAGGTATGCTTGTCGGTACTATATTATATTTACTTCGTGGCTATTTCAAATATATTCTACCATATATACATATATCTATTAATTTACACCAAGCGGTGATCTAAAAGGCTACATTACTAATAAAAATACTTCAATTTTATTTGAGATGAAATGATGTATGGCATTGATTAAAAAGTATACTTTAAGGGAAAAAAATATGAGAAAAATGATGACATTACAACTGGGATGAATTCAAACAAAAAGACCTTCAATGCTTCTTCAGGCTCTTAAAGGTTCGATGATTCACCAATCACGACCACGATCATTTCCATTGATAATGTTAACTCCAGCATCTTGAATAAGTCGCTTGGCTTCTGAGATGGCATTTGTGCTTCCTGATAATTCAACAGAACTTCGGCCAGATGAGTTACCGTCACGAGACACCTTTATCCGACATTCACTGTCTGCTTCCATGTCTCTGATTCTATTTCCTCCACGACCAATGATTCTTTCAACTTCAGACGATTCCACATAAATAGTCTCAGACTCACCACCACCATCTCTGCGACTACGGCCTTCATCACTTCTGCTATATCCGTGATTGTCAATAATGACTACAATGTCACTAGCTCTTGTTTCTTCTCGATTCATCTTTCTCCTATCATCCATGTCTTGGTTGTCATTTTTTCTCCATCGTTGATCATAATTTCTGTTTCTGGAATCATAACCATAATATCTGCCCCTCCATGATCGTCTACCTTGATCATAATCTTTATGTCTTTAATTCTGATTATGTCTGCCTTTGTTTTCAAAATGTTCTTGTCTATATCTTGTTTCTGTTTTATTTCGTGTTGGGCTGCCCTTAGGTGACACCCTATCTGTCTTTTCTTTGTTGCAATAGCAATGCCTCGCTATATGTCCTCTTCTGCCACAGCAATAGCAAATAGTTTCTGGTTTTTTATTTTGCATTGTTGCAAGGAAATCCTGTTTTTTGTCCATTTCGACATCAGGATGTGAATCCTTGAACGTTCGTAGTGCGTTTGTCAACTCTGTTTGATTCCTAATTTTCTTGTCTGTTAAATATGTAAAGAACGTTGGTGTCGCGCTTTCCAAGAATTTATCGATCAACACCATGTCTAATATGGATTTTAGATCGCTTGTATCGATAGCTGCAAGTTCCAGACATTTTGTTAATTTCACATGTGCTTCATGAACTATCATTTGATGGTCTTTGTCCCTTTTAATTCTTATTTCATGGAATTATTTTCTGTAGTCATTTTCTGATTTTCCAAAGGGCAATAAAATTGCCTTTTTTACATTTTTGTAAATGTTTTTGTACTGTTTGTATATATAAATAAGCTTCAAAAGCTTCTCCAGTGAGTTTGGTCATGAGTTGTGCAGGCCAATCTTTTTCTTCATACCCTTTCATATCCGTAACAGATTCAAAATAGTCCCGATAAACATCTATTTTTCTCTTTTACTGTCATATTTTCTGACTTTGATTGATTTATTTGGTGTTGATTTTTCATTAGTATTGTTACCTGGATTGGGTCCTCTTTCTTGTAGGTCAATTTGCAGTTTCAGGTTTTCATTTTTTAGTTGTTCCATTTCTCTTCTTGCACTCCTTTCTTCTCTTTCATTTGTTTGGGCTTCTTTAACTTTCTCTTCGACGAACTCTCGTAATTCTTTACCAATTAATCCAAATTCTTTGGAAATAGCAGTGAATTCCTTATAGTAATCCATTTTCTATTGAATGTAATGAATCGATGTTGCTTTCACTTCATTTATTTATTCCAATGATTGTCTCTTATTTTATGTCCTTTAATTATGTCCAACAATGTTCACTTGTTAAAATAGATGATTCTCACTGTCTCTAAAATACTTTCATCTCCGTAGTATGAATAGTTTTACAGTTTATGACAGTATTTTCATTAAACATAAACTCCTGTTGATATTCCTTTAGCAATTGTGATCATCACGACTCATCGAAAATAATGTGCTTTCACCATTTTATGTCACTTCTTTTTAATTCTCATTTTATGTCAGTCGTTTCACTTCTGAGGCGAAATCCTCGTTTTCACTTCTGACACCATTTTATGTCAGTTCTTGTTCCTTCTTATTGTATGTCCGTCGTTTTCACTTCTGACACCATTTTATGTCAGTTCTTTTTCCTTCTTATTGTATGTACGTCGTTTTCACTTCTGACACAATTTTATGTCAGTTCTTTTTCCTTCTTATTGTATGTCCGTCGTTTTCACTTCAGACACCATTTTATTTCACATGCTGTTCTTGTGACTGATTTGCTTTCTCTAGCGTTTGTGGGCTTCACCATCTCTCGCACAATAATTCACTACAACTCTTTTCTGTCAAACCCGTGAATTCTCACGTGACAATCACCAACCATTTACAAAACAAACATTTAATTTTTAAAAATTAATTGAAACCCAAATTATTTTCAACTTTTTGTTTTGTTATTACAGTAAATATCTTTGAAGGACTATAATTAAGTTTTCAAAAAATTAGATGAGGTACTTTTTTAACATGGTCGAGATAGTAGTGGATTAAGTAATGTGAGAGGGGAGGTTAGATTTAAAAAATGTTTTAGGATTTTTGTTTTATGTTCAGAGGAAAAGATTGTATCAAAATACCTTGTAGTTTGTCAGAAATTTATTTTATTTCCCCTTGACAGATACTTCTCAAGCATTTTCGTGTTAAAACTATTTTACAGGGAATATTTCAAACACATAATTTTTATTTGATACATTTTCGCGAGCCGTAATATAAGAGTCACAATTTGACGACCCTTGTTATAGAGTATAGACATTGCAGCCTTATTTTCACGGGTACCCAGGCGAAATTTTACTACCCGGTGAATTGCACGGCAACGAGTACCCGTTGATAGGCCTAATCGTAACACGCGTGAAGCTATTTAAAACGTAATAAAATAAATTGCACGTGATGAATTAGTTAAGTGGAACATTTATTAAAAGGTGCGCGTTTTTTTTATATGTGGAGTCACCTTTCTTTTACCCCCCGCCCCATCGCAATCATCACACATCGTAACAAATGCTTGACGCCCTCTCTACTAGGCGTGTGACGTCATTAATGTCAATTAATGGACGGCCCCAAAAGAGTGGTACATATTTACACATTTTAATACAAATTTTGATCAAAAATAACTATGAAAACTTGCGTCACACACTATTTTATTTGGCCAACTCATAATTTATTTTTTTAGCTATGTATAAAGATTTTGAAAGTTGTGACAAGACCAAGTTTTGATGGAAATTTGTAAATATGTACCGCCCTTAAGTTATATAATTATATATTAATTTATGTATATAATTATCAAAATAAATTAGAAATGTTCATTGACATGCATTGCGATCCCATTCAACCGACTGTGCTTCTGTTGTTACCTTCACCTAATGTGATGTAGCCCCCTTCATCATATGAACAATATTCAATACCTCTAATACCTTTCACTGTATTAATCGTTGTTGATGTATTGTTTAATAGAAATTTACCAATTAATCCAATATTAATAAATTTCATTACTGTTTTATGTTTATAATATCCAATCCGAAATCCAAAAGGTAACGATCTCATGTTTCAAAAGAAATACGTGAAATTAAACGATTTCAATACTCATTTTATAGTTAAGTGCGAAAACCCCAATTTACCACAAGCCTCACAAAATTTCGCTCCTCTCACCCATCAAACGGAGAGATAAGGAATGTCTCTCTCTTCTTTCATTCTTAATTTATTTGTTCAATCCTAAAGAGGAAATGATTTACTCAACGAGATAATCATAAGAGCCTTCTATGGTCACACCTAGTAGTCCTTTAAAACATAGATAAATGTGTGTGCTTACTTGCACTTTGCTAGGTGTTTGCTTACATCCCCACCACCCCTCACACCCTCCATTATTTAGGTCAAGGTAAGGTCATAACATAACTCACATGACATCGGCCTCTATCTGATGTTCCATAGCCTCCACACACCAAACTTAAATTGAAAACGATGCCCCAGCAAACTTCTCTCTTTCAGGCGATGTTTAAAAAGAGACCAATTTTTGGGTTGAATTTGAGTGAAAGACCTAGAGGTTTACAACGTTTCTTTTTTGTGATAGACGCACCATGTAATGAGCAAAGTACGTAAAAATTTAATATCACATCACTTAATTGGGGGAAATTATTTTTTGTTGATATCAGGTGACAGTTGAATTCTTTAAATTCTTATTTTAGTTAGTTTCTATTGAATCGTGTTTATGAGTGTGTTTAATAGTGAGTGAGTGTTTTATTTTGAATTTTTTAACAAAATTGTGCGCCTTTGCTTGATTTGTGTAAGAGGAGATGATTTTGAAACTTAATGTGTTGCATTGACAGTGATTGCACTCAAGTGTTTGATTGTATACGACTGTTAAACTGTGATTGTGTACGCGTTTTATACTTTGACTGTGTACGAGTGTTAGTCTGTGATTGTAAAAAGTGTTAGACTTTGATTGTGTACGATTGTTACACTTTGATTGTGTACGAGTGTTAGACTTTGATTGTGTACGAGTACTTGACTGTGATTATATACAAAAGCTTGCTATGTTGTGTTTGAGTACGATGAATGAGTATTTAGCTGTGATTGTGTACGTGTGTTAGAATTTTATTGTGCACGAATGTTTGAAAAAGTGTTATTTTGGGTCAGTTTTTGGTTTAAGTGACGGTTTGCTTGGGTTTGCAACAACGTGTTCAGAATGTCCGCAAGACAACCTGGGCCACGGAAATAGTTGTAAATGTAGTGTAAAGTCTTTAGGAAAAGTAGACAATTTAAACTTTTTGCATGCAAATTACGGATTTTTATCGCTTTTTAAAAAGATTTCTCCCTGGTTGACTCACTTATCGCCTTTCTTTTAACTTCCCTCTGTACTTTTTTTTTAGAAAACATTTTTCAGAGTGTGCGCCTACTCTGATCTTTATCAAAGTTTTCTTTATTGTTTTATTCTGCATAGTTGTAAAAGAAAGAAAAATGAATATCAAGACAAATAAAAATATTTTTTTAAAAAGAAAATCATTTGGCAGAGAGATTTTTGTACCATTATTTAATGATATTTGTTCTGAAAGTGGCGGTACATGTGTAACGGGTTCAGATAATTGTAACCAAGGCTTTCTCCATTACCGACGATTGACATATTTCCAGAGGACATAATTAAAGTGTATCTTATACCTGCGTTTCTCAAGATAAAATTATTCTATGTAAAATAATTTATAAAATCATAACAAAGATCGGGAAAATATCGTTTTCATGAGCCCCTTGATGAAAATAACGTTTTCATCTAATAATAGAAGCACTTATAGCTGTAACACATACATACATGACTGCAATAAAAATAGTCGGAAAAAATTAAAAATTAAATAGTGAAAAAATCGTTATTATTTGAAAATGTTTGCTTGCAAAGTTGTCATTCATTTTAAACTGAACATTTTCAATGTGTTCCTATCTTGAGCAGTGACTGACTACTCTTTGATAAAAAAAAAGAACGTACCGACAGAGAGAGAGAGAGAGAGAGAAAGACAGACAGACAGACATTGGTAGAAAGAGAGTGAGAGAGAGACAGCAGGACAGACATAGGTAGAAAGAGAGTGAGAGATAGAGAGAGAGAGAAAGAGAGGGATATAAAGAGAAAAGAGAGAGAGAGATAGAGATAGAAAAAGCGTTGTTTATGTTTCTACATTGATTAGGATAATTAATATGGACACAATCTTATTGCTTTCTATTTGCATATCAAGATGACATGAACGGTCTGAATGATTTAGACTTTGGTAAGTATGTTAAAGAGCTATTTAAAAAATTTTAAAGATTGTAAACACTACGAAAATATGCGTGCTGATTAAAACAATGGTGAACTATTTGAATCTTGTAAAAGTTAAAATATTTTATACTAATTGAAATGATTATAAAGATAACAAAATGGAGATAATTTATTAACATAAATCTTATTTGACAAATTTTTTTTAGTCGGAGCTATTTATAAATTCTTTAGTCCGAAAATGGCAGGGATTAGCCAAGAGTTTAGTGAATTGCCTAAAGATTTAGTGGCGTAAGTCGATTGTAAACCACACCTCACAAAGTCTGGGCAGTGTCGAAAGGACTAATCAAGACATCGAAAACATGATGTGTGCTTGGATGTAAGATAAAAAAATAGCACCAGAGTGACATGTTACCATTCGTCTAAGTTATGAAGAAAATGACTTTTCATTCTTAGATTAAAAGAACGCTTTGCGACTGGCTTTACAGCTGACTTAGGCCAACATCTGCACTACCCCTTAACGTTTTGCAAGACAACCGAAAAAAAGTATTTAAAAAATAATAGAAAGCTTTTAACAACAGAGAAGGTTGCACGATACTGAGCATACTACTACTTCATAGAATAAAGAATAGAGCGCAACCAATAATGGAAAAAAACCAACAACTGATTTTGACGCCATTGTTACAGAAGATCCTTCAAATTTTGCTGTTAGTTGCCAAGCTATTGTTCCCTTAATTCCCATGCTAAAGACGACGGAGAAGAGAAAATATGATGCTATGATGTATTTGTTCAGCCCGTGTTATTAAAAAGTTTGTCACGAATAGCTTAAGCATTTCTTTTTATTTCAAAATATATCTTCTAAAGCTACACATAGTATTGAATCGCAATGAAAATGATGAAAATTTGTTACTTAATAGGTACCATTCAAACATCTCAGTTTCGTAAATTGTCTTAAAACAGTCTTTGTTATTTTGGGTGCTGATTATGAAAACTCCACCAGAAAGACAGAACGATAAAGAACTATGAGCTTGAATTACTTTTTAAGGATTCATAACTTTAGTTTAATTTCACAAATCCAAATTTATAGAACCCATGTAGAATTAAAAATACATTTTAATTTACACTAAGCATTTAATTAATCCCACTTTTTTTATAACAATGCTCCCTTTAAGCTGCGTGGCTGTGCAGATAACTTGCCGACGCAGCCCATTATGTTGATTATCATGATGCAATTTACATTTTTATAAAATATATATTATGTATCAACACACACAAAAATGGATGCAATCTTTTCACCTGAGTTTGTTATTTTGCACACGGACAAACGAACCTACAGGGAACGTTGAGCTCTTATAATTTTTTATTACTCGTTGCCGTTATAGTTAGGAAATTGTGTTTGCAATTTCTGCGATAGGCTTTCATTACGTACTTAGGGCATATAAATGGTGGTTGACAGCTTTTAAGAGCGTTCATGTGAATATTTGATAGTTTTTTTTGGTTTTTTATTTGATTTGTTTTTTTTTAAAGTGAATGCTTATCGCTATCCTAAAGTGAAACCTAAAAATAATTATTGAGTTGCAATAAATATGTAAAATAAGTTTTAAAAAAAAGAAATCTAAAAATTAATAGAAACTAAAAATATTAAATCATCCAAAAATAGCAAAACTATTATCCGAACTGATTCGCACAATTACTGGACCTTAGTAGTAAAGTGACGAAAAAGTTACTGACATTTAATTTTCGAAAACTAAGTTGATAATTTTCAATGTGTTTTTAATGTTACTTTATATCGAATAAATATGTTTTTAGATTTTTGAATGTATCGTAACCTAATAAATTACGAGTCGAGAAAAGGGCCAAACACTGATGTACGTTGAGGGAGTGGCAATATATTACTTCAATATGTCACCAAAGAGAAATCAGATTGTACTCCTCAATTAAATGAAATTTTCTGCAGATATTTATTTTAAAATTGTGATAACAATATTATTTTTAAGAAATCTGCTCTTAACATGAAACAAAAGTCTTAATGATTCGTATACCCCAATTTAATAATGAATTTATTAAAATTTATTTCTTTTGTGTGTGCTAAGAACCTTTTCATACACCCCCTGTGACATCCACCTTAACCACGGTCTTTACAACCATTGAGACAAATCCTACCGTGACTGATCCTACGTCTTCAACAACAACTACTGAGACACCATTTGAAAGTAAGTATATTTAAATAACATAAATAATAGAATAGCCCAAGTCATTCACTGGATCATTTGCTCCGTAAGGCTATGACGTCATTCTTTGAGCTTTCATTTTCATACAAGGTGTGCATCAGGATGTGCGCAAAATAATTACAAATTAAAGATTCTCGCCGTAAAAAAAAATTTATATGACGTCATTGTTTTAGCATATATTTTAATTTTGGAATTGGGAACGATGTAAAAAGAGGTTTTGAGGATTTATATTATAAAATACTTTTAGTACATTTCAGGAAGTTTAATATTTCGTATGTATCAAACAAAGATACTAACTTGGGCTTTTGACCCAAAAAAAGTCGGCGCCATGGACGCCTACAACAGCTAGTATAAATGTAAAGGCAATATGTATGTATATATATATATATATATATATATATATATATATATATATATATATATATATATAATAAATAAATAAATAAATAAATAAATAAATAAATAAATATATATATATATATACTATTTGAAAACAAATGCGTGCCAAAAAGTATCCATATCTCTTATCTAGACCACTCGACCAATTAGTACGTCTGGGACAGAATAACTTCCACTGCGGGTCTTCAAGAAACATTGTAACGACAATTAAGAGATACAAGCAGGCATGTTTCGGTCATGTGCTGCAACATGATAGTCTGATCAAAATTATCCTTCAGAGCACTGTAGAAAGAGACGGACGAAGAGATCGACAGCGGAAAAGATGGCTTGACAATATAAACGAGTGAACAGGGCTGAGGTTGAGTTAATTACTGGCCGGCGCCCAAGAGAGGCAAATGTGGATATCATTGGTTGTTGATGTGTCCATGCGCTCCCCCCAACGACGGCAACGGTCGCGGGATCGATGATGATGATGATGATATATATATATAATTATGTTAAGTCATACTTTACATTTATAAAGTTTCATAGTCTTATATATGCGAGTCTACCATTAAATCTAATAAACTTATTGAAAACTTTTCAATTCTTTTTAAAAACAATTCATTATAGGATGTTTTTTTTAAATGTGCAAAATAACCATACGTTTATAAAACAACGTGACAGATAGACTTCTGCTGAAATGTTTTGATGTATAATTTTAAAAATTGAATTGCTCAAATAATATCATATAAGAAAAGTCTTTTTAATTTTAATCTGGAAAATGAAAATACAGATACAGTAAATAAAAAGATTATTAACCAAATAAATGTCAGAATTATTTCTTAAAGATATTTAAAAAGCTGTTATTTCACAGAACATATACGATATGAGTAGATAATTATTTCATTTAATTTTTTTTTAAAAGACAAGTTTCCTGAGAGATCGGCATTACGCTCTTTTCCTTTCGCAGATCTCCCATTGACAAATGAAGAATGGGGCTACCTTGCCGCAGGCTTCGTAGGGGTGGTACTGGTTACAGCGCTGGTTATAGTGGTTGCTAAAAGGTTTCTGAGAAGAAGAAACAGGTGAGATACAAGTTAGTTAAACATTTTAAGACATTGTAATTGTATTGAAAGTTTTTAGCTGTGCATGTGTGGAATAATTAACTCATTTGACACGAACGTTGGACTTCATATTTTAAGATATGATAAGTCCAATTTGCAGTAATTCAATTTAAATATCAAACGTTATCACACATGTCTTTTCATGTGTGTTTGCAGACGTTATCACATAGACGTTATCACATAGACGTTACACATAGACGTTATCACATTGACGTTATCACATAGACGTTATCACATAGACGTTATCACATAGACGTTATCCCATAGACGTTATCACATAGACGTTATCCCATAGACGTTATCACATAGACGTTATCACATAGACGTTATCACATAGACGTTATCACATAGACGTTATCACATAGACGTTATCCCATAGACGTTATCACATAGACGTTATCACATAGACGTTATCACATAGACGTTATCCCATAGACGTTATCACATAGACGTTATCACATAATACAATCTCTAGTACAATAATTCCTTGAAACACTTGATGTTAAGAAAGTGAACTTTAATATTAAATATCAGAGGATTACACAAATCACTATGTACAACAATAAATTTCAGGATTCACATTGCGGTGGCATATACTATCACTTTCCGCCATCTTGTCATTCTCTCTCTATCTCTAATGAACCTTCTACCATGCACACCTCTTGTGATCTTTTTCTATGTTCTCAATCCCGTGATTCTCACTTGACATTCACCCCCATCCTTCAAAAAATATTTTTGATATAAAACATTTCTAGTCTTAATACAACAAAAATAATATATATTCAAATATTCACAATCGATGGACAATCACTGCTTTACACACTATATCCCGACATAGAGATCAAGAAAAATCTGCAGGACTTCACCAGTGTGCTTGTACTGATAAGAATGAAACTGAAGTTTTATAAAACACCTGTAGTTTTGTGAAATTAAAATAACTTTTAACAATCATAATACATGAAATTAAATATATTATCTAGTAGATTTCAAAGATTGTTCCTTTTCATTTGTTTGACAGATACAGTTTCTGCTTTCCTAGATTATGTATTTACAAAGTGTCTGTATTTATTATCATTCTACTGAGTATGTCTGTAACAACATTGTCCTTTCCTTTAACAGGTTTAATGTCAAACTTGTACTCTGCTAATAACATAGCCCATGCATCGATTGATTTTTGCGTTGCTTATTTTCTTTTTGTTGAATGCCACAAGTGGTTTGTGGTCTGTCAGTAGAGTGAATGTTCTAGCTAGCAGGTATTTTTGCAGTTTTATAGGGACCACACTATAGCCAAACATTATCTCTCTCTATAGTGCTCTAGTTACGTTATGTTTTGTTAAATTCCTGCTAAGATACTGTATTGGATGGAGAATATCATCATGTTCTTGCATAAGGCAAGCTCCTAATTCAACAGATGCTGCTTCAGTAGAATTAATAAAGGTTTGTCCAACTGGGGTGTAACTAAGATATGTTTCTTCCTAAATGCTTGCTTAATGTCTTCCAATGCGTTGAAGCAATCTCCTGAAAACTGAAATATTCGAGCATCTGTGTGTTTTGTGATTTCTGTAAGTGGGTGAAAAATTTCTGCATAATTTTCAATGTATGGTCTACTATAAAAGTTACATAGTCCCAGCAGTTCTTGAACGTGTTTCTTTGATTTTGGGACTGACAGGTTAAACATCTTGTTTTCGTTCTCTGCAGTAAGAGTGACTTTACTTCCTCCGATTATGTATGAGAAAATCAATATATTTCTTTCTAATGTTAATCTTTTCAGGTGAGATTGTAAAATTATGTTTCTTGAGTCTATCTAGTACAGCTTCAGCTTCAATTGTATGGATGTGCGTTTCCCAATCTTTAGTGTGGATACATATGTCGTCTACGTAATGTACCACATTTGGAATAACATCACTTTCATAAATCTACTAAAAGTGGCTGTACTGTTGACTAATCCAAATGACATCGCTAACCATTCATATACTTCATCCATACCTACAAATGCAGTATATTTGATTGAAGAAGGATCCATATTTATCTGCCAAAAACCTCTGTTCAAGTCAAATGTAGTAACTATTTTGGAATTACCAATTCTGTCTACTATGGCTCTTGGGTCTTTAATAGCTTCATGGTCCAATTTTGTTATATTATTCAATTGTCTGTAATCACAGCATAGTCGAATCTTTCAATTATTTGTTTTGACTATGACAGTTGGTGAGGTATAGTTAGCTTCAACTGCTTTTCTTATTTTATTCTCTTTGAGTAGATAATCAACTTCATGTTTTACTGTAAAACTATGTCATGGAAATAGGGTACACTTTAGTCTTCAACGGTTCATGTTTTAACAGTTGCATCTTACGAGTCACAGTTTGTGTGTATCTTGTTTATTTTTTGATGACATCTTTGTATTTTTTTAAAAAATTCATAACTCTGTCTTTCATAATATCTGGTATATCAGATGATATGTTTTCTATGTTGGTGCTTTTCATTTTTATTGCATCCATATCATTTTCATCATTCTCTTTGCTGATTATATTTACTGTTTGTCTTTCTTCTTTATTGTCACCATATGCTCTTAGTTTATCAATGTGCAGTTTTTTCACATGTCCTTTTATATTAACGTTATATGTCACAACACTAAGTTTTTCTTCAATCTTGTAGGGACCTTCCCATGTGTTTTCATTCTTTGCGTTTGGCAACAATAATAATCCTTGTTGTTCTTGCTCAAATTTTGTCAATAGCCTGTTTTTATTTTTGAATTCTCTGTGTATTGTACGTTGCTTGATTAGTCTTTGTTTTGCTGTTTCAATACTGTAGAGTGTAGAGTATTTTATCTCTAGTTTTTGACATTAACTGATATCTGTCCTGTATGACATCTTGTTTGCTTATGAGTCTTTTTTTTAAAATCCTTTATATTAACTCGTGGTGTCTGCGGCCGACCGACCGACCTTGTTGCTTGCTTGTCGCCAAAACGTTTGATCGATTTTTAACCTACTTGCTCGCAAGATAGCGAGCTGAAATTTTGCAGGCAGTTTCGTACCGATGATAAAAACAATGTATCAAAATTTCAGATCGATCGCATGTACCGTAATTAAATTATTGATTTTTTAGATTATTTTATTTATTCCTATGTATCATGCTATTTTTTGAGATAGAGCGTCGCGGTGCGTATTATATTGAACAACCTTTCTGTCGCGCAATAAGGTGCGTATTTTACTGACAACACTTTTTATAAACCTATTCCTGATCGGTGCGCATTATATTAAACACGTTTTACGACACAACTGCAATTTTGTATTTTTGGATGGTCTTGCGCTGCGTGTTATAATGAACATTCTTTTAGTTACGTCTCATACGTAAAGGATTTATAGTCAAAAACTTGGTTTTTTACGGGTTGTTTTTATTGTTTAAATTTTTCAAAGGACTTGCAGGATTTTGAAAAAAAAACATTAGTTCAAAAGGAGTAAATACTGTGCTTTCCTGCATGCTGCTGTTATATGCAAATAGTACTAAAGGTAAATATTCATGCCATTTGTCTTCATGGTCTACTGTAACTTTTAATAGCATATTCTTGATTGTTTAGTTTAGTCTTCCAATCACTCCATTTGATTGTGGTTGGTAAACTGTGCTGTGCACCTGCGTAAAATCTAGCATTTACATAATAGCTTTTGTCATCTGCCCTTTGAACTGGCTGCATTGTCTGAAAGAATGGTTTGGGGAAAGCCATATCTCCTAAAAACATTGAGTAACTCAGTGCATATACTTTCTGCATCTATTCGTTTCAGTGAAATAGCTTCAGACCATTTGGCGGGTATGTCCACTATGGTAAGAGCATACATATTTCTTTCTGTGACATCTTTTTGAATGGTCTTACAAGGTCTATGGCAATTTTCTCAAATAAGAAGTTCGACTTGTCAGATGACTGTATTGGTGCTGTGTGCTTTCCATCTTTGCGATAGTGTCGTAAACACACCGTACATTAATTGATGTATTCTCTTATATGTTTAGCCATTTTAGGTCAGTAAAAGTTTTCTGCTATGATACTGCTATGGTAGCACTTGTTTTCTTGGCGACATGTGTCCCCCCCTAAAGGACTGTCATGTGCCATTTTTATAATGGTTTCTTGCAATTTTTCAGGAATAACCACTCTTTTAATGTGCCTGCTTGTACAATGTTTACCAATATTCCTCTATCTAACTTGTAATGTTTATTGTGGCCTGTTTGACTGTCTTTTATGAGTTTCGTTTTTATTTCCATCATTGTTTCATCTTCTTCTTGTAGTTTTTTGAATTGTTGTTTTGACATTAGTTGGCTTCCTAATTCTATTTTCACAACAACATCAATGTCTATATTTTCTTTTCTTTTCGTGGTGGCTCTGGTTTGTACACTGGCACATAGTTGATAGTTGTCACACCATGCTTTGAACATTTCATCGGAATTGTCAACTACACCTTCAATATTGCCTATGATGAGATCACAAATAGCATCTTTCAAAACTCTCGCTCGATCTTCACCTTGAAACCAGGGTTAGTTAATGGTAAGAGTAGCAGTTGGACAATCTATTTTAGTGCCATCAGCCATTATCAGTGTGTCTTTTTGGCCATCATATTATTATTCTTCTACCATCCTGCTGTGTGCCACAATCGTTGTGCACCCTGAAACGCGGAGACACATACATTTCCTATTATTGATATAAACTGGGTAGAATTTAAGCTTTCCGTGACTGTCAATAGTGGCTACAGTATCACTAGATCTTGTTTCTTCTTTGTCCGTCTTTTCCCTATCGCCTATAGCAGTAAATTCCTTATAGTAATCCATATTTTATGATATTATATGAGTCAAGCAAACTAGTAATCAATGTAATGCATCAATATAATTATGTATCTATGTAATTATATATCTATCAATGCATAAATCATGCACAAGAGAAAATCTTAAATTTAAAATATGTTAACTCTAATCAAGTGACACATCTAAACTAAACTATTACACATAATTTTGACAAAATGAGGCAACAAAATATTCCGTCACAGGATCTAAAGTATACTATATATGTACGCCTCCTCGGATTGACAAAACACATCCGATGATCCAACTTTTTGAGTTAAACAATCCGCTTATTCAAATCTTCCAATTTCCAAAATTTAGAGTAGCTCTAGTTCAATCCATTAATCCGAAATTGCAATTCTCATAATTCCCATACAATTAATACAAATTCAGTTATTCTGTTTATTTTGAATTCACTTATGTTATTACTTGTTTATTATCAGAAATCAGCACCTTGATTCACGATTCACTGATTTAAACAGTTGTCCATAGCTTCTATAATTCAAGTGTTTTGTTTATTTTAGTTTTTCCATTATTTTCCATGTATCGCAATGTTATGCGGGGTCGCGGTGGTCGAGTGGCAGCGCACTAGACTGTCGTACCGATGGTCACGAGTTCGAATCCGTGTGAAGGCAAGGTTTTTGTTCCCGGGGCCTAGGGCGTCCCTGAGTCACCCCGCTCCGAATGGGTACCTAACTACTGTGTTAGGCGGCTGGGTAATGCGTGGAACCCACAAAGCCGTGGCCTGTGAATGCTGAATCACTTGCCAACAGATCATCTGTCATGGTCTGTGGACGCAACTATCTTCTGCATAGAAGGAGCGTCTGTATAGATAAGATAAGGTTATGCTGACTGCTCTATTTAGAACCGCCTAGTAGGCCTGTGTGACCTAGATTCTTACAATGCGTGCCTGCAACACGCAACGTGTGTAGTTCAACAGTTATGCTGGCACACTCCTTGTATTTCATTAACTTCCAAAAATTCTATATATTGTTGTATACGGCCTTTAATCTTCACAAACTACGATGGCTAACAATATTTCTTAATTTAATCAACACTTTCCTTTTTGAACACGAAATAAACAATTACACCATGACCATGTAATGTTTCTCTATCATCTTGTCAACAATTCGATCTTGATATGATCATCTTTTTGTCGGAAATAATGTATAGGCTTACATTTTTTAAATAACAGCTGTAGATAGCTGGACTACAGATATCTGAACTTGAGATGGGTCTACCGTAATGCTAGACTATTTTACTTCTGTTAACAACTTTCTGAAATTTTCATATGCAGACCTTCGCCATTTTCTGTCAGCCTCGTTTTTTACATCTGATGCCAATTTATGTCACACATCTCTTTTCATGTGTATTTGTAGGCGTTATCACATAATACCATCTCTCATAAAATAATTCCTAGAAACACGTGATGTTAAGAAAATGAATTTTAATACACCTTCTACCACGCACCCCTCACGTGATCTTTTCCTGCATTAAGAAATCCGCGATTTTCACGTGACAAACGTTTAAAGATTAATCTGATATACGTTCTTTTATTGTGTAAATAAATCATTATTAATATTACTTCTACGTTAATTTGTATGCATTCTAAGTAATGTCACAAGTGGAAATGTGACTTTTTTTAAACAAAGAAAAAAAAATAACTTAAAAAAATTAGCAAACATGATCGAATCAGAAGTTTCAATTCTAAATACTGTATAGCCATTTGTTAAAATGCTAGATCAAAGTACAAGCATTGAATTAAAATAATAGACTTGAAAAAAAGGCAATCATATCACACATCATATCTTATTACGGTTAAGCAAAGTATTTCTATGTACATGTATATGTTAATTTATGGGTTTATAATAAGGTAGTACATATATTTCGACCAAAATTATTTCATATTAAAAAAATATCAACCGCTGAAAAGAGAGAGAAAGAGAGAAAGAGAGAGAGAGCAAGAGAAGATAGAGCGACACACACAGGGAGAGAGAGAGAGAGTGAGTGACACACAGAACAGACACAGAGAGAGAGAGAGAGAGATGGAGAGCGAGAGAGTAATGCTGCTTTTAATGTAAAAAGTCAATTGACTTCACATTGCACTGAAGTTTATATATTTCGCTGCATCATGAAAGCTATGAACATTGCTGTATAGATCATCATCGTCATCAACCATAACACCACAGCCAGTGCAGGGACTTGGCCGGATCGTTCCATAGCCCTACATCTCCATACTCCGACCCTAAACTGCTAAAGTTCCTATTTACAATTGACATAATTAATTTCTCTTGATAGACGGATCATTATAACTTTTATCTATCAATTATGTCTCCTCTATATATTCGCGTTCAGTATTGGCAAAAAATCGGATATTATTTCACCTTCCCCTACCATTATATTCCACTTCTTACATTTCACTGGAGATGTTACTCTCCTGTGTATTAAGTAGATTCACTGCTATTTTGGTAAAGGGCAAAATAAGAAATAAATTCTGATTCCTTTATTACAGTGGTATATATTTATATTAACTAAAGTATTTTCAATATTTAAATATAGTACCACAATTTTTTTAATGAATGTATCTTTTTAAAAGGGTCTTAACAGATATGTTAGTTAAAAGTTTGTTTCAATGAATTATAAATATAAACCGGTAATTATTCGTTTTGCAGAACAGCCCCAGCTCATCCTAGAAACCAGGAGGAAGGTCACATGTGACATTTTGAAATGAGGTTATTTGTTTCTTTTTATCATCTTTATTTCATTAATATATGACACATAAAATAACAGGGAGTACATTAAATACTTTTTCACGGATTCAGATGCTGATATGAAAAGAAATGAAATATTCCTACAACATTGTCCCATGTACAAAGTAAATGTATTGAAACCATTTTTTTTTAAATGAAAGAATGTACTAGGGTGATTATCATGGATTGTACGTGTGTACATAGGAGGGGTGAACTCATAGTTCTTATTCTTTTACGTCATTCGCGGAATGTAAGTAATGTCATTGAAGGGTTTGACAAAAATATTACTGATGTTTCAGGGTAGGGGAATTTGACATAAACAATAATATCGCCTGAAATGTAAAATATAAGCTTAAAAGTCATAACTTAGAATTTAAAACAAACATTAAAAAATTATTCTCTTACTTTCAGGTGTATCCTATTTTAACAGAGCTGACAAGCAAGTCAAAGATGATGTAGAGATTTAATTAAATATTTCGGTTTGATACATCAGTATTTATATGGCTGCTTTACATTCTGTTATTTCCCCTTGTATTAAAATTTGTATGACTGTTTCTTCCTTAGCCCTCTCTCTAAAGAAAGGGGCCTAACTTCATTTAAACTAAGTGGAATCCCAATACTAATAGTAATTTTTAATTCAAAATAATTTAAAAAAAATAAAAATAAAAAATAAAAAAAAACACACACAAACAAACAAACAAAAAACTAAACAAAAATATTAAAAAAACTAAATTATTGTTAACATAAAATACGCAATAACTCACTATGTTTCAAAAAGTAAAAAGTAACATTTATTGTTGATATAATTGACATATTATCCCCAAATTTAACGTGTATAGCGTATGTGTTTAATGTTTCTAAAAATAAAAAGTACATGGTGTCATTCCTAACACAGACACGCCGCTGCATACAAAATATACAGTTACTAAAAAAATAAATATTAATTTACACGAGTTCTCACACGCTTCTTTTGTTTTATATATTTTTTTCGTCGGTATATGTCTAAATACCATTGTTTCTAAAATTAAGCATATCCACTGACAACATGGATAAAGACCATAGAAAATAAAGTGTACTAAACCAGTGCTTCTCAACCTTTTTAGTATAGCGTACCGGCAGCAATTTTTCAAAAGCACCGAGGGCCAATGCATTATTTTCCTTGTACTGACTTGGTAGCGGAACGAGGCCTTACATAGCCTTACATCATGTGGCGTTAATGCTGCTTGTTTATGCTACATGTTATTGAAAAATTTTGAAAATAATAATCTTTTGCCTTGATTACTTCTTCGTTAATGTATGATCGTCTATAATTCGTATTAAAATTGTGTTGATGATGGTAGCCATTGCTTTAAAAAATTGTTTTAAGTTGATAGTATTTTAATATATTTGTATTCTGACTTAGGTATACGTTTTTATAAATGAGAACATAAATTATAATTTAAAAGTTCATTTAAATCTATTAACAATAATGTAGTAAATATTGCTAATACATAAGCAATTGTAGGCTCAATGTCAATGCAGGATTTACCTATACGCCAGACAAGCTATAGGTAAAAATTGTTTTAGTGAGCAATATTGATATACTATACTCTATACACTTATATATTTCATGATTGGCGCAACATCTATTTAGCTTAAAGAGATGAGACTCTGTAGACAAAAAGAACAGCTGCTGTAACATGTCGTACAATCGAACGTTACTCAACAATTGACTGCTATATAGGCATATCAGAACATATTAAACAGTAAGTGTCGAGGCAAGCCATATATAAAAAATGCTGCCAATATGTCTAACAAATACAATGGTATGCAAGAAATAATATTAAAGATTAAAAATTTTGCTAGTTATATTTCATGTGCTGTTAATTCTCTGAATCTTGTTGGTATAGCAGGAGTTGTCTGTTGTTTAGTGTTAGTACATTTTTAAAACTATTTCCCTTGGAAAAATTGCGTTTATAGATTCGAAATGTCAGTAACGCTTTCACATGCAACTCCTCCTGAACCATACCAGATAGAGGGTTCGGGTCTTTGCAAATATGCTAAGGAGGTCCCAAGGATGTACAATGGCCAAAAAAATACCGAGAAGGTTTACTGGATTTCCTAGAAAATTAAAAAAAAACGAAAAAATATAAGTATTTTGTCAATTTCTTGCCAACATAAATATTTAACGGGTTGAAACACACACCAAACAATAGCTAGTTATATATAGAACAATGTTGGAGAAGGAAATTTTCAAAAACATCATTTCCTAAGACTGCCGTAATTTTATAAGCAATTTTTGAAAGCATTGTTTTTTTTAGTTTCAAAATTATTGATTTTAAATGACTTTTAATGTAATCTAGAATGATAGTTAATGGAGTTTTCCCGCTTTGTGAATGCTTATGTTAGATTGTTGCGTGGTGCGCATTATATTGGCACATTCTTGGTGTGATGTAGTGTAAAGGGGATATGACATCATATTCTGTTTACTTTCAGAATTACTAATTTGAATCGACTTTTAATGTAATCTAGAATGATTTCTCTTGATAAAAAATCGGAAATTCATTTTTGGGAATAGTCTTTAAATAATCATTCGACTTTTTATTTCTTGTTTTTGAATAGTTCAAGAAATATATAATTTGTTTCTATCATCTATTTCTACACATAGATGTGCAGTATTGTTGTCATTCTTGACTTGACAGTTAAGACGGATTAATTTCTGCATTGCATCAGCTGCATATTGATACTACGGAGAAAGTGAAACATGAAATCATGCCATTCACATTTTGAATAAATGGAGAGTTTGAATTTATGTTAATGTTATATTTGTGGAGTTACTTTCTGGATAAATTTTAAAAGACTTATCCCCGCATCACCTTAAAATTAGTATAGGTGTATGTTGGAAATTGTATTCATTACTTTCATACTTTGTTAAATGTTGCAGAGATATGTTCGATCATTTTGAAGAAAAAAGCAAAGCAAAAATTATCCGATGTTGATTAAAAACATAGCGGATACAGAAGAAGACATAGCAATGATGACGAAAAAAAATTTGATTTTAAGAAAATCAGTTATAGATGAAGGTATATAAATGATAGTGTAGATAAAATTTTATACCCGTGATGGATTCATTAGTCAAGTCTGGCACAGAAAGCCTCATTATACAAGGGTGCTGAAAAAAACAAACCAAAAAAAAACAAAGAACAAACTTTTATTCTTAACCAAAATATAAGATACAGAAGAAGAGAATAGTGAAGTAGTTAGTTTCAAAAATATCCTGAAGAAATGGGCATGAATCTTGTAAAAAAAGTTAAGCATTTTCATCAATATGATAGATTTCTCTATCCCAGTCCACGGAAACTACATTCGAAAGTATCACAATTCACTATTAATAAACTATCTCTAGCTTACTAGTTATATTTATGACTGAAATGTATTGTTTTATATTTTTATTTTTTTCAATAATTATATTACATTATTTTTATTTCGTCAGTGTTCGAACCATCAAGGGGTCGAATTTTCCGGGGTCGAAACGTTCTGATGTCGAAAAGTCCAGTGGTTTTACTCTCCGGATCTAAATATGAAAAAAAAATTAACTCAAGAGTTCCACAAGGAACTTTGTCCCCTACTATTTTTAATTTACATAATTTCCACTAAATGTGATGAAGGAAATACAATTAAGAGATTATTAATTGCAGCTCATATTTAAAGTTAAGCCGTAGGGATCCCCTTTTGCAGCCAGAATTGTTGGTAGCCACTTTTGAATGAAAATTTCAATTTATCATTAGTAGTTACTTCCGTCATTTCTTCTTGTAACGGTGGAGATTCTTCTGTTAAAACACTTAAGAAAGGATTCAAAATCTGATCAGATATATCTATTTTCAAAATATAATCAAATCGTTGATAAAAATCTGAAAGGAGGGAATCCACGTGCCCACAATAAGAAAGTATATCAACACCTTTTTTTAAATCCTTTATATTAACTCGTGGTGTCTGCGGCCGACCGACCGACCGACCGACCGACCGACGTTGTCGCCAAAACTTTTGATCGATTTTTAACCCACTTGCTCGCAAGATAGCGAGCTGAAATTTTGCAGGCAGTTTCGTACCAATGATAAAAACAATGTATCAAAATTTCTGATCGATCGCATGTACCGTAATTAAATTATTGATTTTTTAGATTATTTTATTTATTCCTATGTATCATGCTGTTTTTTGAGATAGAGCGTCGCGGTGCGTATTATATTGAACAACCTTTCTGTCGCGCAATAAGGTGCGTATTTTATTGACAGCTCTTTTTATAAACATATTCCTGATCGGTGCGCATTATATTAAACATGTTTTACGACACAACTGCAATTTTGTATTTCTGGATGGTCTGGCGCTGCGTATTATAATGAACATTCTTTTAGTTACTTCTCGTACATAAAGGATTTATAGTCAAAAACTTGGTTTTTTACGGGTTTTTCTTATTATCTGCTCCTGATAATTTAGGGAATTGGCTGAATCTCTTTTGTACAAAAGTTTTGTCACAAATGCAGAAATAACATATTTTGTTTTTACTAAATTCAGTTCATCACTTAGAATCTGAAGATTGCTTTTCATTAAATTTTTGAAGCAAGTTGGTTAAGTAAGCAATGCCACTTGTGAATTGTATCAAATTTGATCGTAAAACATTCATTTTTACCTTTTAAGAACTCTAGCACGGAGTTAAACAGCTTATAAAACCCATCTAAACAGGCACCATTTGACAGCCATTTTTATCATATATGATTATACAGTCACTGTACGGATCCTAGACAGATCATCAGATGAAATGTCAATGATGAAAACCATAACAGCCTTTGAAGATCAGGCTATCCGAAGCAAACGTTTCGTCCCCTTCACTAGTTATTAGTGAGCGGTGCTGTTTAGGGCCAGGAGTGCCTGTATGAATTATCACAGGGAACCGCGGATGTCAGCTCTGAGGAAACCGTCAAACAGGGTGAATACGACTCTTCTATAACAATTTTTTCCAGTACCTCAATGCCTTCAATAGGTTTGTTTGCTGGAGTGTTATAGACTGATTATTTAATCCAAAACTTAAAACAAACAAAAAAATCTAACATCTAGGATTGTCCCATTAAATCTCACATAGACAATTATAAACTTTTTCTCTGCATCAGCTTTAACCAACGGAATAATATTAAGATTGTTAAAATATCTTAACACTGTAAAATAAGACTTTCAAAATTAAAAATTATATCCCACCAAGTTCCCAATTACAGTGTGGAAAAATGTCCTACCATCGTGACATTTTTTAGTAACACTAGACCACATCTCAAAATATTATGTGCCTGTAAAATATAAATAAATTAACAGAGTTATGCCAGTTTTAAATATTATTTGTTTTATCGGTATTTTAAAAATATAAAATTGCTCGCAAAATACCCGCGCTTTGCAGCGGAAAATTAGGATTTCAGTTAGTATGAGAACCAGCGTAACACCAATTCAAAACACCAATTGATTTCATCTGGATCATGATAAATGTACTTGTTTGTCAATATTTGTCAAGGTCGTGTAAAATCAAATGGGGAATAAAATTACATTAAGGGCCCGGTGGAAAAAGTGTGCAGGATGTGCATATCTCATAAGGCCTGAAGATTTCAATCTAGGTCATTATGGAGAAACGAATTTATTTAATTTTCTAAAAATCTAATGGGAAATAAAGCTTTAAAAGTTTACGAAAAAAATTATCTTGGCCCTGGCCCCAAAGGAACATACGTTAGGAGTTCATTACCCTATAGAATGTTTTGTTTAAAAAAATCAAATTCGGTCAGTAATTCATCAATATATCCAGTAGCCACTGTTTATAATACTATTTTTTATAACTCATGCTTAAAAATGGCATTTACCCCCATCTTCTAATAAGGGGCCGTCCATAAATGACGTCACGCGCCTAGGGGGGAGGGGAGGGCGTCAAGCATTTGTGACGATGTGTGACGATGGGGAGGTGGGGGGGGGGTAAAGAAATGTGACGTCACATCAACAAAAAAAAACGCGCATCTTTAAATGAAATTTCCACTGAATTAATTCATTGCTTGCAAGTTATTTAATGACGTTTTCAATGGCTTCACTCGTATTATCTTTCAAAGTTCTGACAAACTACAAGGCATTTTGATTTTTAATACAACATTTTCCTCTTACCGTGAAACAAAAATCATAAAAAACTAAAAAAAGATTTTGGTTCTTTTAATAAATCATGGACATGAAGTTAACGAGTCTTTCAAATACGCCGACATTATTTACCGTGTATACTCATTCTAAAGCCGACCTTTTTTTTACAAAATCTAGGGGGAAAGATGGGGGTCATTTGATTTCTGCATGTACATTGAATATCGGTGTTGTTATGTAGATCATCACGATCCTTTTCTACATTCTACAAGATTCGACTTGTCTACCACAAGCTATACAATAATAAACATCTGCACTTACCATATTTACTCATTTTATTTATTTTTCTGAATGTTTTATTAATAAATTGTTTTAATAATTTTCCATTCCACAACGAATTTTAATGTACGCACTTTCGAAACTCTTTACACACTCCCCAAAAACAATTTAAAAAAAAACAATTTTAAAAAAAAGGTTACTGGGTAACTCTTGTGTAACAGAGAGGACAAAGACAAAGATATGTAAGGGGCCGTCCATAAATGACGTCACGCACCTAGAGGGGGAGGGGGTCACACTTTTGTGACGATGCGTTACGAGGGGGAGGGAGTGGGGTTGAAGAAATGTGACGTCACATCAAAAGGGTAACTTTAAATAAAACTTCCACTGAAATATTTGGTCGCTTACAATTTATTTAATGACTTTTTTTTTCTTTTTTTTTAAATCAGTGCTTCTCAATGTGCCGGTCGGTAGGCCATCAGACGCTGGTTGGCGTAAGCTGTCAAGACAAGAAAATTAAATATAATTATAATCCTTTTGTTTGAGAACCCCCAAGATAACATATGAAATTGTTACCCTGCTTCGTTTGATGTTGACATCAAAGCATTTGTGATGTAACCGCAGCTCCGCTTGGTTCTCTTACGGCAGGCGACTTTTTGCCCGTTACCCCAAAATATACAAGTTTATGTGTGCGTTACGCCCCCCCCCAACCCCCAGACCCTAGGTCCTGCTCACATGACTCGGGGATTTGGTGGAGCGTCGTTAGCCCATTTCCCCCGAAAATGCTACTGGTGAGTTTTACAAGCATGACCAGTGTCTTTAAATGATCTGATTGGGAATTTGTATAGATATTTTAAGTCAAAACGACACGGAATATCATTTTTATTTAAAAAAGAGGGGGGGAGGAATCTATTTGTTAGAATTATAAACGTTTTAAGTTTGATATAATTGTTCGATTGGTCTGTGGTCAAACGCCCCTGGCCATTCTAGATATACATGTAATGATAAATGAACCCATTTAAAATTAGTTAAGTATTCATTAACTTTATTGATTGCATCAAATTCTTGACATCGCAATTCGAGAGAAGCACAAAACAACTTTTCTTCTTAGCTCAGTTTTTAAGGCATTAATTTTAAATGTCACAGAAAGGATACTTGATACAGTTAAGTCATGTGGATTAAGATTATTGTCACTCGTGTCAATATAAATGAAAGTAGTGTGGATTTAGGTGTCTTCGTTTAGTACGTAGGTAAGAAATCTACATAGCTGTCAAATTTTAAAAAATGCATTTTCTGGAAGGAACCGGTTCAATAATGGGCATATGTTCCAAGCGTACATGTACACATGACGTAATTTAATATATCTTGTGGATTGTAGTGGATGTTATATGTCCCAAATGAGTCTGCATTACCACAAAGAATTCCCTTTTGACCCAGATTAGGTTATTTACCCCTGTTCGCCGATCTCTTTCTTACCGGATGCCTGTCAGTCAATTGATGGATTTTTAAAAAAATACATTTAAAAAATATTATTTTTAAATAATTTTTTTTCTAAGCAAAGACGTTAACTTTGATGATTAATACTCAATGTTTAATTTGTATGCATTAAAATAAAATGTAATCTAAGGATGTTAACACACTTCGTTTTCTGGAGGCCGGTTAAACGTTTAAAAAAACGCGGGTTACAATATTATAATGTAGTCTTCCCTAAATAAATAATAATGCTTAAATGAAAATAAAAGTGATTTGTAACATACTTATTTTCAAATATAAACTTAGGTGTTTTGTTGTTGTTTTTTTTGGGGGGGTCAAAGCTTTGTGACGTATTTTTAGAGGGGGTGGTCTAACTTTTTGTGACGACGCGTGACGAGGGGGGGGGGTTCAAAAGTCGGCCAAAATCACGTGACGTCATTTATGGACGGGCCTAAGACAAAATTAACAATCATAATGACTGATTTAGTTTGTAGTTTTTAAAAAAAGTGTACCATTTTGTTTAATCTTTATTATTATTTTTAGGGGTCAGCTTACGAGCGGGTTACTTACTTTTAATACTAGTCTCTTCCAAAAGAGCAGGGTCGGCTAATGGACGAGCGGGCTATAGAACGAGTATATACGGTAGTTACCAGGTGAGACGACCCAATTTTTTTTATTTTATTTTTAAATCTACCTTCCCTCTCATTCCCTTCTCCACTACTATCGCGACTATGTTAAAAAGTACCTAGTCTAAATGTTTTTAAAAGCATATTTTAGTTGTTCAAAATTTACTGTAATAACAAAAAGTTTGTTTTTTTGTTGAAAACAATTTGGGCTGGATTTAATTCTTTTAAAGTTTAAGGCTTGGTTTGTAAATGGTTGGTGATGTAATAGCTGTTACCACCCACCCACATGTGTTGACGCGCCTTGCTGAACAAAATTAACAAACTCGCACCCATTCCTTGTGTTTCTTGTTTAGGCCTAGCAGAAAAACTAATTTTAATAAGACGTACAAAGTTGTCATTATGTAAAATATATAAATTAAAAAGTTACTACCGCCGACAATGTTCACTTCAATCTGCGTGGTTGCGTGGTTCTCTGGCCGACGCCGCGCAGAGGTGTAGAGTAACCGTGTAGTATTGCAAAAAAAGGGATACTGTTCAACTTTGCTCACCATTTTTTGTTTTGCAGTTGCACACGAACCAACGAATTTAAGAGGGAACATTGACAGCCGCCTAGCAGACATTAACATTCAAGCTGCTGGGTCCTATGACCTGACTAAACGTTACGTCATTGTTGTTTACATTTTGTTTGAATGTTCAGTTTACAGTAGTTTTAGTTTATGAGTATTGCGAATGCATTTATAGCAGGAATAAAAGTTTGTAGAGCACAATAGTATGTTTATGGAAGCATGCTGTTAGCTACTGTGTGAAATTAGGTGCATGGAAAGTGGATTGGTTGCATTCTATAGCCGTCATGACCACAAAACTTATGTGTCCTGTTGGAAGAGTACCCGCGCAGCTTTTTCTCAACAATATTGACAGCCCTAGTGTTGATAAGTGATTTACCAGATTTTGGCTCCGGCAAATCTGGAATCCGACAATTTTTACAAATCTGGCTCTGGCTGAATTTCACTTCATAGACCCGGCAAAAACCGGATTTAAAAAAAGCCAAAACACACACACACACACACACATATATATATATATATATATATATATATATATATATATATATATATATATATATATATATATACATATATATATATATATATATACTAGTTTGTGCTGCGGCGCCCCCCATTTTTAAGGGCGCCTACGGCGCCCACCTTTTTCAAAAGCCCAACTAGCCTGTCCTTGTATGATAAATACGTATTATTAAACTTTCTTAAATGTACACAAAGTATTTTATAATCGTTTTTTTTAAATTTTATTTTGTTATATTTTTTATTTCAAAAGCCAAAGTAACATTTCCTTGTATGATAAATACGAAATATTCCTGTAATGTACACAAAGTACGTATATAATATAGGTTGTGCTGCGGCGCCCACTTTTATTTAGGGTGCCTACGGCGCCCACTTTTTTCAAAAGCCCAACAAACTTGTCCTTGTATGATAGATAAGTAATATTAAACTTCCTTAAATGTACAGAAAGTATTTTATAATAGGGGTTGAAGGGCGCCTACGGCGCCCACTTTTTTTGGGTCAAAACCCCAATTAACTTAACCTTGTATGATAAATATTCCTGAAAAGTAAACAATGTATTTATATAATATTTTTTACAGTGCTAATCACCACACAATTTTACACGCTTTTATTACACGCTTTTATTTAAGTCACAATGTTTGTATGTTGTATCCATCCTTCCATCCATCCATCCTTCCTTCAAAACTTGAAACAACGTAAAATTATACCACTTTTGATGGTCCTAGAGATCTAAAATTTTACCACAGATAGATCTTGGATGACAATGCATTGTATCAAAATTTCAGATCGATCGAATGTACCGTATTGAAATTATTGCATTTTTAGTTTATCTATAGTCTATATATAAGCATCGGTACCCGTCTGCTTTGTTGACATCCATGAGTTCACCACGTGAACACAACACCGTGGTATAAAACGTTGGGCGGGCACTTATGGGGTGTTTGGTATAAAAAAAAAGTTGGAAAAAAAGATGTGTGGACTTCAGACGTGAATTTTAAAGAGTTTTTATTATAAGATTTAAAAAATAGCTGTAAAAACAAAGTTTTTGACTATAAATCCCTTATATATGAGACATAACTAAAAGTAGTGATTATGTTAAAAGCGTGTCCTTTTTAAAAAAGATTTTTTAAATATTACATGCTTTTATTTTAACTAATTTTAGAAAGCAGCGCACCAAATTACTGCACCAAAAAACTAACTATTTGAGTCAGTGAGCACTGCCTACAACACAAAATTTAAAAAAGCAGAGTGATGTCCCTTAGCATTAGGCCACATAATTGAGCGTAATTTTATATATGATGATATATATTTATATATATATATAAAACGATATAATTTGCAATTGTCACGCAAGTCAGTAGTGTCTGTCAGTCAGTCCTGACACTACTAATTTTAGAAAGCAGGGAAAACCAAATTACTGCACCAAAGCATCAAAAGGTGTGCAAATTAAATATGCGCTGTAAAAAAAATTATATAACGTCATTGTTTTCGCTCATATTTTAATTTTTGAAAAGGGAACATTGTAAAAAGAGAATTAGATGGTGGTTAATTATAAAATTAAAATAACATCGGGGGCGCCGTAGGCGCCCTGAAACCCCTATTATAAAATAATTTGTGTACATTTCAGAAAGTTTAATATTTCGTATTTATCAAACAAGGACAAGTTAGTTGGGCTTTTGAAAAAGGTCGGCACCGTAGACGCCCTAAACAAAGTGCATTTGTTATAAAATAAATAGATTTCAGCTGAAAACTTCCGTCATTTTTGACGGGTGTACGCTAGTATATTATATTATATTATATTATATATATATATATATATATATATATATATATATATATATATATATATATAATGGCTCGGCCGAATTCGGCCATTTTTACAAATCGGATGCGGTTTCAGCTCCGGCCGAATTTCACTTCATAAATCCGTTCGAATCCAGCTCCAGCCGAATTTTAAAATTTGAATCCGGTACAACCTTTGTTACGATACTACATAGATTGCAGACTTACACTAAGTTTTCAATTAGACATTTTTTTATGACGTAATATTTGAGAAGGGGTCTAAATTTTTGGGACGTAGTGTGACAAGGGGGGGGGGTAAAAATCGGCCAAAATCGATTGACGTCATTTATGGATGGCCCCTAATTCTGCGGTTAACTTCAATTGTCGGATTCTTTTCTCTTGCGAAAGCCGAAAGACCACGTACACGACCCAACATAGCTTAAGCTCCATCATCAGACACAGCAATACAGTCTTCCCATTTTAAATTAACCTCACCCAAGTATTCATTAACTTTATTTAATACATATATTTCTTGACTTCGCAATTCAATAGGAGCCGACCCATGCAATAGGATAACGTTAAAATAACTTCCGGAAATACTAATTACATTTGTTTATTCTTTAATATTGTACACTGACAAATTGTGTATCCATAACAATTTAAATTCCATATATATTTGTTTATTCCAAACCAATTGTTAAAAGAATATATTAAAATATCGATCCGAAAATAATTAATATGAATTTAAGCTCTTTTTGAAACGAAATGAAAATCGTAATTTTTTTTCTTGTATTAATGCCCAATGTGTAGATTATCTGCCTTGTGCATTCATTCAATAAAAAATATATATTCATTTATTGACAATGTATCTATTACAGACGATTCTCCTATATTTTGATGATATTGAATAGTGTGAGCGAACTTTCTTAGATCGGAAAAACGTTTAACGTATTAAAAAGTGATTTGAGTGAGTTTGCTTGATTTTCATTGTTTTCATCGTGTGATGCAAAGTTATATGGGTCGTTACAATTTAAAACACAATGCACATAGTTTTGAGAGATATATTATGTGTTAGTTACGTTGTTTGCTGGAATTGACATTAAGAACTTGATGGTGTAAAAATTAGAACTTTGTTTTTAAAAAAAAGGAAGCAGAGGAAATTTTTTCATTTCTTTATCAACAAAAATTATATGCGCTCACTAATAAAAAGTGTACGTATAAACTGATGCAATGTTTTGTATTGACAGGAACCTGTTACCATTTGGTATTTTCTATTAAGTTATTCAAAAGTCTAGTAAAAAGAAAAGACAAGAAACCTCACTTCTAGTGCAAGGTAGAATGTTAAACTAATTCTGCACTGGTTACATAAACATTTTGACAAAATTATGGACAAATTTAGCTACATTAAGTGGTGAGTGTGGAGCCAGGAAGAAAACGAATAACCAGTGGTCACTGTGGTTGTTCCTTCACTAAGTATGATAAAATGTGACCATACACGCTGCTGGTGGTATACACACGGATATTAAAGCAAAGGGAGATCTTTCTATAGCGTTAAATTAACAATTACGTAGCATGCAGGATTTCTTTAAAAAACAAGTAATTCCTACTTAATAGAGCGAAGTAAAGTAAATTAACGCTTTGTTAGTATACACCTATTAGCACAACTGTAAATAGTGAGTATGCAAAATGAAAAATTAAAGTGTTCTTTTAAACTTAAAATGAAAACAATCATAATTTTATGTGTTGAACTAGGACAAGACTAGTGGGGCTAATGACAGTGATATTGTATCTCATATTAAAATAAAACAGAAAGAATCAAGTTACGAAAAAAATGTTGACTGAGTTTCTCAAACCTTGTCAAAGGTGACAGAAAGGGAAATGTTCTCAAGTTTCAGTAATCCTAAAAAACATGGACGGCCTGATAAGGAACTTTCGGGACAAATGAAATGTTATGTATCTATAGATAACCTGGGCCTGGGACCATTTCTTCCAATGACTTTATTCTAAAATCTGGTGTAATTAAAGCATGCATTGTCTGGCAGAATATTGACCGACGTTTTGTAAGTTCGAAGAAATATTGAACCAAATATTTGAGAATATTGACCTACCTTTTGTACGTACACAGAAACATTAAACCTACTATTTCAGAATATTGACCTATTTTTTTACGCACACAGAAATATTGAACCAACTATTTGAAAATTTTGACCTACGTTTTGTATGTACACAGAAACATTGAACCAACTAATTGAGAATAGGACGCCTGTAATTCTTGCGTCGAGCACGCGGGAGAATATGGAGGAGAAGCAAATATGAACCTATGGACTCTGTGGGTAAATGTGTTTGTTCCAACAGATTATAACACACAATGGGATGCAGGGCAAACTTATTTAATGATTTTGGTACATTATGTCCATGGTACTTATTTCATTCTTTCATTATTATATTTTATTCGACAAGAAATTCCTCAACACAGGAACGAAAT
Organism: Ampullaceana balthica; assembly: GCA_944989445.1. Taxonomy (NCBI): domain Eukaryota; kingdom Metazoa; phylum Mollusca; class Gastropoda; family Lymnaeidae; genus Ampullaceana; species Ampullaceana balthica. Next base: position 3,285,520 of record CALYLW010000033.1, on the reverse strand, counting down.
AAAGCGCAGTATCACTTTTAGGATGTACGTTTGTAATTTGGAACACGATCGATATTCATTACATATGATATATTTCACTATTGATTGTTTTAAAAACCTAGTTTTCTGTGGAACTAATAACGTTCAACAAAAAATTAAAAATGTATTTTATATTTACAAAATGGCACTGGTTTATTACATCATTTATATAAACTATTTACACAATATAGGTTCCAGTAAAACGTCTCTAATATTTACATGTTTTACTTTTAATTACATTCATATTGTAGACAAAATTACTTCCCTTTACAAACACAACATTCTTTAGCCATTTTTATTTGTTCCTTATCAAACAAATACTCTCCGATTGTATCTTTTTTTAAAAAATTTTTTAATTCAATTGACAAATACGATAAAGCTTTTCAATAACATAAAATTTAAAAAACAATTTCGTATTCAAAACAATGAATGAATGATTTATTAATTAACTCATACAAAAATATACATGTGGGCAAGAATCTCTTAGATAATTTAAATATAATTTCAATAAATGTTTGTAGCTGTAAGTTATTGGAACTGATGCAGACATTTAATCTTTCTAAATATATATATTTTTTTAAAATCTCACTATAGACTTTTTCTAGAATGTTCCAGAAAATTTAGTAAAATCATTTTTTTGCTGGATTGGCTTCATTTTGTTCACCGATTGTTACGTGACCAAATAATTTTTTTTAGCTTTTTATTACATATCAAAAAATAAAATTAAAAGTAGTCACATAATTTAGTGCTTTTCTAAAATATTCTGGAGTATTCTAAACTTGTTATTTTTAGGAATTGTGTCAGTTTTTAATAAAATTTACAATCTGGATTATATCATGCATGGTGATCTCCAGTTCAGGTTTCAAATGTTTCACAAGCAGAGCTTGGCAAGGGATAATATTGCGGTTAACTTCAATTTTCGGATTCTTCTCTCTTGGGAAAGCCGAAAGACCACGTACACGGCCCAACATAGCTGGAGCTCCATCAGCAGACTCAGCAATACATGTTCACACTTTAGATTAACCTCACCCAAGTATTCATTAACTTTATTTAATACATATATTTCTTGACTTCGCAATTCAATAGGAGCTGACCCCTGCAATAGGATAACGTTAAAATAACTTCAGGAAATACTAATTAAATATTATTGTACACTGACAACTTGTGTATCATTTACAGTGAACAGCTTAAATTCCATATATATATTTTTTTTTATTCCAAACTGATATTTAAAATAATATATTGAAATATCGGTCCGAAAATAGTTAATATGAATTTAAGCTCTTTTTGACAATGGTAATTTTTTTTTGCGAATGCCTAATGTGTAAATTTCCTGCCTAGTGCATTCATCCAAAAGTACATATATTCATTTATTGACAATTTATCTATTACAGTTTATCTAATTAATGAACAATGTCAGGCATACACTGCAATAAATGAACAGTGTCAGTCATACACTGCAATAAATGAGCAGTGTCAGTCATACACTGCAATTAATGAACAATGTCAGTCATACACTGCAACTAATGAACAATGTCAGTCATACACTGCAATTAATCAACAATGTCAGTCATACACTGCACTTAATGAACAATGTCAGTCATACACTGCAATTAATCAACAATGTCAGTCATGCAGTAAAATACAAAACACACAAACAAATTTGTGTAATGAAAACATTAAATTTGAGCTTTATTTTTAAAACAACACAACAGTGAACGTTTTAACTAATGCCTTCCTTCATCAGTACAATTAACATAAAATACCACTAAGAGCTGCCTAACTTTGTGGGCTACACTAAGAGCTGCCTAACTTTAAAAAAAATAAAAAAACATTGGCTTGTCTCAAATTGTAACTACCGTATATATCATCATATCCTCTTGTGGAGTCCACAAGATTCGACTGTTCTACTGAATGTTCAGTTTACTGTAGTTTTAGTTTAAGAGTATGGCGAATACATTTACATCATGGATAAAGTTTGTAGAACACAACGGTATGATTTTGAAAGTATGATGTTAGCTACTGTGTGAAATGAGGTGCATGGATGGTGGCTATGTTGCATTCTATAGCCGTAAGGACCGCAAAAATTATGCGGCGTTTTGGACGAGTACCCGCACATCTTTTTCAACAATATTGACTATATATGATTAGAATTGTACCTGAATTCGGCTCCAGCAAATCTGAAATCCGGACATTTTTACAAATCGGGCTCTGGATTCGGCTCAGGCAGAACTTCACTTCATAAATACGGCCAAATCCATCTAACCACAGAGAAGTATTGAGGTTATTACTAAGACTAAGATTAAAATTCTCATTTTCGGGTTAGGCTAGGTTTAAGTTTTAGGTTAAAGATATTACTTATTAACTTATTATTATTATAATACTATAAGTTATGTATAATTTTGTTAAGTTTGTTTATTTGTTCTAATTTAATTCAGTTCAATTAAATTTAGCTTTGAATTTATAAATTATGAATTCTAGACCTAGTAATCTAATTTATTTGGAAGGTTAATTAGTGCTTTTATTTCATGCAAACAGTTACAGTTAGGAGACGACCAAATCAAAACAAAATGGCCACCTACATACTATGTATGGTTCAGTAATTTAAGCATAAAATATCATAAAATATACAATATAATATTATGAAACAGTTAGTATTTTTATTATTTGATTAATTAAAGATTAGTCGTGTGTTTTGAAAAGGATTACATATTATGAATTTGAAAAAAAAGTATGAACATTTATGAAAACTTAGCTCTAGTAACAATACGTGACCACTCACAAAGACCGGAAGCAAAATATTAAATTTAAATATTTTTAGCCCGTTACCATCGCAGGAGTGTTCTCAACAATGTCAAATGCTTTCACCTACACGGGAAGTCGGAGACTTAGGGATGAGTGAAACAGTCAGTCAGTGAGGGCCTTAACTTTTTATTAGTATGGATTAAGTCCGAGTTTTAAGACGCTTGTAACACCGCTAACGTCAATTATGACTTATAAAGTTAGTGAACAAAGGTATATTCGATAGGCTATCACATACGTTATCCGATAGAGTTATCTGGCTTGCAACGTGTGGCAATACAATGACATCTTTGAATGTTTAAAAACATTATCCTTTTTATATTTAACTGATTTTTGTGGCGCGTCACAACGATCTCAGTATATAGGGAAACAAATTAAATAAACAATTGTAATTTTTACAACAATTATGCCAGAAAAAATCACCAAATTGTGCTAAATAAATAATTCACAATTTCATGACATCGTTTCGATTATTCGTTAAAATTGTTTATCCATTAAAATTATGTTAATCGATAAAAATTCGATTAAAGTTAAGGAAAATATTTATAATGTTATTTTAAAAAATTATATAAATAAATAAATTAATTATTAATAATTAATAATAATTAATATATTTTTTACATACAAACTTCTCCCGCGTAATATTATAATTTATTTTATTACTTTATGTGGACCGGCAGATGTCAACTAAAAAGGGCTGACAGCATCAGCGCAGTTAATCTTAAACATATAACTAGAAAGTTGAACAAACATTTTGTTTTTAAGTTAACTGCGGATGGCAAAGTCGAAGATGGTGAAAAAGTTTACTGTGTTCACTGCCATAAACAATTCTCTTTTAAAGGATCAAATACATCGCTGACGTACCAGCTTCAGCACAAATATCCGATCAAGTATCAACACATTGTCATAAAATTTAGTTCAAAATATTCTTAATTTTCAATGTCCTTGAGAAATGTTCAGTTTAATCACGTCATAAATTTTTATTTTTGGCTTTAATCGAAATTATCGATTAATTAATCGATAATTTTTCAAAAGTTAACGGTTAAATTTAATTTAATCGATAACAGCCCATATATGTATATATATGACGCTCAGTTGGTTTTTGTATTCTCGTTTTTACCAACACCTAGTCCCAAATTAACGTAAAAACAAAATAACGAACAGTAACCAAATGTGTCTAAAAGGTTCCTTTTAACATGCAGATATTTTTTTTTATTGTTTTAAAAGACGCACTCTTTTCCTTGAAGCAGTAAATTTAATAAAATCGGAAAATATAGAGACGAAAAGAGAATTTTTTTAATTTAATTTCCATATTGAACAACTTTGGATAGACGTTTAAAAATGAGTTATTTTTTGTTCTACCAGACCTAATTTTGAGTGGTGGGCATCCAAAAAATACTTTTTTGTCGGATTCCGTTTCTCATTTTATAATGTGCGAATTTAAAATTGAGCTGTGTCATTTTGTTGGAATATTTTTAATTATTAACATTTATATTTCGTTCGGCTTTTCGGTACAAAGCAGTGTGGAAAGCAATGGTCCAAGTCAAATAAACTACACGTAAATTAAAGTAAAACTTACAAGTTTTTTGTGTTTTGTTAGGTTGTGTTTAAAAAGAAAGTGGTCATTTGTGTGTGTGGTGTGTTTTAAAAAAAATTTCTTATACAGATTTTACATATAAATAAACGCAGCTCTTACCTCCCATTCAAAGATAAGACTCCAACAACTGGTCAATAAATTCTCAGATAAATTTGGTCTATCGATAGGCCTCAAATAGACCAACATTATGAGACAAGATACAGACTGCCTCCCAGCAATCTCCATTTAGATAAACACCTTGGATGTTGTCGAGGATTACACCTAATCGGTTGAATCTTTGTTTTTTTTAATGTAGTACATAATTTGTCTACTTTTAAATCCCGTATATTAACTTCGCCGTCTTTTCATGATCTCTGATAGTCGAGGTCCAGCGGAAAAACAAAATTAAAAAATTACCCACTTTCCATGATCCTATCGAAATTTTGCACAAAGTAGCGATTGACTTATTGAGGGGAAAAAGACATACGTTTTATATCTAATTGCTGATGTTACAAATATTGTTTTACTTACCATTGTATCGTAAATATATAAGCTTTCTGAGGGAAGAGGGGGTAAAATATCTTTTTGATAAACTGTCAATTATGTTTTTTTAGTTCATGTGAGAATGAAACTTTGAATTTAATGGTTTTTTTTTCTTAGTCAAAATTCTTATTTTGATAAAACGTACTTTTCAATAGTGAGGTAATTTTGTAGGAACTGATTTAAGTGAAATCCATCATGTGAAAATACAGTAAAAATCATATTTTTGTTTGTGGATAGCTGGATATTGTTTTTATAATTTTTGTTTTGTTTTGGTTGAAGTTTCTGAAATATATTCATTTATGAAAACAAATAAAATTTAAAACAAGAGTGTTTCATGTTTATAAATGATTGGATTTCTCTTTATATACATATTTTAAAGTGTCTTGATTAATTTATTTTAGTGTGTCTTTGTTCATTTATTTAGTGTGTCTTTGTTCTTATAATAACAAAAGCCTAAACCCTCACTCACTTATCACTAAGTTTCAAACGTTCCATATGAAAATAGGGCTTTAAATGGTGGAGGCTCATACCTTAAACCTTAAACATTACTTACTAAAATTTAGCATACCTGAAATAAAAATAATGTAGAGTAGTTTCACTTTCTCTTATATATTAGCTAAATTTATATAACTTTTACACATTGGCTATCGGACTAATGGATATTTTTAGACTAAACTTAGTACACGTTAACCTAATAAGCCTTTTTACAATTCTACATCGCATTTAATTAATTATGTCCACTCAGTCGTGTCGGGGGTACCAAAATCGATTTTGTCTTACAATTTTATATCACTGTTTGACAATAATTTCAAACAAGTAATTAAATCTTAATTTAACTTAAACTACACTCATTAAAAATACTATATTACGGGCCCAAAGGCCCAATCGAGAAACATGTACACAACAACACAACCCCTATTTTAATTTTAATCTGGATGAATATTTTTGTCCACATAGGGTAAAATCGAATCGGGAATTAGGTCTAAACGTATAAGTATAAAAAAAATATTTTCTATTCCCCAGGCTACAAAGGAATTTACATTTGGTGCTCTAAATCTACATTGCTTTATTATTGTCTATCGAGATTTATGTTCCAATGTTTGATCAAGATCAATCAATTTACCAAGTAGCTAACGCAATTAAGTAAGTTTTGTATAGTTTATACAAATAAAAAGGACATTTAGGGCCTTCGGACCCCAAATGAGTGATAAATTCAAATAAGTAATTAGACAGAGCCAGTTGCGGTATTCTTTTCGGCAGCTTCCAAAAGTTTCATGTCGATCGGATAAATGGTGCAGGTAGAAAATGTTTAAAACTTATTTATAAAGCTTGACTTGAATAAGAAAAACAATGATTGGATTCGTAAAATTATTATACACCAACCAAGTCCCTTTTCTGAATTTAGAATAGGTCTCTTTAACTTTAAAAGGGATTTTTCGAAAATTGCGAACTCTTCAATTAAAAAAAAAGGATTCTTTTATAAGTACGAATCCGAAGTAAGACTGTTCCTTAGAAGATAATTTTTAAACCAGGGGTGCCCAGACATGCTTTAACTGAGAGCTATTAAAAAATATATATGTGTCACGTGTGAATCACGTGTTGGATGACGGAGAGGTCACATGAGTGAAAGCGCGGGAAGAAGGTTCGAGATTATTATGAGTGTTAGAGAATTCTGGTGTCATGGCGGATGTGTGCCTGAGTATTCCACGTTGTATAACCTCAAATTATATGTTATGTGCATGGTGTAGATATTAAAGTTGTTGTATTGAAGCTAGTTCTTCACAGGATTATTGTATGCAAGGTTATGTATTGAGAGAACGCCTACAAGATATATTAATAAGTAAACCATTTACATTGGTGTCAAAGTAAAAGTGATTAAGATTACCATTAGTCCTAAGTGAACAGAGTACAGAAACGATCATTGTGGAAGTGACAATTATTTTGTGTATTCAAAAGAGGGAAGTATTAATTGAAAGCAGAAATATTGTGAGCCATCGTAATTTATGAATATTCAAGTTCTTAAGCAGATGTGAATAAACTTTTATAATTCAATGAAATATTTATACAATAATTTTTCAAGATGGTGGCTTGACCTCTCACATTGCAGCTTGCCGCAACGAATCTGGGTCACGCAGTATAGGCCTACTTTCGTTGGCATACAGTGTGTATGGTGACACACAGTGAACGTATATACGTCAGCAATTACAGGCTATTACTAACCATTATAGGAAAGAACTGTAAACAGACCTTGAACTTGGGAAGCTATGGACCATTAATAACAGTGTCAGTGTAACATTTGAATCAAGGAACTTAAGTTATATCCATTCATTGTGTGGAAATTGTGGGTTTGCAATTTGGATTAATTGGTTAAGCTGAAGTGTCAAAAAAACTACTATAAATTCTGGAATTCGGAAGATTTGACTAAGTGACGTATTTTATTCATTACTTTGGACCATCGGATGTGTTTTGTCAATCTAAGGGAGCGTATATCTAAAGTACACTTAAGATCCCGTGTGAGGATGCTTTGTTGCCTCATTTTGTCAAAATCAAATTTAATGGTTTAGATGTCACCTATTTGGACGTATTTTGAATTCAAGATTTTTTCATTTGGAGGGTTTATACCTTAATAAAAAATACTTAAATTCGATACTGAATTGCTTGACTCAAATTATTCCATAAAAACTAAACATGGATTACTACAAAGAATTCACTGCCATAGATAAAGATTTTGGCTTAAGTGGAAAAGAATTGAAATACTTTTTTGAAGAGAAAGTAAAAATTGCTGAAGAAAAAGAGAAGCTAAAAATAGCCAGAGAAGAAGAGATGCGAAAAATAGCCAGAGAAGAAGAGAGGAAAAGACAACTAATTGAAAAAGAAGAAAGAGCTGCAAGAAGAGAACTTGAACAACTTAAAAATGACAACTTAAAACTACAAATTGATTTAGAGAGTAGAGGCCACAATCCTGGTGATGACACAAATAGAAAGTCAGCACCGAAGGATACTATCAAAGCTAGAACATATGATAGCAAGAGAGAAAAAAATGGATGTTTATCTGGATTATTTTGAATCCATAATGGCCATGAAAGGTTATGATGAAGAAGATTGGCCAGCACAACTGATGACTCAACTAACTGGAGAAGCATTTGAAGCTTACACCAGTATAGCCTAAGAAGACAAAAGCATATATAAAAATGTCAAAAAGGCACTTCTATGTCATTTCGGAAAGTCAGAAAATGATTATAGAAAAGAATTTCATGAAGTGAGAATCAAGATGGACAAAGATTCACAGATCATAGTACATGAAGCACAAGTTAAAATAACAAAATGGCTGGAACTGACAGCAATAGATACGAGCAATCCCAAGGCCATACTAGACATGGTGTTAATTGACAAGTTCTTAGAAAATGCTACACCAGCTCAATTCACATATTTAACTGATAAGAAAGTTCGTACTCAAGTAGAGCTAACAAATGCATTACGCACATTCAAAGTCTCTCATCCAAATGTGGAAATTGATAAGAGACAAGGTATCTTTGCATCAATACAAATTAAAAACCATGAAAAAAGACAAGGAATGAGAAACCAGTCTGCCAAACCAAGGCAACAGACAAACTATTTGCTGGTACTGTAACAAGCCAGGACATATGGCGAAGCAGTGTTACCACAATAAAGGACAACTAAATAGGGTGTCACCTAATGGCAGCACTATAAGAAAGAATGGAGAAGAAAAATCAAGACAAGATCACTTTGAAAACAAACGTAGACAATCATGGATAGAAAAATATAATCATAATTCAAGACATAGAGATTGTGATCTAGGTAGACATTCATGGAGAGACGGATATAATCATAATTCCATATACAGAGATTATAATCAATGAAGAAGATCATGGAGAGGCAAATATTGTTTTGATTCCAGAGAAAAAAATTATGATCAACCATGGAGAAAGAATGAAAAACAAGACATGGATGATATAATAAAAGATGAACCGAGAAGAAATGAGAACTAGCGACACTGTAGCCACTATTGACAATCACGTATATGACAAAATGGATGAAGCCATAGCAGCAGAGATAGAGATGGTACTATTGAGTCTGAGACCATTTATGTGCAATCGCAATCATCTGAAGTAGGAAGAATAATGGATTCGTATTAAGCAGAATCAAAGACATAGATACAGACAATGATTTTCAGATAAACGTTTCTAATGACAGTGACTCATCTGGTCGAAATTCTGTTGAATTATCTGGAAGCAAAAATGACATCTCAAAAGCTAAGCGACTTATTCAAGATGCTGGAATTGATATTGTGAATGGACATAATCGTGGTCGTGGTTGGTGAATTATTGAACATTGAATAGGCTGAAGAAACATTGAAAGCTCAACGATTTGAATTCATACTCGTCAGCTGAAGAATGACCATTTTTTGGACTATGCTATGCTATTAGCCGACTACAAATTTGACATTAAACCTGTTAAGGGAAAGGACAATGTGGTTGCAGACATATTAAGTAGAATGACAATAAATAAAGACATTATGTGAATTCCTAAGTGATAAAACCAGAGAATGTATTAATATTAGTCTGTGAGTTCCTACATGATAAAACCAGAGACTGTATTAATATTAGTATTTTTATTCGCTGAACAATAAACAAGGAACAGTGTTTGAATTCCGAAGGACGATATATTTAATTTTAATTTTAAGAATATTGATTGTTTAAAGTATTTTACTTACATAAAATTACAGATGTGTATAAAATTTCAGTTTCATTTTTTCAGTATAGGTAGACTGTTGAAGTCCTACAGATTTTTCTCTTGATTTTTATGTCGAGATATTGTGCGTAAGGTAATGAATGTCCATTGATGCTAAACATTTGAAATTTGAATATACATGTAGATTAATTTGATTTTATTGAGACCAGCAATTTTGTATTTCATAAACATTGTTTTTTGAAGGATGGGGGTGATTGTCACGTGTGAATCATGTGTTGGATGATGGAGAGGTCACGTGAGTGAAAGCGCGGGAAGAAGGTTCGAGATTATTATGAGTGTTAGAAAATTCTGGTGTCATGGCGGATGTGTGACTGAGTATTCCACGTTGTATAACCTCAAATTATATGTTATGTGCATTAAAGTTGTTTTATGAAACCAGTTCTTCAGAGGATTATTGTATGCAAGGTTATGTATTGAGAGAACGCCTACAAGGTATATTAATAAGTAAACCATTTACAATATGGTTGAGTGCCGCATTGAAGCCCCATGAGTTCTTTAACCTGACGTGGAAATCTGATAATACTTGACCAGATTTTATAAATTGTAAGTCAGCTGCAATGTTAACACAGAAGATACGCATGCGGCTCGCGAGCCGCGATTTTGCACTCTTTTTTATACGGGAAATTAATGCGTCCTACTTGTCTGATAAAAACGTATTGACGAACGGCGCTCGACCACCGTATGCAAAACGCATAGTTGCACATATTTAATACTTTTTTAAAAGTATACACCAAGTTAATCGAAATATTCTAAATTAGCTTTTCCCTTCATTAAATGAATAACACTTTGGTGCAATTCTGAGTTATACTACAGAACGGAAGAAAGCGCTGCATTTTTTTCGCAAACATTAATTTTGTTGTAGAGGAAGAAATAATAAATGTATTAGCTATATGTATAACTTTATTAAGTAATTCGATCTACGTACAAAAACTATCAGTTTGAATAAAGGATCACGTACAGTTTGAGTTAGACTCATTCATTTTAATTTGTAAGTAATCTCGGCTAAAGCAAAGAAAAATGTATGCTAATCTATTTACATTGTTGTTATACTCATCGGACAATAATTTATAAGGAGGAAAGAAGTGTAATTATTTTTATCGATAAATTTTAATCCAGTGGCTTTAGGTTTGGCGATATGTTTATGGGTTGGTGTTAGGCTTAAGGTTAGTTTAAGCAAACGGTTTAGGGATAGGTTTAGGTTTGGTTTAGGGATAGCTTTAGGATTAGGTTAAGGGTTAGGTTTAATGTTAGGTTTAGGGTAAAAAATAGGTTAAGGGAAAAGTTTTTTGTTTAGGTTTAGGGTTACGATTAGGTTTAGGTTTAGGGTTACGGATAACTTTAGGGATAGGTTTAGGGATAGTTTTAAGGTTAGATTTTAAAGTGTCGGCTTATGTTTAGATTTAGGGTTAGGGATAAGCTTCGGGATATGTTAAGTTACGGGATAGGTTTAGGGTTAGGTTTGGTGTTTGGTTTAGTGTTAGGTTAATGGTTAGTTTTTAGGGTTAGTTTTAGAATAGTTTAAGGGTTAATTTTAGGGTCTGGGTTAGGCTTAGGTTTAGGGTAAGGTTTATGGTTAGTTTTAGGGTTATGTTTAGCGTTATGTTAAGGATTAGGGTTAGGTTTTGGGATAGGGTTATGGTTAGGTTTAGTTGTCTAATTTTTAATTAAAATATAAAGTTTGCACTTTTTTTCTTGACGTGGCCATGGTTGATGAAATGATGTAATATTATATCACAACCGGCCTTTTTAGCTCCTAGGTGTATAGTCACAGTATGTTTGATTTTATTAATTTGTAGGTAAAATTCTTGGGGATGGATGCCGAATTTACCCCCTGATTTTGGGTTCGCCTTGAATGTCAGGGGCAAAGGTCTGTGATTGATTGGTGTATGGGTGCGAGTTTGATATCTGATCGGTTTGAATGTCCTATGTGTAACAAAGATATGAAAGTGAGTGTAAAGGGAGATTTTTCTGACGGTTTTGTCTGGAGATGTAGCGACAAAGGCAACGGACGTATTTCGCGTAGTTTAAGGAAGGGTTCTTGGTTTGTTGAAAGTCCTTTGACGTTGACAGACATTCTGTTACTGACTAATTTTGGTTCAAAAGATGCCTTTCAAATTTATTGCAACCAAAGTAAGGGTTAGTAAATACTGTTACTGACTGATGTAGCTTTTGCCGCGAGGTCTACGTGGAAGCGTGCGTGACTGGGGATGGGCGTTTAGGTGGAGTGTTTAATATGGTTGAAATAGACGTGTCCAAAATTGGTAAACGAACATTTAATTCATAGTGGCAAGCGCGTATATGGAAAACGGGTGTTCGGTTGGGTCAAACGAGGATCTAACATACATCTTATCTTATCTAATCTGTTTACAGAAGTTCCTTCTATACAGAAGATTATTGTGTCCTTCGCTTATACATGGTTTGTGTTTAGTCCTGCATTTTTATTAGAGATTTAAATGTTGATAAAGTGTTGGTTTTCTTGGTTTCTTCAGGCAACCAATTCCACGCCCGAATTCCGGACGGGAAGAAAGAAAATGTGTATGTGTTTGTTCTTGCATAGGGAATAAGAAATGTGTTTTCATCCTTAAGTCTATCTGAGGGTTGTATTAAGTTATCTTTGTGTTGTATTTCTAAATTAGAGATAATTGCTTTATTTATGATTACTACTTTGCTCTTGGTTCTTCTATCCTCTAGTGTTTCAAGGTTTAATGATTTAACTAATGGCGTTATTCTTGTTAGTTTTGAATATTCTCCAGTAATGAATCTGGCAGCTCTTTTTTTAATTTGTTATAGTTTATCAATGTTTTCTTTAGTGGATGGGTCCCATACAGAAGATGCATATTCTATTACAGGTCTCACCAAAGTGAGGTAACATTTTAGTTTTATATCTCTATTACATTTGTAAAAGTTTCTTTTTATAAAGCCTAAGGTTTTTTTTTGATTTTTTAAATAACTTCATTGACATGGGGATTCCATGATAGTTTCTCATTTATTAAGACTCCTAAGTATTTTGCATCTTTAGTTTGGTCAGTTCTTTTCCATGAATGTATTATTTTGAATTTATTTGTTTCTTTCTCTTTGTTACTCTTAACAGTTGACACTTTACTGGGTGGAAAGACATACTCCAGTTAGTTTCCCATTTCATCAATTCATCTAAGTCTTTTAAAAAACATTTGCTATCTTGTTCTGACTTAATTGTTCTATAGATTATACAATCATCAGCAAATAGCCTAAATTTTGTTCCTGTTGAGATTTTGTTGGGAAAATCATTTAAATAAATTATAAATAAATAAGTAAGGGACCTAGCACAGTTCCTTGTGGAACTCCTGAGTTAACCTTTATTGGTGCAGATTTAGATCCAAAATTATTATTACAGTTTGCTCCCTACTCAAAAGGAAGTCTTCGATCCAGTGATGTAAGGGACCTGAGATTCCAAAGTAATTAAGATTTTTAAGTAAACTAAGGTGGTGAACTTTGTTAAATGCTTTTGAGAAGTCTAGTAATATTGTGTTTATTTGATCATTATTGTCTAAGCCTTTTGATAGTTCATCTATTAAACCTATTAAATGTGTTTCACGTGATCTGTTTCTCTAAAGCCGTGTTGATGTGAGCATAGGGCATTATATTTGGCTAGGTGGTTAACTATTTTACTATATATTATGTGTTCTAGTAATTTACAGGTGATACTAGTAAGTGATACAGGTCTGTAATTACTAGGGTCTGATTTATCACCTTTCTTGAAGAGTTTAGTTAAGTTAGCTAATTTCCAATCCTGGGGCACTTTACTCTGGTTTAGAGAGGCTTGAAAAAGAGCTACAAGGATTGGGGACAGTTCATTGCTTAGTTCTTTTAATAAACGTTCAGGCAATTCATCTGGGCCAGTAGCTTTGTTTTTTTTACAGTTTTTTAGGAATGAATGTATACCTATCTAGTCTACAGTTATGTTACCTATTTCTTCCATTTTATTTAAATTTGTTAAAACTTCATTGTAGCCTGAGGCAGAGAATAATGATGTTAAATATGTGATAAGGATATTAGCTTTAGTCTCATTATCATTATTGGTTTTATTATTTGAGCCTTTTAGTATGGCTATTCCTGTAGGTTCCATTTTTTAGATTTGATAAAGGACCATAAGGGTTGTTTGTTATATTTAGAAATTAAATTGTTTATATAATCATTTTGGAGGTTTCGACTAAGTTTTTGTGTCAAGTGTTTAATCTGTAAGTACTTTTTTTAGTATCCTTTTTAAATTGGTAGCCTTAAATTTCTTAAATAAGTTATCTTTTTGTTTGTATAGCTTTCTTAATTTAAAATTGAACCAGCATTTGTTAATATATTTGATGTTAATTTTGTTGGTTCATTCTCATCCAAAATAGTTTTTAAATTGTTTTTATATCTTTCCAAATTTCTTCTACTGGGCTATTTGTATTAAATTTACTTAGGGAATTTTGTTGGAAGTTAGCCGCTTATTGGTGTAGTTTTATGGATTTACATTTATTCCAAACATGTATTATTCTTCTAGGTATTTTATTAATTTTAGTTTCATTGTATTAGTGACCCTAACAACATCATGGTCGGAAAGTCCAGGAATTATTTTGTAGTCGAACACTAGTCCTGGTCTATTTGTTAGGAATAAATTTAGTGTTTTATTTTTCCTACAATCTTTTCTAGTTTTAAGTTATTTATAGTATTTATAAAGTGTTCGTTAATATCTTTATTAGTTTGATGGTTATCAATTGTATAGTTTTTCCAATTTATATCTGGAAGATTGAAGTCCCCCATAATCCAAGTGCAGAATTTTTATAATTTTCTTTTAGGACATTTAATTGACTACAAAGGTTCTTCATGTCTTCTAGGTTGTGTTCGGTGGTATATATAGACTGTCTACAATAAGTGGTGCTGAGTTTCGTGTAACTATTTTACAAAAAACAGACTCTATATTAAAATTTGATTGTGTAGTAATTTCTTCAGCTCTGATATTTGATTTGATTGCAAGCAGCACTCCTCCATAGTTGTCTGGTCTATCTTTCTAAAAAAATATTATAATTGTTGTTAAATATTTCTGAGTTATATATGTTGGGGTTCATCCGAATTTCAGAACCAGCAATTATGTCTGATTCTTCTGTTTTTATAAGTTGCTCTAAATCTGGAATTTTATTTTTTATACCTTGGAAATTAATTATTACTGTCTTGAGAATGTTTTGATTATTAGTATTATTAAATGAGACCATGAGACCATGAGTTATCTTAGTTCTTGCTCTACATACATTTTCAGCTTTATTCCGATTCAGGTCTGACTCTCGAAGCTCTCTTGCTCTGACGTATTAATTATTTTCGCTACCAAAAATTCTCTCCCTATCAGTGATTCTGTTAGACTTTCAAATTCACATGACTTTGACTTAGTTTCAGACTTCTTATGAAACTATCGAAACTTTCTCCTTAAAATTGATTTCTCATGAAAAACACGTGCTTTTGTGTAATATTTTTTCTCGACAAACAATATTTTTCGAATTTCAATTATAACCAATTCACTAAATGGAACTCTGAGTCACGCTCGTCACAATTTTCTACTGTTCACTGGAAATGTTTTATAACTTAACTACTTCATGGTATATTACGTGAAATGCTCTGCATTTCTTTGCTTTTGTGTATGCTTCATTTGCTATTATGTATATCTGAAAGGACTGCTTAAACCTCTTCCGATTGCCATCAATATTTCCATTTATTTCCAGTTGTTGTGGTGGGTGGAGTCGGTCCATCTTACATTATGTAATAGTTAAACTTTTTACAAATCAAATTACAAATTACTGCAAATCAAGACAGTCGTCTAACGACTTTGAAACAGCTACCGTTTAATTGCATTTGCTTTTACATTATAAGCCACCCCGATTTCACAACAGAACACACACACCAGTTCACATCACTAGACAAGCACACAATCTCCAAAGTCAGTCAAGTCGCATGCTTAATCAATGCCATCGCAACAAACTCATTTCTTACAGTTTTACAGTTAATATTTTTCTTTATGGTCACTAAATGCAAACTTTTATTTATTCAGAAATAATGTGATATCCAACAATCTTTACAAGAAATAATTCCTCTTTTTATCCTTGGCATACTTAGCAACATTTTCGAAATAATTTTTTTTTGTTTAGCCCAAATTCTGTTCTTTACCTTCTGATAATCTTATTTTAAATCATTTATAAATTAATTATAAAGGTAGCTTGGTAAGGGGGAAATTGTAAGGCTTGGGACTCGAATTTGTTTTGTTTTTCCTTTTTGGGGGTACCAAATTTAAATTTTGGATTAGCAACGCATAGGTCGTGATCGAGGCCTATTTCTGCCCGTCTTTTGGCACTAGCGTCTTTGACTATGGTTCTGAACTTTATATAAATAAAGAAGTGTTCGATCTGACCTTTTGTAGTTTGATCTAGGGAGATTTTTGGAATCTCATTGTGGGAATATGTTGCACTGGACACTATTGGCACTTGAAAAAAGTGTACTGCCCCGGTTTTGCTTCACGGTCCCTTGTCAAAGTTTCCTATTAATCTTTCCACGGCTTTTTTGTCGTTTCCCATCTTTGAATTGAAATCTCAAATCACAAAAGTGATGTAGTGCTTCACCTATAAGTCATCGGCGTGTGATAAGTAAATCTAGTTTGATTGAATGAATGATAAGTGCCATTTAAATATTATGCAAATTTAAAAAAAAGATAACTTCAAAAAACCATAATAATATTCCAATGTCTTTTTATTTCCAGTTGACAAAATCTGCCCTCTTAAGATGTCGACATCTTTATTTGCTTACATGTACATCGCAATGGTTCCATGGTACGAGAATACTTTGGCAGGTATTTCAATTTGTGTATATATATATTAAACAATATAATTTGCAATGTCACATCTGTCCGTGACGCTATGCGAGGTAACTCCAGATAAAAAAATGAAAATATATTGCGTTCGAGATTAACAAAATGTGTTTCTAGACATAAAATATTGTGACGTGACGTCATTATTTGAGCTTTTATTAATTTGTGAAGGGAACGAAGTAAAAAGAGCCATGTTTCATTGGATAAGTATTATTATTTTTTTGTATTAAATGTCCGTTTTTTGTGTATGTGTCCATGTCTATATTACGTACTTAATTATAAATTTAATTTTCTATATTAATATATAACATTCGTTTTTCTGTTCATGAAATTAACAATTGGTTGTCGTTTGGTTGTCAAGTTTCGATGCGTTTTGAACTACAATGTCATTATTTATTACTGCAAATGAAATTTGCCAACTTATGCTTCAGTTTAGCGTTTGTTTTTCTTTTATACACTTTGAGATTGCATATTTGTATGTTTAAAAAATAACATATTTAAAAATTGGACTCCTCGCCACAATAGTTTTTTTTTATTGTTATTTACATGTGATATTTTAATGCGTCTTAGACTAATTTGGATTGAAAAGTCTTTGCATTTAATATAGAACTGGAAGGGGTGCTGACTTGACAATAACGAAAACGTTTATTAGAATTCCTAAAACGTGCATATTAAATGTTATATACGATTACCTGAAGATATTAACTATATTTACTTTTATCCATTGATTAACTTTACTTCAAAGGTTTCATGCAAAATAAATAGTTCATTGTTATTCATATTTGTAAATAGTTACAATTTTTTATTTACATGTTTTTGATAATGTAAAGGTAATAATGTATGGACCAATGGGCGCATAAACTTACAAGTCATAATAGATCTTGAAAAGTTGCTGACTTGACAATAATAAAAACGTTTATGTGAATTACTAACACGTTTATATTAAATTGTAAATATGATTAACAGTTGATAATTTAATCTTTTCTGTTATCCTGTTACGAAATTTGCTTACGTTTCATGCAAAATGAATAGTTCTTTGTTATTAACATATGTAAAAATTACATTTTATTTTTTTCAATGTTTTGGTAATTTTGTGGTAATAATGAATGGACAAATGGGCGAATAAACTGACAATTCATAATCATCAATGAAGCTTAAACTGCTTCAAATCACAGATGTGCTTGATGTGGATCACATTACAGTCACATAATTTATTTTGAAGGCACTGTGCTGTATTATTGGTGCACTCATAATTCGTGCGCACTATTCAATGCCGCAAGTTAACGTCCGGCTGACTCCTCAGCAATATTTGTTAATACTTCGAATTTCAAACTTCTTTGCTGTAGTATCACCTTATGATGTGTGTAATTCACTATGCATTTACTATTATCCTGATTATATCATTATTATTCATGCAAACTTATATAACGCGAAGCCTAAGCTTGGAGGTTTTCTCATAGCACATATATTCCTATAAATAATCAAAATATATACTCTGCTATGTCCGTTCTCAACGTTACATTTTTGAAAGTGCACCACTAAAAAAATAGCGCTGAAAAAAAATACTGCAAAAAATGAAAACCAACAGAAAAAACACTATTTTCAAACGTCCGCATAAAATTGTTCAATATGGAAAAGAGATTTAATTTTTCTCTCTTGGTCTCTACATTTTCTGATTATTTACTACGCGGCTTTCAGGCAAAGGGACAATTACAAAAACTGAAATATATCCATTTTGAAAACTTCCGTCATTTTTAACGGGTAATGGGTAATACACTAGTATATATATATATATATATATATATATACTATTATTATTAAATACATTTTCAATTAACCAGTTTCGGTGTGGTAAATTTACTTTGAAACTTGCTCATGGATAGTTCAAAGACAGGGAGGAAAGAAAGGACACAAACTACGTCATCATCATCAACAGTGGCGCTACAGCCAATGTAGGGCACTGGCCTTCTCCATCACATCCTTCGGTTCGGATCGATCGATGGCTTTCCTTCTACATGCCCGAACCCCCAGCTGTTGTAGGTCCGTTTAAACATCATCGATATACCTCAGTCTTGGGCGACCAGTGAGTCGTCTGCGCTCTGGTTTCTGGCTGTAAATAATGTTTGGTGCTCTACACTCTGGCATCCTTTCAACATGTCCTGCCTAGCGTAGTCTTCCTTTTTTAGTACTTGTGACGATGGAAGGGTCTTTGTACAGATGTTATAGCTCTTGGTTTTTACGAATTCTCCAGATATCATTTTCTATCACAGGGCCAGATATTTTCCGGAGGATAATCCTCTCCCAAATGCTGAGTAGGTTCTCTGCCTTTCTGGTCAGGGTCTAAGTCTCACTAGCGTATGTTACTACTGGCCTTATATATTGTTGTGTATATTATTTTCTTTGTTCCCTTTGAGAGGTTTTTGCTTCTTAGAAATTTTTGTAAGCTGAAGTAGGTGCGGTTGCCTGCTGTTAACTTTTCTTTCACCTCCGAAACTATCTCATTGTGTTCATTTATAGTTTCCCTTAGATATTTGAATGCAGCAATTCTCTCAAATTTGTGTTCGTTTATGGTGATGTTATTATCAGCATGGGTGTTTCGTGACATAAACATATATTTTGTTTTCGGTTCGTTTATAACAAGACCAGCTTCGGCAGATGCATTTTCAAGTTACTTGAAAGTTTTAACTATGTCCTTACGGTTTCTACCCAGCAGCGCTATGTCGTCTGCGTATGCCAGGTACTGTAGTTGTTGGCTATACAAGGTTCCTGATGGTCTTTGTTCTGTTAAGCCTCTCTGGAAGTAGTTAGTTATGGTTCCGATGGAATTAACATGTATTTTTCTAATGATTTTCTCTAGTGTGATGTTGAAAAGCATACATGAAAAGGATTCTCCTTGTCTGAGGCCGCGGTCAACTGTGAACTCCCTTGAGTAATCTCCCTGTACCTTGATTCTACTTTTGGAGCTGGCTATTGTCATATATATTTGCCGTGTTAATTCCTATTTATGCTATCAAATGCTGTTTTGTAGTCGATATATAGTTGATGTATGTCGATGTTATATTCATAGCATTTCTCCAGGAGACATCTTATAGCAAAAATATAATCTGTCGTTGATCTGTTCTTTCGGAAGCCACATTGATAGTCCCTTAGTATCAACTCACTATATCTTTCAAGTTTTCTTGCTATGAGTTTTGTGAGGAATTTGTACATTACATTAAGAAGGGACACAAACTACAGCACGAATAAATCAAAACAACGCGACTGAACGTCGGTGGGGGGGGGGAACACCGAAGCATTGTTGGTCTCGAGATATTCGCACTGCAGTTATCTACCTGCCCAGCCCCCTTCACCACCCTAGCTTGCCAACCATAAAATGTGAGTGGCCGTCCCTAGCGAAGGTCAGCCTGGTTCGCAAAAAAGGGGGAAAAGAAAGGACGAACACTTTTAAAAAATAAAACAAACCCGTAAAAACAAAGCTTTTGACTATAAATCCCTTATATATGAGACATGACTAAAAGTATTGATTATGTTCAAACGCGACAAACATTTACAGACTGAATCTGTCTTAACTTTCCTATGCTTTATAACCCCTGGGGGTGGGAGAGGGGAAAGGTGTGGTCACCGATCGCTGGACCGAGCTCAGCGTGACACGTAAAATGTAAACAAAAGCACGCCGGTACACCTGGTTAAAACACGAGATGTGTTTACCAAAGGCTGGCGTGAAGTCAAGTGACCGGTAAAATGTAAACAATAGCGACTTCTACTTATAGTTTTATATAGATAAACTAAAAATGCATTAATTTAATTACGGTACGTTTGATCGATCTGAAATTTTGATACGATGCATTGTTAGGTGACACGGGTCTATGTGCCAAATTTCAGCTCGATAGCAGCATGTGAAGGGGGTCATTTTTTACTTTTGTTTTTCCGCCCGCCCGACCAAGACAGAGACGGCGGTGAAGTTAATATAAGGGATTTAATAATAATGTTTTCGCTGGGGCTTAAACCCAGTACCTTCAACGTGTAAGGCGGACATGAAAAGAACTACACTATTAACTGCATGTTAATCTGTGAAGGAACAACGCAAGTGAACGCAAGAAGCATTTTTGGTCTCGAGACTTGCCTACCCCCACTTTTGAACCCACCTCGTCGACCACAACGAGGGTCATTCGTCATGCTTATTTGCACACTATTCGTTCGTTATCTTGTTCTGGTGAAATATATATATATATATATATATATATATATATATATATATATATATATATATATATATATATATACTAGCAGACCAGTCGTGCGTTGCAACGATCTCATTAAAAAGGAATACATATGGATAAAAAAGAATTACATTTCGGGTCACCGGGCCCATCTGTTTAACATATGACGTTCGAAAATCTGTTCATTACAATCAAATCATAACAAATATATAAACATATTTACCTATATTGCTCAATATCGTGTAAAACTGAATGGGGAATACAATATTAAAAGTTTAGTAAAAAACACATTGAGGGCCCCCAGCCCCGAGGAAATTGACATAAGGAGTTCAGTGCCCTATAGTAATTTAATAAAAGCTCTTAAGTTAGGTCAATATCCAGTTATTTTCTCATTATCTAACAATTAAACCATTTGTTAATTAGCTAATATAAGGACAAAATACATTAAGGGGCCCCCGGGGCCCATTTGGTTCAAGATATACATTTTTAAAACCTGTTTATTTAATTTCAGTTTCATCATGGATATATTTCGCAAGATCGTTAAAAATAGAATGGCAAATAATATCTCCAATATATTCGAAAAAAAACATTTTGGGCCCCCAGCCCTGAATGATTGAACATTTTTTATATACAAAGTTTGGTTAAGATCCATTCATTTACTCAGTAGCTATCACATAAACTAATTTTATATAACTCATATAAGCAACAAAAAAGGACATTATGGGCCCTAGGGCCCAATTAGTGCAAGATGCCAAGTTCATAACACCTGTTTATTTCAATCAGTTCAGAAGGGATATATTTTTCTATATTTATCTAGATATTTAATACGTGAATGGGGAATAAAATCGTAAACGTTTATGAAAAAACACATTTTGGGCCCCCAGCCCCGAAGAAATGGACAGGTAGTGCCATATAGTATTTCAATAATAGCTATCAAGTTGTTTTATACAAAGCTTGGTTAAGATCCATTAATTTACCTAATAGCTAACGCTTAAACTAATTTTTATATAGCTCATATAAGAAAAAAAATCATATTATGGGCCCTAGGAGATCCATGAGTGTTAAATTTTGCAAACAAATTGCCAGTGACCATCCCAGGAGCGTCCTCAAAAGTCTTCAAAAGTTTCATGGTGTCGGATGAATGGTTTAGTCAGCTATAAAGGACATACAGACATACATACTTTGATTTTTATATATATAGATAGATAAATAAATTAATAATTAAAAAGTTTACAAAAGAAGAAACGATATAAAGGCCCCGGCCCCAAAATGTGTAATATATTTCTTTTATTGATATGGTACTCAAGCTATATTTCTCTATATCGTGTAAAATTAAATGGGTAATACAATAAATTATTAACGTTCAGTTAAAAAGACATTTGGATCCTTATCTCAGAGGGATTGGTTTTTAGGAGTTAAGTGCCCTATAGTAATGTAATATAGGCTCAAAACTTTTTATATACTAAGTTTAGTCAAAAGCCAGTTATTTTCGCATTATCTAACACTTAAACTAATTTTTTATATAGCCAATAATGGGAAAATAAACGACATTAAGGGGCCCCCGGGCCCATCCGATTCAAGATGTCAAGTTCAAAAACCTGTTCATTTTAAGTTAGTTTCATCACGGATATATGTTTTTCAAGATCGTTATAACGTGAATGGGAAAAATATCTTAATCATATACGAAAAAAGATATTTGGTGCCCCCGGCCCCAAAGAAATTTATATTAGAAGTTCAGTGCCCTTAAGTGCCCTTCAGTATTTTAATATGGTATAACAAGTTTTTGAATACAAAGATTGGTTAAGATCCATTCATTTACTTAGTACCTAACGCATAAACTAAATTTTATATAGCTCACATAAGAAAAAAAAACGACACCAAAGGCTCCAGCAAAACATGACGTTATGGTCCAGCGGCGCCCCATGAGTGTTAAATTTCGAAAGAAGTAGCCAGTTACCATCCCGGGAGCATACTAAACAGTCTCTAAAAGGTTCATGACGATTGGGTAAATGGTTTAGTCAGCTATATAAGACATGCACACACACACACAGATATACTTTGATTTATATTAATATAGATATAGTGAAATAAAACGATAAAAGGGGGGCCCGGCCTATTCGGTGTGAGATCTAAATTTTAAAAAAAAATCATTTTAATTCAGTTTCATCAGGGATATATTTATCAAGATCTTGAAAAATTGAATGGCAAAAATATCTTAAACATATATGAAAAAAAGACTTGTGGGGCCCTTGACCCCGAAGAAATTGACATAAAATTTTCAGAAACATTAAGTATTTTAATATGGGCTACAAAGTTTTTGTATACAAAGTTTGGTTAAGATCCAATCATTTACTCAGTAGCTAACGCATAAACTAATTTTTTATAAAGCTCGTATAAGCAAAAGACGACATAAAGGGCCCCAGGGCCCAATTATTGCAAGAAATAAAGTTTGAAATAAATGCTCATTTAAATGAATTTCAAAATACATACATTTATTTATAATTCTAAATATTGTTAAAAATTGAATGGACGATAAAATATTAAACATTTACTAAAAATGACAGTTAGGGCCCACTGCCGCGAGGTATGCAAATTAGGAGTTCTGTGCCCTAACGTAATACAATATGTAACGATAACTATATATAACTCTTTCTGTAGGCGTTCTCACAATAATTAATCTTGTGTGCAATAACTCACTGAAGAATTCGTTTATCCAAAACAACTTTAATATATATATATATTGTACACATAGATATCATTCGAGGTAATATAACGTGAAAATCTTGAGGCATTCATCATACATCCTTCCTCGACGGAAGTCTACACACAACTCCTCGCCAAACACTTTCAACCAATAGAAATGCTCCTTTCTTCCCGCGTTTCTTGTACACGTGACCTTACGTCACAAAATTATGTTAATCATATGTGACATTCACCCCCATCCTTCAAAAAAATTTTTTTTATGAAATACAACATTTTTGGTCTTCATAAAATCAAATCAATCTATATCTATATTCAAATTTCAAATATATATCATCAATGAACATTCATTTTCTTACATACAACTTCTGGATATAGAATCAATAAGAAAAAATCTGTAGAACTGCAACAGTCTAAACATAAAAAATAATAAGAAAAAATCTGTAGGACTGCAACAGTCTACCTGTGCTGAAAAAATGAAAATGGAACTTTTAACACATCTGTAATTTTGTGTAACTAAAATATTTAAACACTCAATATTATTAAAATTAACTAATAATCCAGTGGAATTCAAACATTGTTCCTTGTCCATTGTTGGAAGAATAACAATATTAATATAATTGCAGTCTCTGTTTGTATCCTTTAGGAATTCACAGACTAATGTTAATATAGTCTCATATTTTATTATTTAGTAATTCACAGAATGTCTTTTTAATACAGTCTCTGGTTTTATCATTATGGAATTCACAGACTAATATTAATAAAGTCCTTGTTTTTGTCACTTAGGAATTCACAGAATGTCTGTATTTATTTTCATTCTACTTAATATGTCTGCAACCACAATGTCCTTTCCCTTCACAGGTTTAATGTCAAATTTGTGGTCGGCTAGTAGCATAGCCCAGCGATTCACTTTTGCGTTGCTGATCTTCTTCTTGTTGAATGCCACAAGTGGTTTGTGGTCCGTTAGAAGAGTGAATGTTCTACCTAGAAGGTATTTTTGAAGTTTTTGTAGAGCCCACACTATGGCTAGACATTCTCTCTCTATGGTGCTGTAGTTACACTCTGTTGTGGTCAAATTTCTGCTAAGATACTGTATAGGATGTAGGATACCATCATGTTCTTGCATGAGGCACGCTCCTAATGCAATGGACGATGCATCGGTAGAAACAATGAAAGGTTTGTCCCATTGAGGTGTAACTAAGATGGGTTTCTTCCTAAATGCCTCCTTAATGTTCTCTAATGCGTTGAGGCAATCTCCTGGGAACTGAAATTTTCGAATATCTTTGGCTTTTGTAACTTCTGTTAGTGGGTGAACAATTTCTGCATAATTTGTAATAAAAGGTCTGTAAAAGTTACATAGTCCCAGCAGGGCTTGCACTTGTTTCTTAGATTTTGGGACAGACAGATTAAATATCTTGTTTTCATTTTCTGCAGTGGGAGTGATTGCACCGCCTCCTATTCTGTATCCCAAAAAATCTATATACTTCTTTCCAATGTTGATCTTTTCTGGTGAGATTGTCACATTATGTTTTTTGAGTCTATCCAGTACAGCTTCAAGTGTTTGGATATGTGTTTCCCAATCTTTAGTGTGGATGCATATATCGTCGACATAATGTACCACATTTGGAATTCCTTTTAGCATCACTTTCATAAATCTGCTAAAAGTGGATGTACTGTTGACCAGTCCAAATGGCATTACTAACCATTCATACACCTCATCCATGGCTATGAATGCAGTGTATTTTATAGAATCAGGATCCAAGTTAATCTGCCAAAAACCTCTGTTTAAGTCAAATGTAGTGAATATTCTGGAAGTACCATTTATGTCTATAATGTCTCTTGGGTCTCCAATAGGTTCATGGTCCAATTTTGTAATATTATTCAACTGTCTGTAGTCACAGCACAGTCGAATCTTTCCATTCTTCTTTTTTACTATGACAGTTGGTGAGGTATAGTTAACTTCAACTGCTTTTCTTATTTTGTTTTCTTTAAGTAGGTAGTCAATTTCTTGCCTTACTGTGTCTCTATATGCCATTGGAATAGGGTATACTTTGGTCTTGAAGGGTTCATGTTCCAATACTTGTATCTTGTGAGTCAGAGTTTTTGTGTTTCCTGTTTCTTTTGTTATGAAACCTTTGTATTTTTGAAAAAAATTTATCACTCTGTGTTTCATATTATCTGGTATGTCAGATGATATTTTTTCACTGTCAAGATTGTTCATTTTCATTGCATTGTCATTTCATCATTTACCTTGATGATGACATTAACAGTTTGCTTTCCTTCTTTATTGTCATCATATGCTCTTAGTTTGTCAATATGTAATTTTTTCACATGTCCTTTGATATTGACACTATATGTGACATCACTAATTTTCTCTTCAATTTTGTATGGACCTTCCCATGTGATTTCATTCTTTGTGTTTGGTAAGCATACTAGGACTTGTTGTTCAGGCTCAAATGTTCTCAAATGTCTGTGTCTATTTTTGATTTCTCTATGTCTTGTACTTTGCTTAATTAGTCTTTGGTTTGCTGCTTCAATACTGTAAAGTATTTTATCTCTAGTGTCTGACATCAGCTGATATCTGTCCTGTATGGCATCTTGTTTACTTATAAGCCTTTCTTTGAAATTCTTTAAGGGACTTGCAGGGTTTTGGCCAAACATTAATTCAAAAGGACTAAAGCCAGTGCTTTCATGTTTGCTGCTGTTGTATGCAAATAGTACTAAGGGTAAATATTCATGCCATCTGTCCTCATGGTCCACTGTCACCTTTAATAGCATATTCTTGAGGGTTTTGTCTAGTCTTTCAATCACTCCATTTGACTGTGGATGGTACACTGTGCTGTGTACTTGTGTAATGTTTAACATTCTCATAATGGCTTGTGTCATCCGACCCTTGAATTGGCTGCCATTGTCCGACAGAAGTGTTTGAGGGAAACCATATCTGCTAAAAACATTGAGTAATGCGTTGCATATATTTTCTGCATCTATTCGCTACAGTGTGATAGCTTCACCCCATCTGGTGGCTATGTCCACTATGGTTAGAGCATACATATGTTTCTTCTTTGACATCTTTTTGAATGGACCTATCAGGTCTATGGCAATTTTCTCGAATAAGAAGTTTGCCTTGTCAGATGACTGTATGGGTGCTGTGTGCCTCCCATCTTTGGGATTATGTCGTAGACACACTGTACATGCCTTGATGTATTCTTTTATCTGCCTTGCCATTTTAGGCCAGTAAAAGTTTTCTGCTATTGTAGCAATTGTTTTCTTGGCGCCCATATGTCCACCTAAAGGACTGTCATGTGTCATTTTAATAATGGTTTCCTGTAGCTTTTTGGGAAGAACCACCCTTTTGCACGTACCTTCCTGTGCAATGTTTATTAATATACCTTTATCTAGTTTGTAATTTTTGTTGTGGCCTGTTTCATTGTCTTTGATAAGTTTCATTTTTATTTCTCTGATTGTGTTGTCTTCTTCTTGTAGTTGTTTGAACTCTTGTTTGGACATCAGTTGGCTTCCTATTTCAAGTTTCTTCTCAACTTCAATGTCTATGTTCACTTTTCTTTTAGTGGTGGCTCTTGTTTGTACAGTAGCACATAATTTATGGTTGTGGTCATGCCAGGCCTTGTATACTTCATCAGTATTGTCCACCACACCTTCAATGTTCCCTATAATAAGATCACAAATTGCGTCTTGTAAGACTCTGGCTCTAACTTTACCATGAAGCCAGGGCGAGTTGATGGTGAAATTTGCAGTTGGACACCCTCTCTTTGTGCCATCAGCCATTATCAGTGTGTCTTTTTTCCGATCATACTCTTCTTCTTTCTCCATCTTATCACGGACTACAATTGTTGTGCATCCAGTGTCACGAAGACACATACACTTTCGATCATTGATGTACACTGGGTAACATTTCGGTGTGCCATGATCCTTGATAGTGGCCACAGTGCTACTAGATTGTGATTCTTCTTGTTTCATTTTTCCTTTATTATCTCCCTCTTGGTAGTCATTCCTTCTCCAGGGCTGATCATGATTTCTGTATCTGGAGTCATGATTGTATCTGCCTCTCCATGATCTTCTACCTTTGCTTTCAAAATGACCTTGTCTTGACCTTTCTTCTGTTTTCTTTCTTATCGGGCTGACATTAGGGGACACCCTATTTGGTTGTCCTTTATTGTGGTAACACTGCTTCGCCATATGTCCTGCCTTGTTACAGTACCAGCAAATAGATTGTCTGTTGCCTTGGTTTGGCAGACTCTGGTTTCTCATACCTTGCCTTTTTTCTTGACTTTTAATTTGTATAGCTGCAAATATGTCTTGTCTCTTATCCATTTCCACATTTGGATGAGAGTCTTTGAATGTTCGTAATGCATTTGTTAGCTCTGCTTGAGTACGAACTTTCTTGTCAGTCAAATATGTGAATAGATTTGGTGTTGCATTTTCTAAAAACTTGTCAATTAACACCATGTCTATTATGGCCTTTGGATTGCTCGTATCTATTGCTGTCAGTTCCAGCCATTTTGTTAGTTTGACTTGTGCTTCATGTACTATGATATGTGGATCTTTGACCATCTTGATTCTCATTTCATGAAATTCTCTTCTATAATCATTGTCTGACTTTCCAAAATGACATAGAAGTGTCTTTTTGACATTCTTATATATGCTTTTGTCTTCTTTGGCTATACTGTTATAAGCTTCAAATGCTTCTCCAGTTAATTGAGTCATCAGTTATGCTGGCCAATCTTCTTCATTATAGCCTTTCATAGCCATTATGGATTCGAAATAATCCAGATAAACATCCATTTTTTTCTTTTTGGCTATCATATTTTCTTACTTTGATAGTATCCCTTGGTGCTGACCTTCTATTTGTTTCATCACCAGGATTGTGGCCACTACTGTCTCGCTCAATTTGTAATTTTAAGGTGTCCTTTTTAATTTGTGCAAGTTCTCTTTCAAGTATGAGTCTTTGCGTCTCTTTTTTCTTCAGAAATTCTTGCTTTTTCTTTAGCCTCTTTTTTATTTTCTTTTTCTTCAGCTTTTCTTCGCTGTTCTTTTTCTTCGGATAATCTTTGATTTTCTTTTTCTTCAGCTTTTCTTCGCTGTTCTTTTTCTTCAGCTATTCTTTGATTTTCTTTTTCTTCAGCTATTCTTAGCTTTTCTTTTTCTTCAGCAATTCTTGCTTTTTCTTCAGCAATGCTTAGTTTTTCTTCAATGAAATCTCTCATTTCTTTTCCCTTTAGTCCGATCTCTTTAGCTATGGCAGTGAATTCCTTGTAGTAATCCATGTTTTGTTTGATTGAATAATATGAGTTAAGCAATTTGGTAAGGAATTTAGGTATATGTTGATAAAGTTATAAATCTTCCAAATGAAAAATCTTGAATTCAAAATGCTAAGTTCAAATAAGTGACACTTCTAAACAATGAAATCTAGCATTGACAAGATGAGACAACAAAAGAATCCTCACACGGGATCTTTAGTATACTTTATATATACGCTCCCTCAAATTGACAAAATATATTAAATGGTCCAATCGTTTTGAATAAAAGTCATTTGGTTAAAATTTCGATTTTTGAGTAGTATTTAAACAATTTAGTTCACTCCATTAATCCAAAATTGCAATTATCAAACTCTTCACACAATGAATGGATAAAAATTCCGTTCCTTTATTTATAATTCACACTTCATAATTAATAGTCCATAGCCTTCCAAGTTCCAGGTTATGTTTACAAATATTTCCTGGAATCAACTAGCATTGAGCTTGTTGACGTCACGACCTATATATGTTCACCGTGTTTCACCATTCAGTAAGCCTACACGACGGAGATTCCAGCACTGTATAGTATGCTTGTACTGTCGTCGACTGTGACGTAGAGCAAACAAGGCGACCTAGTTGTATATACCGCACGTCGAGACCATGTGCTTGTATGCCACCATTTTGAAATATTCTTGTATTTTCATTGAACCACAAAAGTTTATTCACAGCTTCTTACGAACTTGAATATTTAAAAAAATACGATAGCTGCTAATATTTCTTATTTTAATGAATAACTTCCTTTTTTGGAAATATCCAATACTTATTCCCACGAAACCTCCTTCTTAAAATCTCTTGTACATAGAACTTTTACTTCTGCACCAATGTAACGATAACTTTTATGTCAGGCGTTCTCACAGTAATTAATCTTGTGTACAATAATTCACTGAAGAATTCGTTTATCCAAAACAACTTTAATGTATATATATATATATATATATATATATATATATTGTACACATAGATATCATTTGAGGTAATATAACGAGGAAATCTTAAGGCATTCATCATACATCCTTCCTCGACGGAAGTCTACACACAACTCCTCGCCCAACACTTTCAACCAATAGAAATGCTCCTTTCTTCCCGCGTTTCTTGTACACGTGACCTTACGTCACAAAATTATGTTAATCACATGTGACACAATATAGACCCTTGAGTTTTGATATGCTAAAATGGGTCAAGTATTTTAGTATTTTTCGCTAATACTAATTTTTAAAAAGCTAATATAAGAAAATAAATGAAATTAAGGGGCCCCTGGGCCCTTTTGTTGAAAGATGTTAATTCCAATCCTGTTCATTTTAGTTCAGTTTCCTAAAAAATATATTCCTGAAGATCGTGAAAAATTGAATGTGGAAAAATATCTTAAGCATACAAGAAGAAAATGCATATAGGGCCCCCTGCCCCGAAGAAATGGACATTTGAAGTTATGTGCCCTTTAGTATTTTAATATGGGCTACCACGTTTTTGTATTCAAATTTTGGGTAAGATCCATTTATTTACTCAGTAGCTAACGCATAAACTAATTTCTATATATCTTTATTAGCAAACAAAGACATTAAGGGCCCCGGGGTCCATTCAGTGCAATATATAAAGTTCAAAACACCTGTTCATTTAAATTTGTATAATAATGGATACATGTGTCATTATTTGTCAAGATTGTTAATGACTTAATGGTGAATAAAATCTTAAACGTTTAAGAAATGTGAATTTTTGGGCCCCCATACCAAAGGATTGACCATTTGCAGTTGAGTGCCCTATCGTATTTTAATATTCGCTATCAAGTTGTCATATGCAAAGTTTGGTTAAGATCCAACAATTTACACAGTAGCTAGCGCTAAAACTAATTTTATATAGCTCAAAGAAGCAACCAATGACATTATGGGCCCCGGTGCCCCATTAGTGTTCAATGTAGAAAAAAAAGTTGTTAGTTTACATCCCAGGTAGGTACTCAACAGTCTCCAAAAATTTCATGACGATAGGATGAATGGTTTAGTCAGCTATAAAGGACATGCACACAAACACACAGACATACTTTGATTTTTATGTATAGAGATAATATGTTTCGTGTACTTACTATACTATCTATCTATATATATAATTCTCTTCATGGGACCATGCCAGGCAAGTAAGCAGCAAAAATATGTCCAACCGAGCATGACGAATGACCCTCTCTCGGGTCAACTAAACACAATTCTCTTCGTGGTCGGACCCTGCGAGGCAACAAGAAGCTGCATGTGCAACAGAGCGTGACGAATGACCGTCGCTCGGGTCAACTAACCACTGTTGGCACGCGTGGTGGTGGGATGAAATGGAAAAAAGTGGGGTGTGGGAGTGGCTAGCAACAATGCACTTGCGTTTACTTGCATTGTCTTACACAGTAAATGTGAAATTCGTAGTGTACTGGTTAGCATGTCCGCCTCATACGTCGATGGTCCTGGGTTCAAGCCCCAGCGAAAACATTGTTTTTTTTTAATTTTTAAAAATGTCTGTTTTTGCCCGTTCTTTTACCCCTTTATTGCCAACACTAGCTGATTTAGTTACGGGTGAAGACTTCCTGAAAGACACAGTTGTCAAAATGGGATGTGTTTGGGCAAACGACTGTGAGCGAATGAAAAGAAATAACTCTGGAGAGACCCGCGGCGTAGCATACGCCGCAGACTTGCTCATAATAGACACATCAAAAAATGGATGGGGGGGGGGTGAGAGTACAGACACAAACAGCAGCACCAAGTACGGAAAGAATAGCGAGTAAACATGGAGACAAGCACACTG
This sequence comes from Ampullaceana balthica, assembly GCA_944989445.1. NCBI lineage: Eukaryota > Metazoa > Mollusca > Gastropoda > Lymnaeidae > Ampullaceana > Ampullaceana balthica. Next base: position 3,253,936 of record CALYLW010000033.1, on the reverse strand, counting down.
AGGTTGTTGTTACCCGCCTCGCAATTAATACACCATCCCTTAAACATAAACTGTGATTGGCCGACACTAGCGAGGGTTAGTCATGTTTAGGGTTGTTAATTGCGTGTTGTTGTTTTTTTTTGCTTTTTTAACCGATTATCGATTATGTAACTCTGATTTTAAACAGATTATCGTTTTATAGCTGACTTCATAGAAGTTAGGGGTGTACCGAATTTCGCCTGCAAACGTCTCGAAACCAACAATGAGTTGGCAGTTCCCCCCCCCCAGCCAACCTTCACACGCGTTGTTTTGATTTCTTCGTGCTGTAGTTTGTGTCCGTTATTACTCCACTTTCTTTGCACTCTCCATGGGCAAGTCTGCGGCGTATGCTACGCCGCGGGGCGTCTAGTATATATAATTCTCTTCATGGGACCATGCCAGGCAAGTAAGTAGCAAAAATATGTGCAACCGAGCATGACGAATGACCCTCGCTCGGGTCAACTAAACACAGTTAACGGTTGGCAAGCGAAGGTAGTGGAGGGGTGGGGCATGTCTTGAGACAGCAATGTTTTTTACATTCACTTTCGAAGTTCCTGCACAGTGTGTATGTATTTCGTAGTATATTGGTTATTACATCCGCCTAACATGCGGAAGGTCTTAGGTTCAAGCCCAAGTGGCAACATATGTTTTTTTTTATTTTTAAAAATGTCAATGCCTTTTCTTTTCCCCCCTTTCTTAGCAAACATAAACACCGCTTCGCATGTCACGGAAAAAAGCTTTGTTCAATGTTACATCAATTCCTTCACCAGGTACCTGTCTGTTTCTATTGGTCGCATATTTCGTTCATGGACGAAGTTGTTGCTCTCCAACTTGGCTTCATGGCTGTAATATTTGTTTATATATTGTGGCGATGTCCTAAATACTTACCAGAAATGCTTCGGTGGTCCCCCATCGTTCACCCGCGTTGTTCCCATTTGTTCGTGCTACTGTTTGTGTCCGTTCTCCCCCTCCCTTTTTTTCTTGCACTATCTATGAGCAAGTCTGCGGCGTATGCTACGCCGCGGGGCGTCTAGTATTACATATTTGTCAAATTATTTTTAAATATGCAATGAAGTCAACTGTATAGGAAAAGTATTGTTATAAACGTTTAAGATTTGTTTCCGCATTTGATTTTAAGCGATTTTGACATATATTAACACACACATCCATTGCGATCCAGTTTGCAAAATAAAATATTTTAAGGTTTACATCTCGCATTATTTGGGACGGCGGTTCCATTTATGATATACGATTTATAATTATTGTTTTATTTAACCTATCACTCTGATAATTTGATTGGTTGTCTAGGTCAATGGCAATTCAATAAAACAATTCTTTTTATTTATTTATCTGATCACCACTTAACTTGGGAATTTTTAAAATACATTTCCTCAAAGGTTTCTGTCATAATTGTCATAGTTGTGACTAAAAAGTACCTGTATTTGATTTCTTTCCATTTATTCCTTTATACTGAGATCGTTGCAACGGCTCAGCTAGTACATATATAAAATATAAAACATGCCATATAAATCACTGTAATGAATACCTAGTAAGCTAGAGATAGTCTATTAAAAGCATATTGAGATTCTAGTTTGTGCTGCGGCGCCGTGGCGCCTGCGGCGCACCCCTTTTTTTAAGGGCGCCTATGGCGCCCACCTTTTTCAAAAGCCCAACTAACTTGTCCTTGTATGATAAATACGTAATATTAAACTTTCTTAAATGTACACAAGGTATTTTATAATATTTTTTAAACAAATTTTTAATTTTTTTTATGACAAAAGCCCAAGTAACTTATCCTTTTATGATAAATACGAAATATTCCAGAAATGTACACAAAGTATGTATATAATATAGGTTGTGCTGCGGCGCCCACTTTTTTCAAAACCCAACAAACTTCTCCTTGTATGATAGATACGTAATATTAAACTACCTCAAATGTACACAAAGTAATTTAAAATAGAGGCTGTAAGGCGCCTAAGGCGCCCACTTTTTGTTTTGGTCAAAAGCCTTAGTAACTTATCCTTGTATGATAAATACGAAATATTCTTGAAAATTAAAAAAGTATTTAAATAATAATTTTCACAGTGCTAATCACCACACGATTTTTAAACTAATTTTAGAAAGCAGCGCACCAAATTACTGCACACAAAAAAACTATTTGAGTCAATCAACACTACTTACAACACAAAATTTTTAAAAAGCAGAGCGATGTCCCTTAGCGTTAGGCCACATAATTGAACTTAAATATATATATGACTAGAAAAATACCCGCACTTTGTAGTAGGAATGTGCTGACCCTTTATCCAAGTATTAGTTGCTGGTTATTACAATTTTTATTTGCCAAGTTAAATTTAAGATTCATCTATTTAGTTAAAATCTTATGAGAAACAGAGATATGCCATTTTACCGCGTGAGTTGTTTTCAATTAATGCAGTGCCTTTTAACATAACCTTACTATTTAAAAGATAAGATTGATTAAATAATGATTCTTGCCGACCATAATAACTAAATTTACAATTTCATTCCCACTTGTACAAAATTAACATAACTTATAGGTTTTCCGAAAGAGCTCTACCACCCTCGTCACTCAAAAATTTAATAAATAATTACCAAACTGCATAGTATCACAAAATTGTAAGTTATATAATATTTGTAACCACGTCTATGAGATAAAGAACATGTGGCACTATCCCTTTAAAAGGCAAAAGCTAAGTGACTCATAGCGCAAATAAACAAAATTATAAATGTACTTTCTAAAATACTTTTTTGTTAAAAACCGGTCGTATTAAAATGATATAAAAAATGTGCACACAATATTTAGACAATATAGAAAGATGGCCGAATAAAATAAAGTCTTGTTATAAAGTAAATGTACTGGACCCAAATAACTCCTCTTTTTGACGTACTCATAATTACTGTAACTGGGAAATAATATTTAACATTTTTTATGTCTCTATATTTTACGATTTTATTTACGGTTTATAAGCAATGTGTATAATTTCAAAAAGGAATCTTTTTTTTTGTTCCCTATTTCGGATAAGGCATCATATTTTGTAAATTATATTCAATGCACACACACACCAGATTTTATATCTGAAAAAAAAATGAAAAAAAAATGATTCAACCGTCTGTTAATAAGTGCATCTTAAAAATGATTAAAAGGCAATTTTAGAAATGGCCTATGCTATTCTGAATACAAAGGAATGAACATAAAAACATATTCAATTCGCAATTCATATTAATTAAGCGTTTTCAGGATCACTTCATTAAATTTTGTCAAGTTTTGTTAATACGTTCGGTATTGGTAGTTTATAATGTATAGTGTATATAAAGCTTAAGTAAACTGTTTTAAAGTGTAAGTTTATTTGACAAAGGCCATCACTTTCAACATAAAATAAACTCGTTACATCTATGGTTTTTAATTAATTGTCGAGTTATGAATTAAATTTTAAAAATCCAAATTTTATTCATTGCATGTAAAATATTAATACAATGCATCGTGAAAATATTGAAATAAAATAATTTAAACGCATATGTAATATATAAAGCTCAGTTGATATTTTTATGTTTGTTTGTTTGTATCCATTAAAAAAAGGCCACTGCTTTGTTGACATTTTTCCAAAAGATCTCTGTCACTGTCGGCACTAAAAAAGCTCTTATATATTAACGACACTGCATCGTAACACAATTGTAATTAATACAATATTTGCAACAGCGTCTATGAGATAAAGATAATAAAGATAAATAAATAAATTAGGCTATAGTCCTAATTTTAAAAAACAAAAAAAAACAAATCAATTTTAGTTTAAAAACGCATGTGAAACCATGACAATAATTGATTCTAAAAATTGCCTATGTTAATCCATCATCAAAGGAATGAACATAAGATATTCAATTCGCAATACAAAATAATTAGAGTAAGTTACCGCCTCGCGAACGCTATGTCGTAGCGAACACTATTTCATAAAGCGTTCTCTGTATTTTTATTTTCCGTCTAACACGAAAACGAACACCCGTAAGTCAAAAGTAGTTCTGTTTTCAATATCATTTTAACGTTTCATTTGCCGGGACGGACTATTTTGTGAGTAAATGTGTGTCAACATTTTGATCCTTGCGCCTTGCATGCTGTCAGCGTCCCTAGGAAGAACGAAGTTGATTTCCGGGTTAAGACTTCTTTTCCTGTTTGCTTTGGAAAACACACGTGTTTGGTATTGCATCATCACTTACAAATAGGCCAGTAACCACGCTGTTATACTTTACAATGCTTTTTAATAGCAATGTTCGTTTCGAAGGGGTGTTCGCGACGAAGTAAGTTTAAAGTTGGATTTTACTTCGTACCGAACACTTTTATTCTGCAGAGAAATTTAGTTAAATAAGGGTCTAGCTCTTGGCCTCTAGTGTTATTTGAAAATAGTAGTGTTCGTTTTGAGGGCATGTTCGCGTTGAAGTATATTTCTTTTATTGTAGGATATTACTTCGTTGCGAACACTTTTCATGTAGGAAAATTAAGCTAAACCACCTGCACAGCATAAATGACAACAAATTGATTGAGTCCCAACGATAACTAAGCAATCAACGAGGCACAACACATAGAATCCGACACAGCAGCAACCACTGAAACACAGCCAATCGAATCTTACATACAGGCACTCATTGAGACACAACCAATTGCGACTGAAACACAAGTAGTCATAGAGACCCAGCGCATTATACAGGAAAACAGCCCATTTGAGAATGAAAATAAGTCTATCATTTACAAATATTCCCAACCAGAATCATTACCTGCATCATCACCACCAAAGTTCAATTTGTCTGCTGCACAACTTAAAGCACTCCATGACTATTCAAACATTTTATATGATGAAATGAGTCGCAACCAATTTAATAAAAAATTTTGTCAACTGACAATGACAAATTCTACTGCAGGAGACAACCTTAGCAAACAGGAAGAAGAGAACAAGTTCAAGCCTTAGCTGTGGGGCTAATAGAAACGTGCAGTCTAGAAGAACCCAAAAACTGCACAGTCAAAGTACTCAAAGCTAACTTTACAGTAGATGACATTTTGAAGCTGCCTGCTTTTGTTAGAAGAAATAAAAACAAGAAGAAAACAGCAAATGCTCCAAGCATGCCAAACTTGGTCAGTGGAGAAGAGTTTAGAGAAGCATTAAAAAGAAAATAGCAGTCAAGGAAGAAATAGAAAAAAAAATAAACTGAAAAGAAAGATCGAGAGGGAAGAAAGCAAAAAGATAAAGGATGCACAAAAAGAGGCTACAAAAAGGACAAGAGAGCACGAAAGGGAAGAAAAAAGACGCAAGAGAGAAGAAGAGCAGATTAAAAAAATGAAAATTGTGGAGTCCAAGAAAGTAGAGAAGTATCAGTAATCGATCTATCTGATAGCAGTAGTGAGGACTCACAGTTGGTTCAAACAATGGAGCTTGACATGGCTGCAGATGACGATACTTTAGATAAAGAAGAGGATCTTTTGTTGGAAGGAATGTGTCATGGGTGCAAAAAAGGGGGAGGGGCAGAGGTTTGGGTCCAATGTGATGTGTGTGATGGCTGGTGACATGTACAGTGCACGCAAAATTGTGCATTTTTGAAACAAGGCACTTTTGTCTGCACTGTTTGCTGCCCTGACTCGAGTATAGATTTTAGATCTACCTATAGTATTTTTTGTATATATAGATCTAAGTTATTCGGGATCTAATTTCTTTAATAAACGTATATTACATTATTATTGACATCTCCAGTGTTATTTGTTGACTCCATCAAATAAAAATTGATTCTTTGATGATTTTGGTTATGTGTCTGCTTTGAGGTAAAAGTATCTGCTTTGAAGTAAATTAAGCAAAAAAGTGTTCGGCAGGCGGTAGCTAACTGGGTCAGCTAAAATTGGACTTTACACTTTAACCCCGCATAGTAATACAAGAATGCTTTCTCATTATAGTAGCCTTGTTGTCATACTACTTGTAGGTACTTTCGTTTTTACCCTGTGTCGAACGGTTTAGAAACTAGGTAATGAAAGCCAAAAATGGTGCTATTTTTAGCGTATTGGCGTTCGCGAGGTGGTAAATTACTCTGAGCGTTTTCAGGATCACTTTATTTAGTTTAATCTACTTATGTTAATAGGTCCGGTAGCCTAAGTTTAAATATTATAAGCGTATATGTTATGTACAAAACAATAGCTTATGTAAAAGACAAACAAAATATAAATGTTATATTAATAGGACACAGCTAAGTTTAAGATGCGTAAACGAAAATGTGCGCACAGTAATCGGGTGATAAAAGATTTTAGAACGCGCACCGCTAAAAATGAAGCCTTGAAAAAAATACTGACACAATTATTACATAAATAGGTTTTTATTAAATGTCGAGTTATGGAACAGAAAATAATTAAAACAAATTCGCAATTAAATTTAAACGTGTAAACAATTAAATCTAATGCATCGTGTGGTATTTGTAATTAAATATGTTTACGTGTCTATCTAATATATTATATAGAAAGTAACAGTAAAGAAAATGACAATTCTTTGTACTACACAGCTCAAATTATGAAGCGTAAACGAAAATGTGCGCACCGTAATTAGACATTATAATAATTTTTGATTGCGCACCGCTGAAAATAAAGTATTTGGAAAAGAAAACGTCACCAAAAGTAACTCGCCTTGAACGGCATTTGAACGTCCGCGTAAATTTGTTCAATACAGAAATGAGGTTAAATTTGTTATTCTTTGTCTCTGCATTTTCTGATTATTTAATTTACGGCATTCGGGCAAATGGGACAATTACAAAAACTAACTTAAAAACCACCTTCAGGGTAAAAGGAACCGTCCTGCTAAATTTGGTCCCCGTCCGTCATTTGGTTTTTCCGTGGCTGTCTAACAGAAAGTCGAAAAGTGAAACATACAAACATACAAACATACAAACATACAAACATTTGAGCTTTATATATTAAGATTATGTAAGACTGTGGATACTTATGATTGGGTAGATGATCACAAAAAGTTTAGCGACCTGCCACAATATTGCATGTGATGAGGGCTAGACTAGGAAATCAACGCAGGACACCATGGGCTTGCGAGAGTTATGGAAAACTTTTGAAAGGGTAAATAATGGGGATGGGGGGTTAGCGAAATGTAGATACCTTTATCCGACCACATGGCATATTTATCGTCCCACTAGTGTATTACCCGGCAAAAATGACTGAAGTTTTCAAAATAAATATATTTCAGCTGAAATCAATTAATTAAATAATTAAATAATCATAAAATGTAGAGACAAAGAGAGAAAAATCATATCTCATTTCCATATTGAACATTTTTATGCGGAGGCTAGAGAAGAGTTATTTTTGGTGCAGTAATTTATTTCAAGGCTTTCTTTCTAAATTTCATAGCGTTTCGAACGAACGATCATGCATAGCAAAATTTATATTTTGATTACATCGGATCTGGGTGGGGGAGGGGGTTAGATAGGCTTGGTAGAACTTTATACCGACTCTTTTAAGGGGCTTAGAGGACGATGATTAGTTACTTATCATAATTTTGCTCAACATTTTTTTATAAAATTTAGTTTCTCAGAATTTTATTTATGTGATAACATAAAAATGGTATCTATATTTGAATACCGCATTTATCAAAATACTGAATTCCCATTCGAACTGCCAATTCAACAACAGAACGTTTCAACACCACGACGTTTTGACCCGGCCGATTCGACCACAGATGGTTCGAACACATTGATTCGACCCCGCACAATGCGACCATAAGACGTTTCCATCCCAGTACATTTCGACCCCGGACGGTTCGACACTTTCGTTTCTACATCGTAAAATTAATGTTTTAATTTTTTTTTAAATGATTGCTTGCTTTAATATTTCATTTTTTCGGTATTTAAATATTTAAGTTTAATATCATAATCTATTAAAAAGAAAACCAGTATGAAAGAGTTACATTTAACGCTTATCCACGATAGCACGATTGAAAAAATATATACACCAACAACCAGTCAACATTTAATGCGAATTCATGATTGTCATAAATGCAATATTTCACTTTATATTCCATTTTTTGTTATCACATAACTAATTACTGAACACCTAATGTTGAGCAACTAATGTTCCTCTTTTCCAAATCCCCTAATTGAGTCAGTAGAAAGTCCTTTAAATCCTATCTAACCCCACCCCCACCCCCACCCCGACCTGATTTAACTGGTCATTAAAAATGTCATGTGGTCAGATAGTCCTTCATATGGGTATCAATATTGTCCCTTTCCCCACTCCTATTATTTATTTTTCCCATAACTCTCACCAGGAAATTGTGTCCTGTGGTCGTCACATAAACTAACCCTCGTAACAGGTCAAAATGAGATTTGTGCCAGCCAAAGTCCAGTCCCTCGTGATCTCTCCACCCCAATCCAAGTAAACACAGTCTTAATTGTCACAATATGCTATTAATAGACTATATCTAGGTTACTAGGAATGCCATAAACTTTGACTTAAACTTAAATGTTATATTTATATTTTTAATAGGGCTTCAGAAATTAACGATTAATCTCGATTAATCGTTAAATATTTTAACGATTACATTTTTTTACGATTAATCGACCCATCACTTACAAATTATTGAAAGTCAAAAACTAAAAAAATAAATAAATAATAGCAGCCGATAGATAATAACAAATTTCCTGACGATTACACGAACATTTTGGTTTTAAACTATTGACTGACGGGAATGTGCAAAATGTTGATGATAAAGTTTGCCTTCCATGGTTCTAACCATTCGCCTACTCTTCAAACCAAATGAAAAGCGTATTAAGCTAATGGCAAATAGAGTCTAACTCAGAGACAGAAAATAACGACAGATCTTATTATGAATTACAACGTTACAAAATGGAGATGTATGTTCCTGAATCCATTAACCCTCTGCAATGGTGGAAACTTAATGAACACCGATATCCGATAATGTCATTCCTTACCAATACCGTTTTGTGCATACCAGTTAACTCAGTTCCATGTGAATGATTGTTAAGCTTGGCTGGTTATATTTTCAATTAGACCCACTCATCACTTGAACCAAATAATGTCAAAACTTGTATTTTTGCGTAATTTGTTAAAAGATGGAATTTTAAGGAGCCATTCCATTGTTATTTACATTTGCAACAAGAAAGTTTAATAAGTGTTACTTATAACATCCTAAATGTTAATTTTCGGCTTTAATCGAAATTAACGATTAATTAATCGTTAATTTTTTCAAAATTTAACGATTAAGTTTAAATTAATCGTTAACAGCCCTAATTTTTTTAACAATATTTATACTATATATTTTCCTTTCGTCTGTTGGACGAACCAACCATGGGGTCGAATAATCCGGGGTCAAAAGGTCTTGTTGTTGAACTGTCCGGGGTTAAACCGTCCGGGGTCTAATCAACCGAGGTCGAAACGTTGTGGGGTCGAAACAGCCAGTGGATGAATCGGCAGGGTCGAACCCTCCGGGATCGAAATGTCCGGGGTCAAAATTTCAGACAACAATTAATTTAAATATCGTTAATTATCCAGAGAATGATGAAAAAAGTAACTGTCATTTACATTTGAAATTATTTTGACAGATATTGAAAATAAGTTATTTTGGTGAATTATTTTATGTATAGAATTTAATGAAAGTTTTGAATGGTCTAAAAATAGTAAGGAAATTTTATTGCAATTCTTGTCAATAAGACTGTGTTGGTTTGTTTTAGACTCTTTGGACACTCCATTAACTTTAGAAGATTTATAATTTAGTTTATTGGCGCTTTGAGATAAAAAGCTATTTTTGATTAAGGGTGGGGCATAGTTTCTTTGTCTTATAGCTGATGTTACAAATACTTCATTACTGTAAATAATCTAACGATAATAGGTCGTAATTATATACGTTTCTTTCACTTGACGGCGTATGTTGTTAAATATGTAAAAACTGTTAGTTAACTTTATTTAGTACCCTTAAAATAGTGAGTGAGTTTTAAGAGGTAAGAGATGTCCAAAGACTTTGTAAACAAAAACATAACGAGTAAAGAAAAGTAAAAGGTCAACAATTTTTGGTATTTAGTGCTATATTGAATAAACTATAATAAGACATACAATCTAAACCAAGTGTGTTTCAAGTTTATAATATAGAATTTGAGATTTGTTGTAGTTGAGCCTTCTCGTCCCTGAGGGGCATCCAACGATCATCGTCGGCGTCTGCGATTCCTCCAAGGGCATAGGCCACCTACGAGATACCTCCAGGCATCTCTATCCTGGGCCAGATTCTCCAGGATCTTCCATTCCTGGCCAATGCTCTTGATGTCTGCCTCCAATTCTCAGCGCTAAGTGTTTCTTTGACGGCATCTTTTCCACTTACCCTGTGGGTTCAATTTCAGGGCTTGCCTAGTTGTATTAGAAGCAGGTTTTCTTAGTGTATGACCAATCCACTTCCACCGCTTCTGAAGAATCTCTTCGTCAATGGGCTTCTGTTTGGTCCGCTGCTACAGTTCCCAATTGCTGATTTTGTCCGGCCAGTGAATTCTGAGAATCCTTCTTAGACAACTGTTTATGAAGGACTGGATTCTGGTCAGGTTTACGGCCATTGTTCTCCATGTCTCGGCTCCATATAGCAGCACAGGTTTCACCAACGCCTTAAACATCCTTACTTTTAACTTGATGCCTAAGTTGTTGGAGACCTAAACACTCTTGAGTTGCTGGAAGGCTGATCTTGCCTTTCCGATCATTCTTTTGACGTCAGCATCTGTACCACCTTGTCTATCTCACACGCTGCACAGGGTAAACAAAACTGTCCAGCTCCTCAAGGGCTTCTCCTTCAAGCATAATGGATGAATTACTGGTGGCATTAACCTTGAGAATTTTACTCTTCCCTTTGTGTATGTTGAGAACCATGCTAGCAGAAGTGGCTGCGACAATGTTTATTTTCTCCTGCATCTGTTGTTAGGTAATATGCAAGATGGCAAGATCATCAGCAAAGTCAAGATCATCAAGTTGATCCCACAAGGTCCATTGAATGCCATTCCTTTTCTAATGTGTAGATGTTTTCATCACCAAGTCAATGGCTAACAGGAACAGGATTGGTGACAGCAAGCAACCTTGACTCACACCAGTCTTTAACTGGAAAGCATCTGTCACCTACTGACCATGGACAACTCGGCAGTTTATCCCTTCGTACATGCTTCCGATTATATCCGTAATCTTCAGTGGCACCCCATAATGCCTTAGCAATCTCCACAGGGTTTGCCTGTCAACACTGTCGAATGCTTTTTCATAGTCAACAAAGTTGACATAGAGTGGCGAGTTCCACTCTAATGACTGTTCTAATGATGCGCAGTGTCGCTATCTATTCAGTGCAGAATCTTTTGTTGAGAAAGCCAGCTTGGTGGTCCCGCAACAGAGGGTCTACTGCGTTTTTCATCCTGTTAAGTAGTACACGGTTAAAAACCTTTCGTAGATGGACAGCAGGGTGATCCCTCTGTAGTTCGATCTGTAGCTTAAATCCCCCTTTTTATCTTGATAAGGTATCCCTCTTTCCAATCGGAAGGAACTTGCTCCTCTTCCCATATCTTCATAAAGAGAGGGTATAGCATTTCAACACTGGTTTCCAAGTCCACCTTCAGTGCCTCTGCTGGGATGCCATCAGTTCCTGCAGCCTTTCCATTTCTGATTTGTTTAATGGGCCTGCGAATCTCTTCTTTGGTGGGAACATTGAAGTCAATTAGCAGGTCATTATCTTGAACTTGAACTATCCCTTAACCCATCGTTGGGGCACCATCGTGAACTGCATACTATCTCATGCCATTTGTCCCGGTCCTGTGCTGCCTATTCAGAGTCGCTGAATGACAGGCCTGTCCGCTCTTTGATAGCGTCTTCCCATTTCTTCCTTTGTCTGCCTCTTGTCCTTCCTCCCTGGACTGTGACTTGCATTATAGTCTTTGCGAGACCTCCAGATCTTACCACGTGTCGTAACATCGTATTTTCCTCTTCTTGATTGAGGTGAGAAGGTTCTCGCAGGGACCAATGACAGCAATTATTTTATTGCGGACCGCTTCGTTTGTGATATGCGCTGTGTAGGAGATATTCAGTATCTTTCGGGAACATCTCATCTCTAGCGCATTGATTCTTCTTTGGAGGTCTGCAGTGAGCGTCCAAGGCTCACAACCATACAAGAAGACCGACATCACCAGAGAGCGAACATTTTCGAATATTTGATCTTAGGGAGAGTTTCTTACTTTGCCAGATGTGTTTTAGTTTACTCAATGCTGCCGTTGTTTGGGGCGATCTGGCAAGAATTTCTGGCTTTGAGCCTTCGTCGGATATTATGGCCCCTAGATATGTAAAGGTGGAGACCTCTTCGACTTTTTGCCCGTTTATCCGAATTTTATTTGTGAATTTTCTATTCACAGGTCATTATCAGCTGGTTGGATATCTTGTGGATTCCTTAATTCAGGCCTGTTTAGGAGCTCTTCAAAGTGCTCCTTCCATCTCCCTCTCTGTTGCTCCTCCCTTGGTAATGTGTTTCCCATTTTATCCTTCACCGGTCTCTTTACCTTGCTAAATTTCCCTGACAGCGTCTTAATGGTATCAAACAGTTCCCTCATGTTCCCCTGGTGAGCTGCATCTTCTGTTGCTTTAGCAAGTTTATCAATAAATTCCTTCTTGTCCCTCTTGATGCTTTTCTTACCTTCCTTATTTACCACTGCATACTCCTTCTGGGACTTGTTTTTCTGTGCTTGGGTGCGGCTGTTATTCACGTCTGATTTCTTTCTTTTCCTTTCTTCTATTTTACTCAGTGTACCTGCTGTTTTCCGTTCTTTGTGTTCTCTTTTCCTGTTTCCTAGCACTTCTTGGAATGTTGACTGGAATTTGAGATTTACTTAAAATATATATTTATAATTAATCTTGATGCACTTAATTTGGTGATCTTATTTATGCTAAATAAAGCCTAAATCATCTCTCTCCCTAATTTTCAAACTTCCCATATGAATAATATTCCTTAAGTTTTCAGTCTCATGCCTTTTACTTTACTTAATAAAGTTAAGCACTGAACTAAATGAAATTTCCCTTCTTTAGCTAAATTAATACATCTAATAATTTGCTTTTGGACTGATTTCAATACATTCTGATGTTTAAAAAAAAATAAAAAGATTTCAGAATTGTTTTTGCCTTTCTACTTTGTTATACATTCGGAACTCGCTAAGTCGATCTTCTCTAAGTTGAAAACCTCCATATATCAAATTAATTGTGACTTCCCGGCCAAATTCCATTAGACTAATGTAGTCTTAACTCGAAAAGTTTTGGCTCCTAACCTCCCTTATTCGCGTTTTTCAAGGAGTTTTGGGATATTATTTTGGGATGACATTTCAAAACATGTGTTCAGAAAAATATTAATTTCCCCCTCCCAATGTCGAAAGAGTACAGTCGGAGAGGGGAGGAAGGTGTCTCCTCTCACGGGATTTTGTCAGTACATCAAAGCAAGATGGCTTCCTTTCATCAGACACCGTCTCTGTTTCCTGTCAAGCCTTTAATGCTGTCCCCACTCCCTATCAAAATTGTCCTTGATTAATCTGCTTCTATTACGCCATTTTCCCTAACTCGAAAAATCCGTAAGTCGATTTTTTCAGGTCCCTTTGAGTTCGACTTATATTGAACTAAATCACAGTGTGACATAATTAATATGAAGAAATTAAAACGATTTTTAGAATAGTTTTAAGATAGGTTTTAATTAAATTTATATTTTTACACATTTTCTATTTGTTCACAAATATTACTTTTAATTGAATTTAAAAAAAACAATTTAATAATAGTTAGTATTTGTAAACAAGCAAGCAACACTCCAATAACACTGGAAGGAACAAATCTAGAAGAGGTGGATAGCTTCACATACCTTGGAAGCATCATCGACACACAAGGAGGGACAGATGCCGATGTAAGAGTGAGAATCGGCAAAGCAAGATCATCATTTAAACAGCTAAAAAAAGTTTGGAACTGCAACAACTTGACTCTTCATACCAAGGTCAGGATATTCAACACCACAGTAAAGCCTGTCCTACTGTAGGGAGCAGAAACATGGCGAATAATAGCAGCCATTTATAAAAAGCTTCAAGCCCTTATAAATACATGTCTCCGAGCAATTCTCCTAATCCGCTGGCCAAATGTCATCATCAATGAGGACCTCTGGCAACGCACACAACAAGAGCCAGTGGAAGAGCTAATACGCCAGCGCAGATGGAGATGGATTGGCCACACTCACAGAAAGCCTACATCCAGCATTGTGAGACAAGCCCTCACATGGAACCCCCAAGGCAAGAGGAAAAGAGGTCGTCCCAAAATGACCTGGAGAAGAGAACTGGAGGCAGACACAAAAATGAGCGGGCACAGCTGGGGGCAGATTGAGAGACTGGCGCAGGACCGGGATGCCTGAAAAGATTTTGTTCGCGGCCTATGCCCCAGATGGGACGAAGGGTGATGATGATGATGATGATTTGTAAAATGGTTTCTTTGTAAAATATAGTTGTTATTTTTTTCTTCATAAAGACTGCAACAGTGGATGGTTTGGATGGCCAAAATGTAAATACAAGTGTCTCTGTAGTACGATTGGCTGTAAAGACAATGGCGACTGCTACCATGACGCTGTTTGCCAGAAGCCATTTTATGGTATAGGCTGTCAGTATGGCAAGTAAAAAAAAAGCAAATTAATCTAGTTGAATTGTTTCCTTTCAAAATAATAATTTTTATTTTTCAATAATAACAAATTCAGTAAATTTTTGTTATTATTATGCACTAATTTAAAATTTAATTAATGCTATTCACACATAGCTTAAATAACGGAATCTTTAAACATAACATGCAAATTTTGCATTTAATTTTTTAAAAAAAATATATAGAAAATTGAAAATGAATTTCATTGATTTAAAAATTAACATTTTTTTTCAAAAAATATTTGTTAAATAAAAAAAATAATTGACATCTAATTTTACTACATTACTCAGATACATTTTAAGAAAATAATGTATTTAATGACTTTAAAAAGTAAAATAAACAATATACAAGTCCAAGTCCCTGTCTGTCTGTCTCCATTTATAGCGCCGAGGAACATAGTGCAACAGTCAATAGCAGTTTAAAAAAGAATTATTTTTTTTAAAATTGAAAATATAGACGTAAAATCATAATCATTTTTGTTTCGAGATTTTTAACAGAGCATGTGGTGTTATCGCCGAAAAATATTACATAACGTTAATTACCCAAACAATTATAAAATACTTTGTGTACATTTCAGGAAGTTTAATATTTCGTATTTATCAAATAGGCGACCTGCAACCCATAATTATATAAATAAAAATATTTGTAAAGTGATTATTCATTGCTGGAAAAAGAATAACCGTAGTGTAAAATGCATGGCGAAAAGGAACTCAAACGATTAGTGTAATTTAAACAGTAAAACGACATTTATAAAGATATTTATATTTTAAAAAATCTAAGGTACTTGAACATCAAAATTCGACTTTTTCTGTGTCAGTCAATGCTTGGCATGTACGGTAAAAGCTAATAAAAATTAAACAAAACTTTAAAAATATGACATTTTTCAGCGTCGTGGCCTGGGTATGTGCCGCCCGGGGCAGAACCCAGGTATCCTGCGAAAAATATGTGGATGCTATAAAGATAATATATATACAAAAGGAATATTGAGGACACTATATATATATATATATATATATATGACTGAAATAAACAGAAAAGCTTCCTTTTCTGATTAAAATACAAGTTTGGTTTTCTGCTTTTCCTCATTGCACAATCTTTGATTTATCAATGTTGTCATCCACGTGAAGCTCAAAAGCCAAAATAGACATATATTAGACAATCTCGTTGTATTCATTATTAGTTTAAATTAATTATTCATTAAATTACTTTTAGAGAAGCTTCTCTGGCAGCTGGGATCACCTATGACAGTGGTAAGGGAAGTTCGAATCAATGATGTTATATTAAACAGTGAAAATTCGACCCTAAATATCTTTATAAACTTGCATTAATCAAGTGGACCTATATTCAGTGGACCTGATTATTTTTATCACTGAAGTAAAATAGACCTTGCTTGAAATTTGTCACGACTTATACTTTAAATTTAATACACTTATTTGGAGGCAAATTTCCATGTTCAGTAAGCTGGTGTACGAAAATCATATCTGTTTTCCGAATTCTGTAACTGCAATGAATTTGTACAGTACTCTCATCTTAAGAGTGCACCTTTTTCTAATTTTTATTTCTACATATCATTGCTGCAGATTCGCTTTGCTTGCCAACAATTTGTTCAATCTTTCTGGGACTTAAGTATAATTACAATTATAAGGTCTCCACAAAAATATTTAGAGAAAGACAATCATCCAGTTAGTATTTCATTAGTTTCTCTGTAAATAGCATCTGCAAAGCATATTTGCCCTCTCCTATGTTGGTAAATCATTTCGGGCAGGCCTGGATTAACCTATAGGCAAACAAGGCACGTGCCTTGGGCACCAAGCATTTGGGGGGCACAACAAGTCCTCCAGAAAAATGTGTATATTGTCAATAATCGACATGACGTTAGAAAATCGCAAATTTAATATTAAATCGCACAGTGTCGGATTAAATGGAAGGCTAATTGGGCTAAAGCCAAGGGCCCCCAATGATTTAATTAAGGGACCCTAAACTTACAGGGCCCCAGGTGGAACTGCAGCCAGGGGACCCGTGTAATCTTAATCCACTCATGAAATCGCTTTTAAAGGGACAAATGAAAAATTAGGATCTTTACAAAATTTAATTTTTCTAGAGTTGCTGGAGTAACTTTTGGTCAGACAGTTTGATCCATTTTTAGCATCACACATTGAGAAATAAGGACATTCTGGAAAAGGAAATCCTTCTTATGTATCCCGAACTATATGTGAAGAACTGATAACAATTATGTCCCTAAAAGTCCATCATGTAATTATAGATGAAGTAAAAGCTTCCGGTTATTTCAGCTAGTCAATACCCGATATTTCACTCATAGATCAATTAAGCGTTTTTCTACGATATTTGGTAGATGGAGAGCCCATTGAGCGCTTTTTGATTTTCGTGGAGCTGCAAAGTCACACCGGTGAAGGTATGGCTAAGCAAGAGTTGCATTACTTACGTGGGGTTTGCAATATTAGTTTTGCGAAATGCAGAAGTCAGTCCCGGATAACGCAACTAATATGTCTTTGTATTAAAAGAGCAAGCAGAACAAAATCTAGAGGAAAATTAGTTTTCTATCTACATACCTTGTGCTATCCATTCACTATATCTTGTAGGCAGAAGCGCCTAAAGCTCCATCAATTGTGACTAGCTATTATTATTCTGACACAGGGGTTTTATTGTGAGTACATGTGGCCTGAACTAAAACTGGTACACGAAAACCGAGGGATAGTAAAAGCCAAGGTACCTTCGAACGTGCCCACCAAGATGTTCAGAATATGATGATGACATGGATGCAGACAAATGAATAAAAAATATTGGACTGAGAGTCTCCTATTTATTCAATTCATGTAAAAACTTTCTTTTCACCAAGGTATTCAGTAGTAGTAATATGAGGTCATGTTTGGCTGCAAAGCAAAGGTTGGGCTGATTACCTCAAATCTACCCAGAGAGGTGATCGATAATGTAGCTACGGAGGAAGACCTTATCAACGTCCAAAAAGAAATGGAGGATAGTTTAAATGCAGAGACTGCCTCTATTAATAGAGATGCTGCCATGCTGGTGGTGGAACCATCGGAAAGTTCAGGCCAGTTGCCTGACTATAAACATGCGAAAAGTTGTGTATAGTATGTGAATAGAGTGCAGTTCGGCCCATCTTTTTTAAAAATCCTGCGGCAGAGATCTGCATGCAAATTCTGGAATCTACAGTGAATCGGATGAAAGGATGCAGAGGTAAAATAACTTGCAGGCTATGTCATAATGAACAAGAAATCAGGAAGAAGAGGACAGCAGCTAACAATAGTTTCCAAGGTCAAGTTGCGAATATGCTTAAAAATTCAGATGCAAATTTCCCACCAGTGAAAGTAGGAGATAACTTTCATACCAGATATTGGCATAGATCGCGGTAATCTAAGAAGCATTCCTGCAGTTGTTATGAACGTTGAGGATGACTACTACAAGCTAGAAACAGAGCATGGTGTTCTGAAACAACTGTATTCCAGAAGCGAATTTTCCATTGTACATGAGAAACTGCTCACACTAGAATCCGTGGGCACAGAAGAAAAATCAGTACGAAGAGTCGCGTCGTCCCAATCACTGACTGGTGGCCAAGGCTACACTTGATTCAATTGCAGTAAGAAGTGCGCAACAAATCGCTCCAAATGTATGAAGAACAAACGATTATTTAGTTCAAAATGTCTTAAAAGTCCATCTTGTTGTAATAAGTGAAAACGAAAGAAAAAGTTTACAATATTTAATAGTAAAAGGCAATTTTCTGTCCGTTCTGTCCGGTTTTCGATAGCGATTTTTTCCCTCAAACTCCTACAGACTCCTACAGCCAATCACTAGCGGAGAAAAATTTTAAAAATAATTTACATATTGAACAAATTTACGCGGACGTTCAAAACTAGTTATTTTTGGTGCAGTATTTTTGTCATTATTAAGTACTGCCCCCATCCTACTCCCAGATTAACATGAATGGGTAGAGATGCTACCCAGTGATACCCTGTGCCCCAGCACTTCCTATTCACTTCACAATCTGTCTCCGCGGGTCGGCTTACATCTCTGACCGTGTTTTGGTTTAACGACATGGTACAGGTATTGTCTAGAAAGTTCTGGACCCTATTAGTTACGAAAGAGGTTGTTGTTCTCGAAGAAGTTAAAGTCAGAACTTTCCAAAAGATTTAGTATATAAGGAAGGGAAAAAATAGTGGAAAGATAGAGCAAATGCCCACATCGCCTTTGAAGAGACGGACATACTAATATTGTCAGTGCTATTGTTACCTGCTTTTAAAACAAACGCTATTGCTTATTGTGAGTTTTTAACTCTTTTAATTGTAAAATTCAGTTATTTTTAGATATTGTTATATTTAATTTAAGAGTAAGCAACTTTTACTAATTATTTCTTACCACAAGTATCGTGTGGTTACTTGTTATTGTTTCATTGAATTAAATTAAGAATTTTAAATTCAGTTACTGTGTTTAATCTGTCTTTTTGTGTTTACGTTCCGTGTTAACGAGCCATTCAAACATATACTCTAAACTTTATTGTAAGCTAGAGAGATCAATATCACTTGCGGACGTAACAGTCATCATTTAGTACTGTTTCCCATGCGTACTCCTGCTAATAACTACTGTTACTCCTAGACAACATGCCACCGAAAACGGTGGCGGAACGTCCTTGGATGGGCTTTGTTGCCGGCTAATTTACAGCAACATTGACAAATTCACGAATTGGCCGGCCATTTTGCGAAGTGGCCTATTTCGGGCTTTGGCCTTAACACACACACACATATAAACATATATATATATTATATATATTTATATATATATATATATATTCTAGAAATATAGCCGCGCTTTGCCATATACTTAATAACATTGATATAATCGCTTAAAAACATGTGAAACAAAAATATAATTTTAAAAAATGAAAGATTTTTGTATCATGTACAGAAAAACGTGTAAATAATAAGTTCAAGTCGATGTAAAATTCAAATGAGTTATCAGGACCATGTGAACTAAGTTAATTGGCGTAGCGAAGGGGGGGGGGCAGGGGAGGGGCATCGCTTTGCCAGGGGTGGCAAATTCCTAGTCGTTAATTAGTTTCTTGAAAAGAAAATTTTAAAAGAAAGGGGAGTTTTATTAAAATTAAAGAAAAGCCAAATAAGAAATTAATAGGAGAAATAAATGAACTATCCAAAAGCATGTGGACGTTTTAGCCAAATCTTCAAACTCCTAATGGGATATAAATTCTTCTGATACTAATACTACTGTAATTAATCAAAACCAGAGGCTAAATTAGTATGACAACGTGACACTGATGTGATGATAAATTCATTGATTCTTAAAATTTGACCACCGCCCCTGTTGTAAAATAGAGCGGAAAATTCATTGTTGCTTATTTGCTTATTGTTAATACGTGAAAATAAATTGTCATAAAAATAAAAGTAAAGCCAAGATAAAAAAATTAAACGAAATGAAGAAATATATTAAGATACGACAGCGCTTCTAATGCCTAATCTTCAAACTCGATTATAAATCTAAAGTCATCTGATACTAATGTTACTGAGCTGGAAAAACATAGGGGCTGACCGTATGACGATAATATGCTGGTATGTATATATTGATTCAAGTTTGATTTTAACTTATCTGAACTACTGGAAAATCATGCTATTTATGTGGCTTATTTTAATGTCTTTTGTTTTGTGGCATAAACAAAAATAATGGAAACTGCTCATCTGGTGGAATTAAAACTTGGCACAAATAAATACAAATTAATTTATTTTATCTTTATTTTTTATTTTTTTTTGCGGCAAATTCCCCGTTGTTAATTAGCTAATTGTTAAAACGTGAAAAAATATTTTAATAAAAGAAAAGAAAAGCCAAGATAAGTACTTAGTAAGTACTCAACATTACCAAAGTATTTTTGCCAAAGGAAGGAATCAGAAATTGGATAAAAAAGAATAGACTATTAATAAAGACCGACAATTAGTTGTAAAAGAGAAATCAAAGTGGCATGAAGTTCTTGTTAGAATATTTGACATTATTAAATCCTTGCGAAATTGAATGTGACTTTTTGAGGTCACAGAGAGGGCCAATACTGTTGCAAATAAAGGCAATATTCTGGAACTAATGCATTAGCTAGCAAAGTACGTTCGAGCACTCCGAGAACATAGTGGGGAAAAGGGGTAAAAAACTTGTCAACTTAAATTCAAACTGAGCTCATAGCAATATTAGAAGTTACAGTTCACGAAAAAACATCTTTCTTCAATAACAAGATACCAAATATTGTTCCATTGTATTTGATAACTCTTCATATATATGACATAAGGATCAAACAAGTCCAGTTGTGTGATATGTAAAGATTGAAAATAAAAAAGTAGATGCTGTAGAATCTTTCAAAGATTTAATTCAAGCAAAATTGAATCTGCATACGACATTTCTAAAATGATTTGCAATAAATGATGATCTTAAAATAATGGACTGCACAGGCCCAACGTGTGTTAATACTTCTTAATGGTATGAAGTATACAAGAGTTCAACAGGCGCAAAAACATAACATTTCATGTCAAACTCGTTCAAACAGTTTACCTAATTTGTTAACATGATACTCCAACTGAAACGATTTCTCCAAATATTTTAGTACACTTGAGCGTTGTTACGCATTCTTTTCCAAGTCCATACACTGTTGGAAATACCTAATAGCTGCTACAGGCAAGGCATTCAGACGTCAGGATAAAAAAATAGTGAATATACCATCAGTGGCGTCACTAGGGTGGGGAGGGGGGCGGGCCACCCCGGGTGACACCCATCAGGGGGTGACACCCAAACCTAACAATTTACTGTGTATGATTTTATGTAAAAAAAAAGAAGAAGAAGAAAAAAAGACACGTTTTTTCACCCTAAAAAGATATACGAAATACAATGAAATACGCTAAACGCATAAACTTGTTAATAAAAAAATATCAGTTAAAAAGCAATGATAAAACAGTCACAACAAAATACAATAAAACAAATTAGGAAAAATATAAAAGAAACAGCCGGACCAGAGGGAGCTGTACAAGGGTTGGAAATATGAGAGGCGGTGTCTTTTATTTTAAATGATATAAGCCAGGGGTGTCCAAAGTCCGGCCCGCGAAGCAATTTCAACTGGCCCGCGGCATTATCTGAAGTAATTGATTGACTGACGTATTATTTCTTTAAAAACATCATAATTATAAGAATAGTCGAAATTTTGTACTATTTTGAGTACGTCAAATGATGGCGAAAATCGATAACATTTTGTTGATTACCAATTACTAGACTTTCAGTCTTAAAAACCAAACAAGGGGAACAAATTTAGTTGCTTCTGTTTGTTCTGCTGTCAATGACGTTAAATTACCAAGTAAACAATCTCTGTTTTTATTACTGATGGTGCCCCTGCCAGGACTGATGAACACAGTTGACTAGCAAAACGTGTGTATATCAAAGTCAGCGAAGAGGCTGGCAAAGATTTTAAACTTCACTGTATCATTCACCAACAAGTTCTTTGTGCCAAACACCTTTGATGTGATCGTGTCCTTAAACCAGTGATAAAGGCTATGAAATCTATTCGCTCTAAATCCCCTTTTCACCGCCAGTTTCAGCAGTATCTTCATGACATCCAGGGAGAATTCGAAGATGTGTATCACAATGGTAGTGGCTCAGTCGGGGGACAGCACGTCAGCGCTTCTACGCACTTAAAAAATAAATTGGGCAATACATTGAACAACCAATTCCAGAACTATCTGATACTGCTTGGATGGAAGATTTTGACAAGACATCTACACAAATCGTCAAGGGCACAATGCAGTGCTAAGCCAATTATATTCATATATCAAGGCTTTTGGGAACAAGCTGCAACTCTTTGAAAGGCAACTGTTTCAAATGCAGCCTAATACCACACATTTCCCCTCACTACATGAAATCAAGACACATTTTCCAGAAAGAAGCTTCAATTAGCAAATGCAGAAGTATGTTGCAGATATCACATCCATGGCTGACGAATTTCAAAGACGCTTTCAGGACTTTGAAACTATTGAAAAGGAAACCATGTTTTTTTGTTAATCTTCATCTTTCTCTGTTGACCCTGATAATGCTCCAGGTAATCTGCAGATGGAACTCATTGAGCTGCAAAACTGATGCTAAATGTCGTTGCAGACCACAGCCTTCTCCCATTGCTTTTACAGACAGCTGGATAAAGAGAGATGCAAAGAGATTCGAACATTTACTAAAAAATGATCATCTTGTTTAGCTCGACATACTTGTGTGAGCAGACATTTTCAGTTATGAATTTTAACAAGAACCGTGTGAGGACGAGAATAAGTGACTCTCACATACGTAATAGTATACGTATCCAAACAAGTGGCATTGAGCCTGACCTCTGACCTCACCTATTTACTGCATTCAAGATCTCAGTTTCCCCCTTCACATTAAAATTTGGCAATACAAACTTATCAACCTGTCATTTTTATAAAATTATTTTAATCCGGCCCGCGAATATCTTTACGTCAAGGAATGTGGCCCGACATGCAAAAAGTTTAGACGCCCCTGATATAAGCCAACTGGGCTTAGACATACCGACACCCCACCTCACTAGTCCGTCCACCACAGTTGGGATTTGGGGGAAGAAGATTTTTCTCAAAAAAAAATCAAAATCAAAATATGGGTTTTCTTTGTTGTTGTTTTTTTAGAGGAAAATTATGAATTAAATATCTTTGAGTTAATAAATTTGTTTTATTTATATTTATTAAAGTCATTTATATACAGGTAGTCTCAGGTTACGATGGTCCCGTCCCGACTTACGCTGTATTCCAAGAAACTTAATTTATCAGAAGTCAGAACCGCATCTACGCAACGGCAGCGACGAATTTTTTGAAGTTGAAAAACGTCTGGTCTGACCATAATATACAATATTATTGAAGATATAATCTGTTATATTCAAGTATTTTGTCTACAATTGATAATCCCACATTCTTGCAGCAGTGAAGATAAGCAAGTGAAAACTTTATTTAATTGTATTAAAAGAGGGAAAGATAGTGAGAATTTATTCGAATTATTTTTGAGTCTAAATACCACCTTATACCTTTTCCGGCTTAAATAATTCTTTAATAATGATTGACTTTAATTTTGAAAGTTACAAAAGTAAGCCAAATTACACTTAAATTTTGGGCGCGTTCAAAAGTTAGATAATTTTTTATTTTAAAAATTAATAAATGTTCTTAAAGTATGACAGACAAGACTTAAACTTTTAAAAAAAAGTCATTCAATTTATTGATAAACAATTTTTTTTTAAATTTGAAGGCTTATTTGAAATATGTTGGGAACATTTTACTCCCTACAATAATTGTCACGTGTCAATTAAACGATTAAGGAGCGAAGAATGGGCGCAAACATATGAGCGCCTACCTCGTTGGTAGTCCATCTATTAAAAAATTGCCTCCAATCTTCATCTGCGCTCTTTTGTTGTGTGCTATTTTACGGGTCACCGTCACGAAATTATTTAGTAAGTTACACTAAGCAGTGGCGTCCCTAAAGGGGTGCTGAAAGCACCGGGTGACACCATCACAAGGAGTGACACAAAAATGCAAAATTCTGTATGTTCCCTCGTAGGAGCTCTATGGGTTAGGGGCCGTCCAATAATGACGTCGCGTGCCTAGGGGGAGGGGGGTCACGCATTTGTGACGAGGTGGAGGGGATGTTAAGAACTGTGACGGCACATAAAAAAACGCGCAACTTTAAATAAAATTTCCACTTAAATATATGATTGTTTACAATTTATTTAATTACGTGTTCAATGGCTTCACATGTGTTACGATATTAGAGTGCAGACTTACACTACATACATATTAAATGTCAAAAAATAATTTGCAACAAGCTAATTTGCAAATAGAAAATACGCTTTTTTTTGAGGGTTCAAAGATTTGTGACGTCATATTGGAGGGAGGTCTACGTTTTTGTGACGAAGTGATGACGGAAAGGGGGGGGGGTGTAAAAAATCAACTAAAATCACGTGACGTCATTTAAGGACGTCCCCTTCCCATTAACATTTTGCTATAAAAACTTCTCAACTAATGTCATTTTTATATAATTTTATAGGGTCTTTATTTGGCCCGCCATGCAAAAAAGTTTGGACACCTCTGTCTTAAGTAAGTCGTGAGGGGGTGACACCATGAGCTACCGCCCCGGGGGACACCAACCCTAGTGACGCCTCTGTATACCATTGAGCCATTTTGCAGTTACTTTGTATGCAATAGAACTTAAAGATGCAGACAAAAGCTTTGAAATTTTGTCTTCAAATTAGAGTATTCAAAATATCCCACATGACATAGTCAGGCAAGAAATATTTTAACCCCATGAATAGAGTAAAAAGATTAATGAATTTTAGACTAGGTGGTTTATTTAAGTTTATAAAGATATTTAGGCTCGAAGTTACCGAGCCTAAAATAATATAATTAATTCGAACATCCTTACAACTGTCTTAAGTAATGCAAGGTGTTAAAAAGGCTTCTCTAAAATTATTTTAATGAAAAATTAATGACGATCAATTACGATTACACCAAAATTGTCTAAGCTATTGCAATTTTGGCTATTGAGCATGCCATGGCTGAAAACATAGATACATGAAATATTGAGCCGTGAGGAAAAACATAAAACTTAAATTTCATTAAAGCAATGAAGCCTTTCTTTTTAACATAAAAATATGTAGATCTAGTGTTCTTAATGTTACTTTCGAATTATTCTTTATTTTATTTTATAGGGTTACCATATTTTTCGCGGCAAATTTGGTTTCTGCCCCGGGCGGAACATACCCACGATACGCCACTTACTAAGTTTGGTATAGTTATATCCAGAAGTTCGGTAACCAATAATTAGATTGTATTAATTTAGCTAATATAAGAGAAAGCGATTTTACTCAATATTATTTTAGTTAGTAGTACTTAACTTTATTGGTTAAAGTGAAAAGCATAGATCTTAAAATTTTAAGACTTTTATTCACTATTAAGTGAGGAGTACTTAGGCTTTTACTTAGTATAGAATACGGGACGATAATGAATTGAAATTGAGGAATAACGCATAAAATTTATTAAGGAGGGTTCACATCTATATAAATTTGAAACACGTTTGTTTAGACTTGTCAATTTCTCATTGAGTATATAGAAAAATGAAAGTATAACATATAATTATATTTTTTAATATATATTTAACTTTACCTGATTATTTTCACCATAGAATTTCTCACCATTCATACAAGATTTACCATATCCATATACAAATCACTAACAAAAGTTACACCTACCAACACTGACAAAAACAGCCGTCAGTATATATTTACGACCCCACATACTGTCGTGTTACTCACGAGTGTTATTGCGGTTGGACTGACGGAGAGGTACGGTGAGTAACAAGCGCGGGACGAGATGACGCAGAAGGTTCGAGGTTATGATCAGTAGTTGTCAGAGAAGTTCTGTGGTGGAAGGACGGAATGTTTGTGTCTCAGGATTCCACGTTGTATAACCTCAAATTATATGTCATGTACATAATATACATATTAACGTTTTTTTATTGAAACAAGTTCTGGTTATGTATTGAGATAACGCCTACAAGTTACATTAACAAGCAAATCATTTACAACATAGTTAGACTATTAAAAGTAATGAAAAATTTGTAACAGGAGCTATAAGATAAGGGACTATCCTCCCCCTTCTCTCTAAATGGCAATAGCTGCTTATATCATCAACATACATAATTCCCATAATGGATGTAATGCTTCTTGGATGTAATGCTGATTTGTTCAATAGTGCGCAACAAAAATTACTGCACCAAATATAACTCTTTTCGAACGTTCCGCATAAAATTCTTCAATATGATAATAAATCAATCAAATAAAATAAATAAAATAAATGAAAGGTCTGTATTACGTTATTTTTTAATCTGATGTGTAATTATTTTGAAAACTTCCGTCATTTTTGACGGGTGATAAAATTCTAGTAAAGCAATAATAAAGTTAATTATAAATGTTGTAAATGTAATGAAGCTTCCAAAAGAATTTAAAGAAGCTAACACAGTCTAATTAATTTTTTTTTAAACTTACAATAAAATTTGCGCACCGTTTTTAGTCAATAGAAGTTATTTGAAAGTGAGACGCTTAAAATAAAGTCTTGTTATTAATTATTGCGACAAAAAACTAATTTTTTATCGTCTTTATAGCAGGTGTTTTAATATGGAAATGATATATATATTCGTATAAACGTGTCTCTATATTATAAGATTTAAATTTCAAAAAAGAATTCAATTCCGTTTAAAAAAAGTTTCCCGATGAATCATCATATTTTGTAAAGTATATTTCACACCCCCATACCAGATTTTGTTTCTGAAAAGTAAAATAAAAATATATACCATTTAAAAAAAAAGATTAATCGGGTCGTTTTTA